>CM055266.1:3176473-3600417 GCA_029237695.1 Conchocele bisecta
CAGGATATTCTAATGTCAGGGTTGACCATATATTTTTCTATAACTATTCAGTTCTGATTTTGGGAATTTCCCTCATTATGGACAGGTTAAATATGGGATAATCCAACCCGTTGGCACGGCCTTATATGACCTTAGCTATTGATAGGCCATTAAACACCAATAATCAATCAATCAATCTTAGCAAAAACATTATTTGCCAGCACATGTCACGCTGTCAAAAGATGTTTTTATTCGAAGATTATCTTCTGGCGACAAAAGTTAATTCATCACTCCAAATGTTAAAGCGAACTATCACATACATGCATGTAAGATCGGAGTTATTTCCAAGTTATTGCAAACTGGCCGACAGAACTACATTAAGACTGAGCTATATACGGAATAACGTTTTATTTTCAGCGCCATGTGAAGGTAGTGCAGATGTAATTCATCCCTATTCGCTACCAATCACCGCTGCTCCTCACCAATATCCTTGTATCCCAGTAGCCTATTTCATCAACATTGCAAAGTATACTTTACTAGCAAAGTATACTTTGAGGGAGTAATCATTTATTTTTCCTGAAATGCATTATTTCATATAGAACTAACAAATGCATATATTTCATGATTAAAAGTATGCAGAATTATTATACTGAATTTATTACATTATCACAGCCATTAAATGGCTGTGATAATGTAATAAATTCAGTATAATAAAAATTAATAAATTTAAAAAAAAAATGAAAATTTCTCCCTCAAAGTATACTTTGCTACTAAAGTATACTTTGCAATGTTGATGAAATCGGCTACTGACCTCCCAATTCCCACCTCGCAGCTGCTTCATTACACATCGCTCCACTTTCAGCCTAAAATCACCTACTGTCTGTTCCAGGTTTTGCTGCCGACAAACTTTTGGCTATTAAACACATTACATCTAAAAAATATTTAAAAATAAGTACTTTTTTATCAATAACAAAAGTCACCCTCCCCAAAAAAAATTATTTCATGAAATTCCATCAAATATTGATTTTATTGCGAAAGAAAAAGATTTTCCTATGGGAATTTAACATGGGGGCTATTAATAGATTTAAAAAAAAAAAAATATTGTGTGTGGACCCATTTTCAAAATCTTTTGTTTTCTTAGTTACATCATTTTCAAGCTAACTCACCAGATTTCGGAGTCAATTTCCAAATTTTTTTGTTTTTTGATCCTGAAGGATCAAAGGATCAAAAAAACGAAAAGTTTTGGAAATTAACTCCCCATGTTAAATTCCCATAGGAAAATAGTTTTTTCGCAATAAAATCAATATTTGATGGAATTTCATGAAATAATTTTTTTTGGGGAGGGTGACTTTTTTGTTATTGATGAAAAAGTACTTACATTTAAACATTTTTTAGATTTAATGTGTTTAATGGCCAAATGTTCGTCGGCAGCAAAACATGGAACAGACAGTATCTATGTCAATGATGTGGGAGTGGCGGGCATAGCAGGAATCAAATGAACAGAATAGTCCAAGGGTGGGGATGATCACAGGTGGAAGACTCGGACCTGCGACACAAAACAAAATGCCCCCAAAAAAATTCCATTACCCCACCCACATGGTCTCGTCCATACTATGTTCTATATTATAGAACTATGTTCTATATTATAGACCATAGTACTGTACAAGATCAAGTGGGTGGGGTAATGACATTTTTTTAATAGCCATTTTGATTGGTGTCGCATATCCGAGTCTCTGGAATTAGACACCAATTTGATATTGACAGGTGACAATTAGCCTTGGCTGTCCATTTTAGAAAGTGTCTAATTCCCAGGCGTTACCTGCCGCTCCCCCCAGGTGAGAAAGGCATTGATAGGCGCATATGTAACTACCATCTACTATTCCATGTCAATTTTCTGACAATTTTATTAATCCTTAGAATGCGGGAAATAAAAATTGTTGTCTGCTGTTGTTGTAGATTTAGCCTTCATTCTCAATAAAAACATGGTTTGACATTTGACAGCACTTTAGAATCATTTCCAGACCATAATTTTGTTCAGAGAAATGGATTTTAAAAAAATAAATAGCAGACGACAATTTTTAATTGAACATTGTAAGCCCTGCTCATGTATCACTTTGACAGTACACATGTTTTTATAGTTGAAAATGCTTTCA
This sequence comes from Conchocele bisecta, assembly GCA_029237695.1. Classification (NCBI taxonomy): domain Eukaryota; kingdom Metazoa; phylum Mollusca; class Bivalvia; order Lucinida; family Thyasiridae; genus Conchocele; species Conchocele bisecta. The sequence goes on from CM055266.1 coordinate 3,178,606, forward strand.
GGCAAATTCCAGCCACATTTGCTATGCACTACATACCTAGTTTATGCATGCTGTTGTTTTTCATATACATTTTATGATGCACAAATCTGCACAAATTTGTATTTTATAAAAGTACAGCACGAATCTAGTGTTGTAAGTTTATGAGGGGTTGTAGTATCTGTCACTGTACATGGGAAACTATTGAATCCTGAAGATAATTATGTTGTGACCACTCATTTGAACCGTCTCGTCGAGACGGTTCAAATGGTGGTCACAACATAATTATACTACACAAGTTTGTTTTCGGGAAATATCAAAAAAAAAATTCTTATCAGAAGTAAATGTTGCAGCCACCATTTGAACCGTCTCGTAGAGTGGTCACACAGTACATTTTCGTTGAGAAATAAGAAAAATGGAAAGAAAATATTTCTAAATGTGCATACGTGTGAAAGTGTGTTCCGAATGCAATATGTTAATCATGATAAATCTGCTTGAAATTCAGATGAGATGTTATGGTTGGAGGGGAGACATAGTTAACACCTGGCACCAGATCACGATTTCGCAAATCCATGGTTTAATTTACAATTTCGCTCAAAGAATACACTATGAAAACTGCATCTACATCTACCCAGTCAACTGTACATATATCTAGCCTTGTTGTCAAACAGACATTAAACTCCAATCAATTAATCAATCCATTCACAGGCGGTTTATGTTATTTTTCAGGGTGTAGCGTTTGAAACTGCCAGAAATCAAGTAGACACAGAAAACTTGAGGATGTGTTCATTTACCGGCTGATTATTGACGGCAAGTTACTGCAACATGCAGGCTGGTTGAAAATCACGGACTTGAAAAGTTAGAACCTTTAAAAAGCACAAAATGAATATTGTTGTCTCTTGTTGTTGTTTTTTTTGCATTTATCTTACGTCTTGACAAAACATATTTATGTATGTACATGAAAATTGTCTCCATAGGAGACGATTATCATTTGCTGTCAAAACGTGTTTTTTTTTTTTAAATATTGAGACTTGGACAACGATCCAGGAATAATTACTCATTAAAATTCCTTAACAAACGTTTTAAAATAGAAAACAACTACAGACTCTCACTTAATGAAGTCTGTGAACATTTTCTTAAATTGATTCTTGTGGACAATTCTTCTTTTATATTGGGTGGGTAAAAAAAAAAGACCACACATTTGAAATTTCAAATGAGGCGACGGCTATTTTTCCACTCGCTATAAGCACATTTTTCTGCAAAATGTTCACATTTATCATTCATTTGACATATTCTTGATGACCATAAGAGAGACATGTATCATATTACATACTGGTAGTAATCGAGCATAACTTGATTTATGATGAGTTGGAGTGTTGGTGTTACCCGGTCCTTTAATTATTTATTTTTAATCATTTCATTGTCATGAAATTTTGTATGTGTGATGTCATGGCATGAACAACGGGTCTCATGTTGTGCCTGCTAGGTGATCCAAAGTTTTCATGCGGGATATTGGATTATATTAGAGCGGCCACCGACTCTGGAAGACAAGAAAAAAATTGGAAAATAATTTTATTTTATTTTTTAATTTACTTTTCTTTGGCCAGTGATAAATTTTAATTTTTATTTAAACAATATTTTGTTTCATTCATTACAACATGTACATACATACATACATACATACATACATACATACATACATACATACATACATACATACATACATACATACATACATACATACATACATACATACATACATACATACATACATACATGCATAACATTAGTACAAGAAAAGATAAGTAGGATTAGAAAAAAAGCTTACCGGTATATGAATTCTTCTTTTAATTGTAACCCTTACAATGTGGGACATGTCAATTGTTGTCTGCTGTTGTTTTATATTTGTCTTTTCTCTCAATAAAACATGATTTGACGACACTTTAGAATCAGTTCCATTGGAAATGATTCTAAAGTGAAGTCGAACCATATTTTCGATGAGAAAAATGGAAGACAAAAAAAAACGGCAGACGATAAAATTTAATTCAACATTGTAAGGGTCAAACTGCAAATGTCTCGTCTTGTGGCGAATTAGAGAAAAATAAGTGAAATATCCAGGGACTTTTTTCAAATTGTGTGGTCGCTCTGCATATGGTTTTGTGACCATTGGCGAGGAGGGTGTTATAAGCCCCGAGTCTTTCCCTTGTGTTTTCTGGGGGCCGTTTCACTAAACTTCTTACGACTAAAATGTTCGTAAGTGCAAATTTAGGATCGTCTGGAAATATCAATTGATGGATTTACATGTATTGAGCATAGGCTGCATATGCAGCCTATGCTCAATAAATGTAAATCCAATAATTGTTTACAAGAAAACATTGTTAATGTGAAATTTACAGACTATCATAATTTTGCACTTACAAACATTTTAGTCATACAAAGTTTAGTGAAACGGCCCCATGGTGACATGTAAGACCCATTGTTGTCATGGCATGTCACGCCTGTTCTTGCTTCGTTGTTATTTCCTGTTGAACAGCACAGTGATCTAGCTGTGCTGAATAAATGTTAAATATTGACAGTATGCATTTGTTCTTTCAATTTCATTTCTTTTGTTGAATCTGCGTATACCAAGATATGTTCTACTAAACATATACCGGTAGTTTCCCCACTGGAAAGAGTGTCGCAATATTTAGGGTTAGTATGATTGTACTGGTTGTATTTGGACACAATTTGTTTTGGAAAACCCCTACCGGTATTTATAGGGGTTTTCCAAAACAAATGGTGTCAGAACACTTAGTGTTATTACGGTAGCTCTGCAATTGATTTGAAATACCTTTTTTACCAGACCAGATTTGTGCTGTGGTTGGCTTGGGTGGTGGGCTGGGCGTGCGCTGGGGTAGGCACAGTATTCACAAAGAATTTACTTGCAAACAAATTCCCAGAGGCAGGAATTAACCCTTACTACGCTGAATTAAATGTTGTCGTCTGCTGGAAATGTTTTATTTTCAATATTTCTTGACAAAAACCTGGTTTTGACAGCATGTGCTGTCAAAACCATTTTTTTGTTGAGAATTAAAGCAAAAATGAAAAACAGCAGACGGCAATTTCCGTCAACAGCGTAGGAAGGGTTAACAAAAATGTTTCGAGTGTGAGGGAATTCCCAGAAGTGTAGCTGTAAGTTTCTAAATCCTTGATAGTTTCCCGACTGCATGCAAAACTGTATCACAGCTCTTGTTTCTGGCCATTCTGACGTCAACGTTTTCTGCGCAATAATATTTAGCGACCGCTTTCAAATCATTGTTCAGTTTATTATTACACACACCATGATACCTAAAATAATATAATTGTTTAACCCTTCCTACGCTGTTGACGGAAATTGCCATCTGCTGTTTTTCATTTTTGCTTTAATTCTTAACAAAAAACTGGTTTTGACAGCACATGAGAATCGTCTCCAGGTTTTTGTCGAGAAATATTGAAAATAAAACATTTCCAGCAGATGACAGCATTTAATTCAGCGTAGTAAGGGTTAATGTACTTTATTTGTTATTACACTACTGAAGAACAAAACATTTGAATATTTGGATTGCGCCGGTACTTTGAATACAGAAATACAGTGGAACCTCTCTAAACCGGACACCAAGAAAACACCTGTGATCTTATTTTTGATGAGTTTTTTGGTCATTTATCGCAGGTGATGCTGTCTATTCGTGATTTCATAGCACACGGCTATGTTCAGAATGATCAACAGCCTGATTAACAGTGAAACCTCTCTAAGCCGGACACCCTGGGGTCCTCCCAGGGTGTCCGGTTTAGAGAGGTTTCACTGTATAATGTATACCGTTCAAGCCTGTTTAAATAATATGAATAGTGGAGCGCGTCGTCGAGCGGTCTGAGTCTTCGGGACTGCTGATCTTACGGTTGTGGGTTTGAGCCTCACTGGAGGCGTGCGTTGTGTCCTTGAGCAAGTCGCTTTATCCACACTGCTTCAGTTCACCCAGCTGTAAATGGGTACCGGCTCAAATACCGGGAATCTCGATTGTATTTCATTGTATGTTCATGTACTTATGAATAAACGTTGCAATATCAATAAAGGGAAAACACTACGAAACGGGTGGAAGAAACTGACAAAGTTTATATAAGCAAATGCTTATATCCAGTCTCTACCACTGTATGAACTATAATACCGGATACAGGGATTCCGCTGGGGAAAATAAAAAAATCGCCACTTCAAAAAAAAAAACACCTTTTTTTTTTCTTTTTTTCTTTTTTTTTTCGAAAATTGTAATTTTTTATCGCCAATTGTTTATTTTTATCGCCAATTGCGAAAGTGGCGATCGCCAATGGAATCCCTGCGGGTATGTCAACTTGTACACAATTGCTAGACGTACAGTGGTGTAAAATGTTAATAGCTATAAACAAACTATAGCAAAAGTCCACATATTTGTTAATACCCCTCATACTATATAGTGTACAGAAATGGGTGGGTGAGTATGGTAATGTTTTTTCAAATGAGCCATGTACTGGGTCCTACTGTCTGTTTCACGAAAGCTGCCCAAATTTTACGGCTATATAAACAATTCAAAAACAAGATTTCTTTTGATAATATTAAATTCAGTAAAGGAAAAATTAAGAATGAGCCTTCTTTTTATTTCGTGAAATTTGGTCAAATATTGATTTTATTGCGAAAACAAAATTTCCCCATGTTAAATCCCCATAGACATCTTCACGAGTGAAGATGTCTATGGGGATTTAACATGGGGAAATTTTTTAGAATTTCAGAAATACTGGACCGATTTTTAAAATGTAACTTGTTTTCTTAGTTTCCAAGCTATCTAGCTAGGTCAATTTCCAATTTTTTTCGTTTTTTGACTCCTCCCACAACTCTACCTTTTTCCCCCATGTTAAATTCCCATAGACGAATCAATTTTTCGTAATAAAATCAATATTTGACCGAATTTCACGAAATAAAAAGAAGGCTCATTCTTAAATTTTCCTTTAATTTAATATTATCGAAAATAATATTGTTTTTGAATTGTCTATATAGCCGTAAAATTTGGGCAGCTTTCGTAAAACAGACAGTAGGTCCGAGTCTGGATTACCCCAAATAAATTGATGGGGGTATACAATCAAATCTGATGCATAAATGGTTTTGTAAAAAGCACTTTATTCTAAAAATACATATACTGATATGAAAATAATTATGATTATGCGATTAATTGTGTTTAATATACATGTACATACTTCACTGAGTATTCATAATCCCTCGATATACGTAGATACATTGTATATACATGTAGTTACATGTGTTAGTTAACTAGGTAAGCTGATTATCATGCAATCATGTTCCTTCCGCTAAACAAACGAGAGAGCGTAGGACCAAATCATGAGCATATTATTTCTCGATAATCAACTTGCCATGTTAAATAAAATGTTTCTTAACATTTATAAAATAAAGCAAATAATGCATGAAATATGGCAAGAATCGTGTGATTTAACCCTTTGAACCCAGAAGCCCGCTATAGCGGTTTATGTAAACAGTGCAGATCCAGATGAGCCGGCTCGTAACGAGCCGTCTCATCAGGATCTGCACTTTTTGTAAGTAATTTTCATATTTAAATGGACTAGTCTGAAAACCATTTTGTGACTGTTGGATTGGTTGCAAAATTAATATCAAAATCCATTCCAGTTACTTAGGGGTGAAAGGGTTAAGTTGCAGAGGTTGGTCATAGTACAAGCTGCTGTTTCACAATTCATAGGGTGTGGCAGACACAATGATTTGATTGGTCGAAAGAAATGTGTCATTGTGACGTCACTCCTCCATATATTGAACACACGAAAATGGTGTAAACTACTGCCTCTGCATAACCAAGGTGTATGATCACGTGGTACTAACAACAACAACAAGTGCCGATTCAAAGTACGTATTCTTTTATAGTGTCCTTATTACGTAACGGATTTTGATGTAATATGGCGCATCAAACGCGTCTTGTTAAGCTGCATTTTGGTGGTCTCTTTATTTTCGCCCAAACTTCTGTCGTTTTAACGAAGAATCGATTTCTGGAATCCCGACTGGAGACCTGGTTTGGCCCTCACATACGACTTTGGCATTTTGTATGTGACAGTTGAATCTGGTTATATCCCTTATGTGGTGAGTATTACGATTATTCATAATCCTATTTTAGGGAAAGTGGCTTTGGTGTGGTATGGACCTGGCACCAGGTCGTGTTATTCTAATTTCAGGGCTGAATATACTTTTCTCTATATAAATATTCCGTTCTGATTTTGGGATTTTCTCCCAAATGCAGCAGGTTAAATACGGGATCGAACCCGTTGGCTCGGCCTTACATGACCGTATAGCTGTTGATAGGCTGTTAAAAACCAATAAATAAACAAACAAACTGCCGTTTCAACGAAGAATCAGTTAACTTCGTTGTAAAAATATCGAAAGCATGTGAACGTAAGAAGCATTTACAGCACCCATAAAACACATATGTCATTGTCTTTGGTGTGCTAAATATCATTAAAATCTGTACGTTTGCTAGGAAGATTTTAAAGAAAATCTACTGTAAAATGACATGATAGATTACGTCACGTCGGAAAATGTCACTGGGAAACTTTCACAAAACATAATTGTGATCTCGCACCCTTTTAATTGCTCAAATCTCATTAGCGCATTTTACATGGAGCAGATAGTAGATCAGCGTGCGCTATTCTGTTTGATATTTAGTCATTCGGTTAATTACCACTTAGTCATTAAAACATCTGTTATGTAATCGGTATAGGCGATATTTTACAGACTATTAGCATGTGAATGCAGATCATATTATAAATACCAGACACCAGGCCATGCCAGGCCATGTGACTTCTATATTATGATTTAATAGTGCAGTCAACGACATGTGGCTTACCGTAGTAAGATAAGATGAGTTTCTGCGTTTGCAACCAGTGTAGCCCAAGATCAGACTGTGCGTATGCACAGTCTGATCTGGGGCTACACTGCTTGCATTTGAGCCAGGCCATGTGACTTCTATATTATAATTTGCTGGTATAGTCAACTACATGTGACTTAGTATGATAAGATGAGTTTCTCAGTTATCAACCAGTGTAGCCCCAGATCAAGCTGTGCATATGCACTGTCTGATCTGGGGCTACACTGTTTGCTTTTGAGTTGGGGAAGCATTCATGATATATTATCAAATATTTTACACCGGTATCGGTCTTCATGAGTGTTTCAGGTGATCATGAGCTACGCTGATAAAACAAACTCAATAACCCGCTTTTTTTATGAAAATTGTACAACTTGGCGATTTCAACCAACGTAGACACATATTTCACCCAACGTAGAACCAACGTAGACACATATTTCAACCAACGTAGACACATATTTCAACCAACGTAGACACATATTTCAAAACAACAGTGTAGCTCCTGATCAACTAGAACGTTCCTGTAGCCCGATACTGATCTAAATATTAATTTATTACGATGTACATTTCATTCGCTAAATGTTGTAGACGCTGATCAGAGAGCCAGAATTACATTGTAACAAGCCGAGAAACATTTGAATACAAGCAGAGCAATAAATAGCATATAAAATGATTACATTACAATAGCTACCAGTTGACCGAGATAACAAGATTACGTAAGATAATTAAACTGGGCATACCGCCCATGGCAAGTCATCAACAAAGGTAGGCACTTATATATGTACATGTGATCACAGTAGGTTTTTGGTCTTTGCTCACTCGGGCTGCACTGTTTGCCATTAATTCAGAATTTTTTTATGCTTCTTCATCTATAGGTCGGATACAATTATGAATTTTTTTCAGAAAATATATTTATATTTTTTTTATTTCTTCTTGAAAGCATATATTGTTACCATTCATTTGAACCGTCTCGACGAGACGGTTCAAATGAGTGGTAACAACATATACTTTTATTGAGAAATATATATATTTTTTTTCAATAATAGGCTTCAATGGGTGGAGAGCAATTTAATTACTTGTCAGAAAGCAGGACTGCCTCGTAATCAGGAAGTACCGTGATCAATCACAGTATTGTTAAAGGCACAGTGTCTCAAATGGGGTGTCATATATTCAATATGTTTTTGCTTTATGCACAGCAAATGACCTACATCAACCAACTGCATCATTTCAGATAACGTTCCAAGAAGTTTGTATTTTAGTATGTTATCAACGTCTGATAAACATGGAAGATAATTTTTATTCACTAATCTAATTCATCACTTTGTGCATATCTGGGGGCCGTTTCACTAAACTTCGTAAGACTAAAATGTTTGTAAGTACAAAATTATGATAGTCTGTAAATATCATATTAACATTGTTTTCTTGTAAACAATTGTTGGATTTACATTTATTGAAATGCTCAATAAATGTAAATCCATCAATTGAAATTTCCAGACGATCCTAAATTTGCACTTTTAGTCGTACGAAGTATAGTGAAACGGGCCCAGATTCCCAGTTACTTTAAAGCCCAATTACGTGTAAGAGGAATGAAAAAATGCCCATTATATAGCGAGTTCACACCAACATACACCGGTCAGATCCATATTACCAACGATTGAGGCTGACAAAAGGCCTTGCATTTTTTGACACGTGTAAATGAGTGATGATTTTGGTGTACATCGGTTGCCGTCTCGATAATCACAGTAATTGTTATGGCAGGTCGCAATGATCTTGATATGCTCCGATTATGTTTAACTCTTTGCATGCTGGCGGCGAAAATATCCGCCAAACGAATTAGGAGTATATATGTTTTATTGCTCTCTGTAAATATGTCTTGAAATTTCATTAGAATTGAGTCCTCTGGACTCCATTTTAATGAAATTCCAAGACATATTCATGATATTTACGGGAAGAAATACAAGAAAATATGATGAATTCTTGTCCGCTAGTTTTGAACTATTTATAGCCCACAAGTTTCCAGCATGCACAGAGTTAACACACAGATGATCGGTTTGGTGATAGCAGGGTATAATATGTGGCGGTGACTGGAGAAATGGGGCTGATGGAATATGTAACCAGTGTAGCTCCTGATCAAATATCACCTGCCTGTAGACTGATGACGATCTATATTGCGTGTACAAGCTTGACAAGTGTTTTATTGATGGAAAGCTGTGAACAGAGCAGATCCTGATCAGACTGTGCGGTTGCACAGGCTGATCTGGATCTAAACTGGTTACAAAATCCATAAGCCCCATTTCTCAAATCACCATATTTTAGTTTTTTATAGTATTTTACAGTATATTTTATCAAGTATTAACTAGCCATGCACTGAATACACACAGACTGACCACAGGTGGAAGACTCAGACCTATGCCACCAAAAAAATGCCTATTAAAAAAATCCCATTACCCCACCCACTTGGTCTCGTACAGTACCATCTTCCAGAAGATGGGATTTTTTTAATAGGCATCTTTTTTTGGTGTCATAGGTCCAAGTCTTCCACCTGTGAGACTGACAACACATTGTATCCTGTATTCACTAGATATCCTTATCACAACTATTTTCTCGGCCGTTACATCGGTCAAACAGCGTCAAATGAGGTGAATTGTGTAATGACGCTAAACTAGTCTGTGTTCTTTCCAACAAAAACTATCATGCTAAATTTGCCCATCCTCTGTCATAAATGTTTCTTGACAAATATAATATGTAATGCAGTCTCCGCGAAACTGTCAAAATTTGACAGGACATTCTGTCTGGTAAACTTGAAATTTTTACCAGACCAGACAAAAATTTACCAGACCAAATTTTTTTTATAAAAATATAAATTGATTTTGTGTGATATTTAAGACCTTTTTAGCTTTTTAGCTTTTTAAGTATATCAGTCATATAAGAAAAGCTAGCTAGCACCAGAAGCGCTTACCAAAGGAAGGTGATTTCATTGAAGCTTAAAATAAAAATAAAAAAAAAAACAATTTTTTTTTTTTTATAGTCGGACATTCAGTCTGGCGACTTTCAGTTTACCGGCGGCAATTTTAACGGACATGTCCGACAGACCTATGACTTTCGCGGAGACTGTTAATGCTAGTGTCAATTGATATCAAATTCATCAGCCTTTGATCGGAAATTGCAGGAATTCCTCGACGTGCCTCAGAATTCTTACGTGTTTCATAGCCTTGCCTGATAAACGAAGGGCACTAGCCAGCAGCCCGTTTCACTAAACTTCGTACGACTAAAATGTTCGTAAGTGCAAATTTAGGATCGTCTGTAAATTTCAATTGATGGATTTACATGTATTGAGCATAGGCTGCATATGCAGCCTATGCTCAATACATGTGAATCCAATAATTGTTGACAAGAAAACATTGTTAATGTGCAATTTACAGACTATCATAATTTTGCACTTACGAACATTTTATTCGTTGAGTGAAATGGGTCCCTGGTATTCTCTATATCCCATCCTATATCCGGCTCACCGCCTGTGGTTGCTAACACACCTTTGGCAGGAACAATTGAAACTAGTTTTTGTTATTTTACGCTCCTGGTCGTAGCGGCGACAAAGTGAAGAATAATGTGAGAGATAGAACGTAGGTACAGATGCCGGTTATAACCCCCAATATGACGAATATCTTCGCACGTTTCGCATACTTTCTGGCCTCAACTTCATCGCCTAGTTGCCACGCATTCTCTGACCGAGCTGAAATATAGTGAATATCGGGTTAGTGAAATACAAATAAAGTGAAATATTGGAGGGTTATGTACTGTATCCAGGCTACTCCATGCAGAACCTGTGTTGATGAATATACCCACCCCACCCCTCTGGGCAGCCCCCACCCACAGTCGATTGGCATGTTGATAAAATACAATGTAGTCATTCTATAGTCAAACTATTATAATTCTTTGACTATAGAATGACTACATTTTTTTTCTACATATGTCTAAAAAAGTATAATACACTATCATATCAACATGCCGATCGCCTGTGCCCCCACCTTCAATGAGAACATTTTATTGTGAAATCCCTCCACCACTGCTGGCAGTGCCTGGTGGCCGTTTCACTAAACTTCTTACGACTAAAATGTTCGCAAGTGCAAAATTGCACATAAACACTGTTTTCTTGTAAACAATTATTGGATTTACATTTATTGAGCATAGGCTGCATATGCAGCCTATGATCAATAAATGTAAATCCATCAATTGAAATTCCCAGACGACCCTAAATTTGCACTTACGAACATTTTAGTCGTAAGAAGTTTAGTGAAACGGACCCCAGATCCCCATGGGAGTTCCAAGACATTTAGGTTTTTTCATTCATTCGGCTCATATTTAAGGGTGGGAATTGGCTCGAACACCTTCCATACCCGGACATTTAGGTTCATTACATTACTTATTTATAGTAGGGAATGGGGAGAATATTTGGCGAATAATCTCCCTGCTGGTGGGGGTGGGGGGCTGGTGGTGTGATGGGAATATTCTGAGAGGGGAAAATATGTGACACCTGCACCTGCATAAAATCGGTCACAATTAGTGAGAAAAAAATACATTTACCGGTACTTAATTGCGCCTATTTTTAGATGGTTTTAACAGGGCTCCAGATAAGGAATTAGTAATTGAGTATTGTCACTCCATCATTTCTGAAGCAATTGGGTATTTCAAAAGTTTAATTGTGTAAAATAGAATCACACTACTGTTTACACATCAGCAGACCGCACTTATTGAATAGTTTGCTTCTAAATGAAAACACATCTTGATATTTCATTAGAATTGTCTCCTTGGAGACAATTCTAATGAAATACGAAGATGTGTTTTCATGGAAAAATAAGAAAATATGCTATATTTGTGGTCTGTTTTTTGTTTTCTGCAGTATGATAAAGACACCACAAATTTTTCATTGCTTTTTGATACTCACTACTTCGGATTTCAATTGGGTTTTTGGCCATTTTAATTGGGTATTTACGCAAATACACACCTTATCTGGAGCTCTGTTTTAATGTTAAATGGGGTTCAACTTTACTGGAATACCAATACCTTAGCTGTTGGCAGGCCATTAAACGCCTTTAAATAAATTGTAGATACATTACAGTGATACCTATATAAATTAATCGTATGACATTGTCTCAGATGATGTCTCGGAAATTGGGTTCAGAAAGAGTACAAATCTATGATTAAATTTTTCATTACTAATGCCATACATTCTGTGAATACCCGAGACCTAGTACCATTAATACTTCGAATGCGAGAAACGAAAATTGTCGTCTGCTGCAGTTTTTTTATCGTCTTCTTTCTCAGTAAAACTTGGTTTGTCAGCACTTTAGAATCATTTCCATTGGAAATGATTCTAAAGTGCTGCCAAACCATGTTTTTTTTATGAGAAAAATGGAAAATAGAAAATAAACAGCAGACGACAAAAATTAATTAAAAAGAGGCTCTATTGAATGTTATACTTACAACCATAATGCCATCCTAATAGTCCGAATACGAAATTACACAACATAACAACAAAACACGACGTGACCACATAGTTTTTCGGCTTGTCATTGGGGTCTGGTTTTGTTTGTACAACAATCGTAGGCTCCCCATGTCCCACGGTGTACGTAGTACGGGACTCGTGTTTCGTCTGAATCATGTCGCTGTCTCTGCCGCGTTTCGTCAGGTCCACGTGTACCTCTGTGTGGTCGATCGTAGCCGCACTGTTCCTGTCGCCACCCATGGTGTTGTCGTCGTTGTTGTTGAACTCCATTGCCGTTGTGAGGATTTATCTCATTGGAAACCTGTTGGATGGAACTTTGTGTTAGCTCTTTCAACACTAAATAACTGGAATGGACTTTGATACGGTAATTTTCCGACCAATCCAATCGTCACAATGTTTATGAAAATGGAGTGTTTTTGTTCTGAAAAATATGAAAATTACTTGCAAAATGTGCAGATCCCGATGAGACGGCTCGTTTGGTTATACCCCTTACTTGTATGAGTAATATGATTATTCATACTTCTATTACTTTTAGGGGAAGGGGCCAATGGAGCAGGTTAAATGTGGGGTCGAACCCGTTGGTCAGGCTTTAAATGACCTTAGCTGTTGTTGGGCCATTAAACAAACAAAACTGCACTGTTCACCATTCAGTCAATTTTACACCCTTAATGCTTATATCTTGTAGTTTTGCTCCTTAACAGGCCTGAGGAGTGCGCTACAAGATCAGAGGCCCGTTTCACAAAACTTTTTACGACTAAAATGTTTGTAAGCGCAAATTTAGGATCGTCTGGAAATTTCAATTGATGGATTTAAATTTAATGAGCATAGGCTGCATATGCAGCCTATGCTCAATAAATGTAAATCCAATAACTGTTTACAAGAAAACATTGTTAATGTGATATTTACAGACTATCATAATTTTGCACTTACGAACATTTTAGTCTTACGAAGTTTAGTGAAACGGCCCCCAGAAGTTTGAATATCAACCAGATCACCAAAGTCCCATTTCTGCAGTCACAGCCACAAATATCTACAAACTGTGCAGATCTTGATGAAATGTTTCATTACGAAGCAGTTCATATGGTCTGCACTGTTTGGTACTGTAGACATTATGGTCGGTGACGTTGAAAGAATTATACATGTATATCTCCAGCGATAAATCTCGTCACACATGGGCTTCCTGATTAACAAATTGTACCACAAAATGTTTTATTCTACATAACATACACTGTCTCCAACCAATGTAGACCCCAGCTACTGGATTATGCTCCAATTTCATCATGAATTTGTTTACATTCAACTGATTCTGCTGTGGCGGGGAAGGACGTGGCCTCAGGATTTTGGGATTTTCCCCCCATTTGTACATGTACTTGAACATGTACATGTACTTGTACATGTAATATATGGAATTTAGTACTAAACCAATTGACCCGGCCTTAAATTACCTTAGCTGTTGATAGGCTGTTAAACCCCAACAAACAAACAAAGAAAAAGTAAATCAGATACATGTGTTACATACATATGTCACAATAGTCGCATTTAACATTTAAAGTACAAAAAAAAAAAAGAAAAGGTGATTAAATTTGGCATTAATTTTTTATTTACTTGCAGTAAATATTATAAACACCCCGGGCCATGAAATGTTCTGAATGTAGTTTTGGCATTATAATTGCATAAAAGCACAGAAATGTGAATTTTGACATGAACTTGCTAGTATGTGAAATAATTTTTTTTAGCTGAAAATACAGGAGTGGGTGGGGGTGGAGGTGGGTGGGGCTACTATATGAATAAAATAACATGTATTTTCCCACTAAAACAATTTTGCTAAACGTAAATATAGAAAATTGTAGAGAATATAAAGTATATACTAACATTGTTCATTCTGTCATGGATCTAGATCAGCGACACCACACCCACTTATGCATAGTAAATAAATCTATTGGGCTTATACAGATGCGAAGTACGTTATAAACAAACTACAATGATTAGGGATATTTATGCATATAGAAACAGTTTGATTGGTAAAATACCTGCATACATGCAGGTATTTTACCAACCAATCTGTTTCTATATAATATTCACATGAATGATGGTTTAGAATTTGCCGTACATGAAACATTCACACATGACTGCACAGCTATACCTGTCTTTATGAATGCCAATTTATCAAACTTAACATCAGAATAGACGTCGCCTATCTATTGTTCATCTAAACATGTATTTATGACACAATTTTGAATAATAAACTTCAATTATTACTATACTTACACTAATAATCCTCAACTTGTGTTAAAATGAATGTTCACATTTTCAAGTTATTTAGAAAAACATGATATTGTTCATATGAGACGTATAATACAGTGTTTACAACGCTATATTTGTAACCTTCCTTCACATATCTATTTATAACTCACTTGTGTGAATTGTTACCTGTGTGACGTCACGCTATTTACCTGAGGTGATTTCTAACAGCTCATTTGAATAGAGGATTGATGTTTGCATCCAGCGTTGATAGATCAGCTAGCACAAACGTGTTACAGTACACATACTGTACCAAATATGACAGACACAGGCCCGTAGCCAGGGGGGGTCGGAGCGGTCGGAGCGGTCGGAGCGGTCGGAGCGGTCGGACGACCCCCCCGCCCAGCCTCGAGGTTCACTTTTTTAGCCTTGAGGTCCACTTTTTTAGACCCCCATAGATACTTCAGACCCCTTGAGCCTTCGAAACGACCCCCCCTTCAAACAGGTAGATACTTCAGACCCATCGAGCCTTCGAAACGACCCCCCCCCCTTCAAACAGGTAGATACTTCAGACCCATCGAGCCTTCGAAACGACCCCCCCTTCAAACAGGTCTGGCTACGGGCCTGAGACATATTGTAGTACCTGAAATGTTTTTGTTATTTTTCTACTGAATGATAATTATAAAAGGCAGCAAATTATGCTTTAGTAAAAGAAATAACAAAATAACCAATACATGTAATCAATCGATAGTTTATATCGTCTTTAACCCTTAATACGCTGAATTAAATGTTGTCGTCTGCTGGAAATGTTTTATTTTCAATATTTCTCGACAAAAACCTGGTTTTGACAGCACATGATAATCGTCTCCAGTGGAAAAACAGCGCACGACAATTTCCGTTAATAGCATGTACATGTAGTCGTCTGCTGTTGTGTTATATTTTGTCTTCTTTCTGAATAAAAACATGTTTTGACAGCACTTTAGAATCATTTCCATTGGAAATGATTCTAAAGTGGTGTCAAAGCATGTTTTTGAAGAGCAAAATGGAAGATAAAAAATAAACAGCAGACGACAAAATTTAATTCAGCATTAAAAGGGTTTTGATATGTTAATTTTGCAACCAATCAAATCATGACAAAATGATCTTCAGACCAGTCCATTTATGAAAAGGGGTGTTTTTGCTCTCTGTGGACTGACTAGACAGCACATACGTTGATCCACAAGAAAAAATCAGATTCTTTATTATACCCCAACAAATTGATTTGGGGGAATTATAATTTACCCTTCGTTGTCGGTGTATGTCCGTCCGTCGGGGCACACGGTCGGAGTCTTAGATGCTTGGAGGTGTGGCCTAATTATGACAAAAAACAACAACAACAATGCAACTTATTCTGTAACCGCTTATTGTTTCTTAGGTGGTCATTCTTGGTTTGAAAACAATGAAATTGAATGTACCACCTAAGGGGTTTCACGTACTGTGATGTCCCTCGAGTAATTTAACGATCGGTGTTCATCCTTACCGGAATTCCGACTGGAGACCTGGTTTGGCCCTCACATACGTCTTTGGCATTTTGTATGTGACAGTTGAATCTGGTTAGGGAGAGGATTTAAATAAGCTTGCTTTCAATCCAATCCCATTTGTATGTATCGTTGTAAATTCCATTGTCGCCTTGTACCATTGTAAATAATATGCAAATAAAATATGTTTAAACTAATCTGGTTATACCCCTTATGTGAGTATTACGATTGTTCGTAATCCTATTTTAGGGGAAGGGGCCAAGTGACTGGTGTGGTATGGACCTGGCACCAGGTCAGGTTATTCTAATTTCAGGGCTGAATATATTGTATCTCGATGTAAATATTCAGTTCTGATTTTGGAATTTTCCCCCCAATGCAGCAGGTTAAAACGGGATCGAACCCGTTTGCCCGGTCTTACATGACCTTAGCTGTTGATAGGCCGTTAAACACCAATAAACAAACAAACCCTCGAGTCCGTAGCTCTACGACTACCAAAATTGCAAACAGTAATCAGTTAAAGCTCTATATCAGCAGTCTATTTCATCAAAATTGCAAAGTATACTTATCTAGCAAAGTATACTTTGAGGGAGTAATCATTTATTTTTCCCGAAATGCATTATTTCATATAGAAATATGATACTGCACATATTTTGATGATTAAAAGTATGCAGAATTATTATACTGAATTTATTACATTATCACAGCCAAAATGGCTGTGATAATGTAATAAATTCAATGTAATACAAATTAATAAATTTATCCTTAAATTGAAAATTTCTCCCTCGAAGTATACTTTGCTAGATAAGTATACTTTGCAAGTTTGATGAAATCGGCTGCAGAAACTGACGTATACCGTGTGACATTTTTATGCTATTGACCTATGTTTTCCCCCATTTAAATGACTTAGCTAACCATAACACTTTGTGTGTTTTATCCTTCCTTGTAACTACATGTACAACACCTAAGGCTACCAAACTTGCACGCAATAATCAACTGCGGTACTGCTCTACATAACCATACCGTTTGACCTTCACATGACCTTCATCTACATTTTTGTCGCGGCCGCTTGCAGATGGCGTGATATAGTCTGCACATTAGCATACGTACGTAAGTACAAATTTTAAATTGGATAAACTGGCAACAGATGTGAGGGTTTCTCTGTGTGTACTTTAAAGGTACATGCCCAGTCAGTAGGCACAAAATGTTCTTTATATCAGAGACATCATCAGAGACATTTTCTGGCAAAATAGACATTAATTCACCATTACCCACGTATTGTTTGGCATTATTATACATTTTATATCAGAAGAAAATTTCCACACTGATATCAGGGGCGATAACTGTGTTTCCTTAAAACGTTAACGGACATTACTGTTTATTCTCTTTATTCATTTTTTAATGTGAAATTATCTTACTTGATAATCTGTTGAAAATATAAATTTTTCAGGCGACGCATTTAATTAATATAAATAATTAAAATATATCATGCCTCATTTGCATATCATATATCGTGATATCATATTACCAAATGATTATATCTGTATAGCGGACACTCGTAATATTTAGAACTAGTGGAATAGTGACACAATTATACACTTATTCAATTCCCATAAAGAACATTTTGAGCCTACTGAGTGGGCATGCACCTTTAAATACAAACGAGAAAGGTCATTGATGTTCATGAATTATCATTTACCTGTACACGACAAACCATTTATGCATTGCAGTGATAATTCAATACAGTTGGCGGTTAACCATTAGAATGCAGGAACTGAACGAGAAATTCTCGCCAGAATCATTTCCATTGGAAATAATTCTAAAGTGCTGTTGATTCATGTTTTTCCTGAAAAAATAAGTAGCAGACAGCTAAATTTAATTCAGCATTAACCCTTAGCCTGCTGAATGAAATGTTGTCGTCTGCTGTTTATGTTTTATTTTCGATTTTTCTCATCAAAAACATGGTTTGACAGCACTTGAGAATCATTTCCATTGGAAATGATTCTAAAGTGCTGTCAAACCATGTTTTTATTGAGAAACAGGGCAAAAAATAAAGCAACAGCAGACGACAGTTTTCGCGATCAGCAGACTAAGGGTTAAAAGGGTTTTTGATTCGATAGTAATTTCATTTTATGTCTCCAAAGTAGGAAAATGAACTTGTCAGCAGTTCGTCTGTATTTTCATCCTACTGGTATGTTACAAGGTAAAGAGGACTAATGTTGTACGTCGCACTTGAAAACTATCCGCAATAAATAAATCTCAAGCACTGTCAAACGTAGATGTGAACAGAAACACGGAAACATGCAGGTAACACACTTCATTTCCTTGTAAGTTTAATGATGTACTAGGAAGGGTAGTTACCCCTTAGAGCGCTACACACAACAATTGTCGTCTGCTGTTGCTTTTATATCTTGCCTTATTTCTCAATAAAAACATGGTTTGACAGCACTTCAGAATCATTTCCAATGGAAATGATTCTGAAGTACTGTCAAATCATGTAAATTATTCTGAAATGCTGTCAAAAGCATGTTTTTGATGATAAAAATGGAAAATAGAAAATAAACAGCAGACAACAACAAAATTAACTCGCTAGGAAGGGTATACATGGATGGCTATGGACATGGATTATGTAAATAATGTACATGATTATTTATTATTTGTCATAACATTAGATTGTGTGTGGTTGGTGGTATTACGCACGTCTGATAGTTGACATAAGTGATTCTCATGGTGTAGGAATGTGTTTGGGTGTTGTTGGTTGTTGAATACGGTGAAACCTCTCTAAAGCGGACACCAATAAAACACCTGTGATCTTATTTTTGATAAGTTTCTTGGCCATTTATCGCAGGTGATAATGTCAGTTTGTGATCGCGTAGCACACAACTATGGCTGGGAATGATCAAATGCCTGATTTACAGTGGAACCTGTCTAAGGTGGACATCCTAGGGACCTCCCAGGATGTCCGGTTTATAGAGGTTTCACTGTATAATGACTACCGTAAGTATTCTTCAGGGTTTTATTTTTGTAGTTTAGTCTATCAATGAAGGGAAGAAAAAAAAAACAATTAAAATATGTATAATTTCAATGCATTCTCAGTTGGAATATCTCCCCATAATTAGCACAGTTTTGTAAAAAATAATTATTAGTACAAATAATAATTTATACATACAATACTTATATATAGGTCTTATTTCACCACAGACGTTTATGATGTGACCACGCTTTGAACTGCATTATTGAGATGGTTCAAATGGTGGTCACACCACCGGTACCTCCATGCATTCATTCATACTTTCTGAATACACGCACCTTTACAGGTATGAAATTTATTAATATTTTATTTTTTTTATTTCTCAATGAAAGTATATGTTGTGACCACTCATTTGAACCGTCTCGACGAGACGGTTCAAATGGTGGTCGCGACATGTACTTCTGAGCGCATAGAAGGAAAATGTTTAAGATTTTCCGCAAACATAATGGCGTATGGTGTTGTAAATGTTCTGAGAAAATTAGGTCTGTTACATACATTTAATGTATTAACCCGTAAAAGGTGGGAACTGAATAGTGCTGATTTACACCTTCAAAACTACTTTCTTGACAAAACATGTTTTGGCAGGACATGAGAATCGTCTCCATTGGAGATGATGCTCATGTCCTGCCAAAACATGTTTTCATAGATCAAAATGGACATAAAAACTTAACAGTAAATGACAGAACTTAATTCAGCATTATAAGGGTAAAAATAATCAGGTCAAGAGGCTAATATTTTAATTATTCATTCGTTGACCTTCTTTAAACAATTTTACTGGATGTTTATTCGAGTTATATGATCCTGAATTAATTAACCAACATAACACATGTTAGACAGACTCCTCACATCAGGGTTTACCAGGACTAATTATGTTTGTTGATTCTTGATTGTATGTACTTGCACATAATGCAAAGTGTTTACAATTTGATCAAATGAAATGGAGTGATTGAATGGCAAAGTTAATTTTCAGTGCATGAAGCGAAAAACAACATACTTGCATAAATTCATGTGCAACAAATTGTTTCAGTTTTACAGTGTAATGACCAGGACCCAGTTGCTCAAAGCTTCTGTTTGTTTAACAGTCAGTTAACCCATTAAAGACGGGATACACTTTTAGTAGTATGAACCTTTTGAGAGAAAAATATCCCTATTTTCTTTATATCCTTTGGAAAGTATATGTTGTTACCACTCATTTGAACCGTCTCAACGAGACGGTTCAAATGAGTGGTAACAACATATACCTTTATCGATGAATGAACAAAATAATGAGATTTTTTCAACAAAAATCAGAGTATCCTCAGCATGAAATGGGTTAAGCAAACAGAGGTTTAGAGCAACCGGGCCCTGGTTGTAATGTCGCACTACGTTACAGACAGAAATTTCGGGTTATCTGTCGTGCTGCAGCAAATCGACAAATCCTCTGGTCCAAAGTTAAGTTCACCGCTACTCACAACAATTGTCGTCTGCTGTTGCTTTTATATCTTGCCTTATTTCTCAATAAAAACATGGTTTGACAGCACTTTAGAATCATTTCCACTGGAAATGATTCTGACGTGCTGTCAAAGCAAGTTGTAAATTATTCTAAAGTGCTGTCAAACCATGTTTTTGATGATAAACATGGAAAACAGAACATAAACAGCAGGCGATTAAAAAATTAAGATAGCGGTCTAAGGGTTAAGGTCACATACTTAGTGCATTCAAAACCTTAACGCTCGGGTAAATTTCTGATAATTTACGTGTCCTTTCAATTAACTGCTTCATATTTCACATATAGATTCCTCCGATGGTCCTCTATCATGTTGTGACAAATGCACGGCCTATTGTGTTTTCAAATGGGCCCTCGTTTGCTTTTGCTGCCAGCGGTGGCATTCGTGTGCCACCAGGTCAGGTTTATTTAATGGTGTTTAACCTGGTGCCAGGTCCACACCAAAGTCACTTGGCCCCTTCCCCTAAAAGTAATCGGATTACGAATAATCGTATTACTCATACAAGGGGTATAACCAAATTCAACTCTCACATACAAGAATGCCAAAGACGTATCCGAGGCCAAACCAGTAGCCGATTTCACCAACATTGCAAAGTATACTTTTCTAGCAAAGTATACTTTGAGGGAGTGTTGGTGAAATCGGCTACAGGTCTCTGGTCGGGATTCCGGTAAGTATGAATCCCGCTCATTAAATTACCCATCGCATGCTCCCATCTGCCACCCACCATTTCTATAATTAATATTATTGTTGTTATTTTATTAAGATTCTCTCATTATTCCAAGTATATGTTGGCATATGTACATGTACAATGTATATTTTTAACGTTTAGATTCAGAAAAGTTAAATTCTTGTATGCTAGCGTTTTATATTTTGTCTTATTTTTTCCAAAAGAAAAACATGGGTTGACAACACTTTAGAATAATTTCCATTGAAAATATTCTATATATATTCAGTTCTGATTTTGGGATTTCCAGAATCACTTGGGCCCCTCCCAAAAGCAGTAGGATCAGTAATAATCTTACTACTTTTATAATGGGCAATAACCCAATTCAACTCCCAGGTAACAAAAGAGCCAAAGATAACAAGAGTTGTCAGAAGACAACGCTCGCTTGTTGTCCGCCTTCACTCAAACTTGGCACAGTTGCATAAAAAAACATGAATATTTTATAACTTGTGACCTTGACATTGGGGTCAGTGGTGCAAGGTGGGTCGTGGGTTTGCTATAGCATAATATAGCATATTAAGATGAATGCATGTATGAAATATCAATGCGCTCCCTGAAAACAGAAGTAAAACAAAATTTAACCCAACGTTAAGTTTATGAATGCACTAAGTTGGTGATTTTCTACAGCATGATAGCTATTCACATGAGGAATGCATGTATGAATTTGCTAAGTTTGTGACCTTGACCTTGGGGAAAGGGGTGGGGGGGGTGGGTCATGGATTTGATGTAGCACAATAGAGGATCATCAGATGAATGCATGTACGAATTATCACAGCGTTCCCTGTAAAGAAACAGAAGTTACACAACATTTACCCCAACGTTAAGTTTATGAATGTGCTAGGTTTGCGACCTTGACCTTGGGGTAAGGGTTGGGTGGTGAGTCGTGGATTTGCTACAGCATGATAGAGGGCCATCTGAGGAATGCATGTATGAAATATCAACGCGTTCCATGAAAGAAAACAGATGTTATAAGACATTTACCGCAACATTTTATGATGTTGATCTTGGGGAAAGGGGTGGTCATGGATTTGCTGTAGCACAATAGAGGATCATCAGATGAATGCATGTATGAAATATCAAAGCGTTCCCTGTAAAGAAACAGAAGTTACACAACATTTACCCAACATTTAAGTTTAAAATTAATGTGCTAAAGTTGTGAACCTTGACCTTTGGGGTAAGGGTGGCCGTGGGTCAAATGGAAATTTTGGTGATAGCACATAAGGGTTATCATCAGATGAATGCATGAATGAAATAATCAAGGCGTTCGAAGAAAGGAAACAGAATGTTATAGACATTTACCCCAACGTTAAATTATGAATGTGCTAAGTTTTGTGAACCTTGACCTTGGGTAAGGGGTGGGTCGATGGATTTGCTATAGCCCAATAGAAGTATCATCAGATGAATGCATGTATGAAATATCAAGGCGTTCCAAGAAAGGAAACCGATGTTATAAGACATTTACCCCAACATTAAGTTTATAATGAATGTGCTTATTGTGTGACCTTAGACCTTGGGGTAAGGGATGGGCGGTGGGGCATGGTTTATGCTATACAACCGATTAGGGAGTACATCAGAGTATCATCAGATGAATCCATGTATGAAATATGAAGGCATTCCCTGTAAATAAACGGAAGTTACACAACATTTACCACAACGTTAAGTTTATGAACATGTCAAGTTTGTGACCTTGACCTTGGGGTAAGGGTTGGGTGGTGGATCGTGGATATGCTACAGCACGATAGTGTCATCAGATGTTAATGCATGTATGATATCATGGACGTTCATCGAAATGAAATGCAGAAGTTATAAGAGAAACATTACAATTACCCCAATTTTAAGTTTATGAAGATGCCAAGTTTGTGACCTTGACCCTGGGGTAAGGGTTGGTTGGTGGGTCATGGATTTGCTACAGCATGATAGAGGGTCATCTGAGGAATGCATGTATGAAATAACAAGGTGTTCCATGAAAGGAAACGGAAGTTATAAGACAATTACCCCAATTTTAAGTTTATGAAGGTGCTAAGTTTGTGACCTTGACCCTGGGGTAAGGGTTGGTTTTGCTACAGCATGATAGAGGGTCATCTGAGGAATGCATGTATGAAATAACAAGGTGTTCCATGAAAGGAAACAGAAGTTATAAGACATTTACCCCAAAGTTAAGTTTGTGGCTGCCGGGGGTATGCCATAAGTTATTCTGCATTTCGTGCAGGCGAGCTAAAAACTTACCTGAAGGCCAAACTAGGCAAATCGTGATTCCTATAAGGAGGAGTGAGTGAGTGAGTGAATAGGGTTTAACGTCCGCTTTTCTGACATAGAGGTACAAGCCTCAGGAAGTCTACACGCAGACAGGTCAACGGGGTCGTGTCCCGTATCCACCTGTCCGAGGGGGGTAAATCCCAACTTCAGAACTCAATATTTACAATCAAAATATATATTCAGTCCTGAAATTATAACAACCTGATCTGGTGCCAGGCCCTCGCCACACCAGCATCATTTATCCCATCCCCTAAAAGTAATAGGATTAACGCTAATCTTACTTTTATATATGGGGCATAGCCTGACTCAACTCTCGCATACAAAAAATGTACATGAGGGCCAAATCAGGTATAGTGGGTTCCGGAAAGTATGAACCCAATCGTTAAGCCAGTTTAGTCGCCTTTTACGACAAGCAATGGCTACTGCAGCACTATTCTCAGGATCAGTTGGTCCCGCCCCGGTGCCTACACGAGGCCCTATAAGGAGGAATCACTGTCGTTAATTTACGCCATCGCGTTCACCCGACCAACCACCCACTGGATGGACGTACAGAACCTCGAGAGCAACGCAATGTAACCCCCTTGCTATCGCATAGGGGGCATTTACCATTTGTATGCCGCAACCAACCACCCGCCACTGGCATAGAAAAACACAACAAATAGTCAACACATTCTCTCAATAGCAAGTTTATTGGTTAAAATATATAAACGAAAACGGTATACAGATAAAAATAACTATTCTTATACGATTACTAATAACAAATATATCATGCAACAATTATCACACGACAGTGGACGGATATAGCGATTGGACGGATATCAGTGATATTTGATAATTTATCTTGATATTTGACATAGTGTAATAGTGCGGTTCTACCTACACATGTATTGTACCAAGATACAGCAAGAAACTGTCGGCCTATCTAATACATTGCATGTAGTATACACTGTTGAGTGTACGAAAATGTTGAATATTTTAGTTTTCTTATTTTTGCTCAAAAGTATATGTTGTGACCACTCATTTGAACCGTCTCAACGAGACGGTTCAAATGGTGGTCACAACATATACTTTTGGGCAGAAATTTGAAATATATTTACACTTTTCATGAACAAAATAATATATATCCTCAGAATGCAATGGCAACATGTACTTCTGAGGAGAATTTTTCTGAATTTTACATGAGCAAAATACAGTATCCTCGGAATGCAATGAATTGTATTGACATGACAAACATTATGGCAAGACATAATTTGGTTGAACAAGAACTGTTTGAGAACGGCATAGCTCGACTATTGGTAGCCAATTGGTACAGACAAGTTTTAGTAATGGCCGCAGTATTTTCCGTTGTAAACATTATGTCGGGAAATTGAGCAAATGAATGAAGAGACAAAAGTAGGTCTGTGTTTAACAGTCGTTTGTAATGTACATAACTAGCTGATGATACGGTGCAAGGCCTTGTTTGTAGGCCCAATTGTATAAATGTTAGAAGTCGGATAAAAAACTTCACATCACAACACTCATGCCGACATTGGGGTGACGATATAAGCCCTCCCTAGTCTTCTACAGTAGAACGTCTCTAAACCGGACACGTCGGCAGTCTGTGTATCCTTTATGTTATGTGTTTCATTGGTGTATATTTATGATGATAATGCCTGTTCAAGTTCGCGAAGCACAGCCACATACCTTGGCATTGCAATATGTCTGATCTACAGTGAAACATCTCTAAACTGGACACCCAGTAGCCAATTTCACCAACATTGCAAAGTATACTTATCTAGCAAAGTATACTTTGTCAGAGGGAGAATTTTCAATTTTAGGATAAATTTATTAATTTTTTTTATACTGAATTTATTACATTATCACAGCCATTTTGGCTGTGATAATGTAATAAATTCAGTATAATAATTCTGCATACTTTTAATCATCAAATATATGCAGTCGTTAGTTCTATATGACATAATGCATTTCTGAAAAAATAAATGATTACTCTCTGAAAGTATACTTTGCTAGAAAAGTATACTATGCAATGTTTGTGAAATAGGCTACTGGGGACTTCCCAGTGTGTCCGGTTTAGAGAGGTTTCACTGTAATAGTGAAGCTACAAGTTTCTCAACCAAACCATGCCTCGTCATCAAAATAATATGGGCACACAGTTACCAGAACAAAAGTTGCGATACTAGATAATGTACAATCACATCTTTCGTACACCCTCGTATACATACATGTAATACGTCTGTGGATTTATAGGATTATATACTGTTTATTTAACCAGGTGAGCTGATTATCGTGAATACACTAAACAAACGAGTGAGCGTAATGTCCAACAGCTATTAAACAGATAAAATCCCATTCAAACAGATGTATGGGAGGTCACTATGTCTCCCGAAACATCGGTCACTATGTCTCCCGAAACATCGGTCACTATGTCTCCCGAAATATCGGTCACGATGTCTCCCGAAACATCGGTCACTATGTCTCCTGTAACATCGGTCACTATGTCTCCTGAAACATCGGTCACTATGTCTCCTGTAACATCGGTCAGGGGATAAAAAGCACCAACACACAGCTCTACTTGCATTCACAGATTTTCACAAAACCCATTTTTTCACAAGTAGTACATCAACAAATAAGTTAGCAAACCAATCCGTCTGAATAGTCAACTGACCAATCATAAGGTACAGTAATCAAAGCAATTATCCATTGGCCTAACTCCATGAATATGATTATATATCACTCGCCGTGACAAAATAGGGCTTACTCAGTTTGCGACCAATGTAGTCCCAGATCAGCACCTGCGGATCTTTCTCCATGAATATATGTGACTTGAGAAAAGGGGCTTAGTTTGCAACCAGTGTAGTTCCAAATCAGCCTGCGCAGATAAAATGTGATGAATACAATTATATCTGTAGTCCCAGATCAGCCTGCGCCTCTGTGCAGTCTGATCAGGGACTACACTGTTTGCTATTGAATTTGGGAAACATTTGACGCAACTAACAAAAATGTTGGTCTGCAGGAGTGCAATAGCTGATCAGGAGCTACACTGTTTGCTGCGGATTTATGGAAACATTTTTGATGCACCTTAACCCTTTCAACACCACAAGCCTGTATAGTGAGTGGTATTGACAAACAGTGTAGATCCAAAAACTATGAAAATTACTTGCAAAAATGGCAGATCCTGACGAGTCTCATCTGGATCTACACGTTTTCCCAATACCACTATACAGGCCTGTGGTCTTGAAAGGGTTAACCCAAAAAAGACTTCCCCATTGTCTATCCATGTATTTCTTCTCAAACAATGACCTCTTATAACAATTATGTAATTTGCAGCATTTTTATCTTTATACATGCATTTATTTAATGGTGTTTAACAGCTACATGGAAGGTCATTTTAGGTCAGGTTAACCAGACTCACACGGACGGACACGCAGTCCTACACTACATGTCTCCCGGTTCTACCGAGACCAGGGCGCCGTTTCACTAAACTTTGTACGCCTAAAATGTTTGCAAGTGCAAAATTATGATAGTCTGTAAATTTCACATAAACAATGTGTTCTTGTAAACAATTATTGGATTTACATTTATTGAGCATAGGCTGCATATGCAGCCTATGCTCAATAAATGTAAATCTATCAATTGAAGTTTCCAGACGATCCTAAATTCGCACTTACGAACATTGTAGTCGTACAAAGTTTATTGAAACGGGCCCCAGGGGCCTAAAAAAGTGTTCATATATCTGCCTATATTATGATATATGACCGTCCAGTTGAATGGATACTAAACTGCAACGATTATATACCTGAATTTCAGTGAAACCTCTAAATCGGACACCCTGGGGACAGTTCCACTGGGAACCTCCCAGGGTGTCTGGTTTAGAGAGGTTCCACTGGGGACCTCTCATCCGATTTAGAGAAGTGGCACTGAAGTTTTTATTGCCAATCCAATCAAACAGGATTTAAAACACAAATTTGTAGAATACGCTCAGCAAGTTCTTAATCTCCAGGAACAAATTAAAGTGCGGTCTACCGATCGTGGCCGCAATCAGGCAGGATTAAAGTTTATCATCATTAGCATGGCCACTGGACAACACGAGTCAAGCGGTCACACAAGTGATTAATCACCCCTCGTTCGGAGAGATCAGATAGCAAGCACCATCACTGAACTGGGTTAATGTGGCTGACCCAGCAAATCACAAAATTACTAGCTACGTTTCCGCAGAAAGCTGCTATTTTATATACAAATTGGAAAGGAAATATGAGACATAAATGCACTAAGAAAATACTGTAGATCGACTGTTTTTACACGTTCTTGACACAATTGGTCAAAGAACTGTATAATAATTAACCAATTGCATTTGGAATATGCATTTTAAGCATATGCAAATTTTGAAATATTTTCTGTTTCTTTTATATTTCTCCACAAAACTATATGTTGTGACCACTCATTTGAACCGTCTCAACGAGACGGTTCAAATGAGTGGTCACAACATATACGGTAGTTCTGTGCCTAATTAAGAGCATTATTTTGCATGCAAAAAGATCATGCAGACCATAAAAGACAAGTGGGTTATGATCTACAGTTGATCTATAGCAAACATCAGATGGATGTTTTATTACATTTCTTCATAAATATCGGTGATGTGACAAGGGGAATACTAAGGGAGCAGGGTTCATGTATGCGAGCAGTAAAGTCCCAAATTTGAGACTGCGAATCCGTGCGGTCTGATCCGCTCTACCCGCTGGTTCTATCCAGGTGTGCCCTATAGTGGCTTGGTCCGCGGGTATTCAAGCAAGATCGTATACCCCCATTTATCAGCATGTGGATCCAATTGGGTGACTCCCGAGGCCTTAAAATTCTCCAACTTGATACGCATCTTTCAAACAGTAAAGAGTGTTGCATCGGATCAACCTGCGCCACATATTTTACACTTTCCCAAGCATCACATGTAATGCCACATAGAACTACTGTCTGTTTCGTGCAACCTTGTCCACTTTTTACAGTTACTTAAACTTTGTACAAAACAATATCTCCTCCTCCAACTCTACACCTCTTTCCCCCGTTAAATTCTCACAGAGAAATTATTTGTTCGTAATAAAATCAATATTTGACAAAATTTCACGAAATAAAAAGGCTCATTTTAAATTTTGATAAAATATTATTTTATCGAAAAAATGTCACGGCTTATATAGCCGTAAAATTTGGGTAGGTTTCGTGAAACAGACCATAGTTAACCAAGCATGTATGGACCACAGCGGCCTACGACGTAACCACGGGTATATGGGACCACATCTTCGTGCGCCCGAGGCTGAAGTCGCCCTCGCCCACAGTAGAGACCTCCTTCTTGTATTCGACGAGGGCGTGCATACTAAGTGGCTGCCAGCCACTCGTGTAGTCCTTCAGCTGGTCACGACTTGGCAGCGGCGCCGACACGTGACCCAAGGAACCTGAAATGGAGCGATATATAGAGAATACCACGCTTGTTGGTATCAAGTTTATCAGGCAAGGCTAGGAAACACATAGGAATTCAGAGGTTAGCCAAGGAATTCTTACGGTTTCCGAACCGAGCCTGATAAACTTGATATCAACAGAAGCTGAAATGGAGCGATATGTATACATTACCTTGCAGTGTATGTTGTGACCACTCATTTAAACCATCTCTTTAAGAGATGGTTTAAATGAGTTGTCAGAACATGCATAGTTAAGAACACAAGCTGTTAGAGAATGGCATAGCTCGACTATGGCAGCCAATTAAACAAAACAAATTAAAATGGGTAAACATTGTTCACAAGGAGAGGAACTCAAGATGGTTACCTTTTGTACCAATTGTCTTCACACTGTTTATTTATCTATATTTATTAGGGATGGCAACGAATATTCGAATATTCGTTTATGGACCGAATATTCGAATATCTGTTTGGTATTCGAATGGAAAACTTATTTCAAGGTATTGTTTGGTTTACTTATTTATCACCGTCGCACATACATGTACAGCAATTGATCCCGGCAAAGCTTGTATTGTCCGGTGTCGACGATTAATACGGTATCGCGTCAACGTTTGCTTGTCCCTAATATCGACAATTAATAACACGGTATTGTTTTGACAGCCTGAAGGCTTGCAGGTGTTTAATCCGTACCTTAATAAAGTTTAATTGCATTAAATAGCGTAATTGTTGATCCTTGGTAAAGAACTCCCGCTGCTTTGTCGGTACACGGTGTTTCGTGGTGGTATAATTATGTGTTTGTTGAATTCTCATATCCTTCTCCGAAACCGGGAATTACTAATCAATGTTATTCATGTATTTTGTTATCCTGTACATATTTATTATACGTTTCCAGCCACGTGATTATGGACTAGTGTAAATCCCGATAAGCTAGCAAACACTTTAATCCTGATATGCGTCTGAAATTTCCTTAGAAGCAGAAGCATGGTTTCTCAGTTGATTCGCGAAACATGTAATTCCTGATCAGACTGCGCGGAGGCGCATGCTGGTCTGGAGCTCCACTTTTCCCGAACTCAATACACCGGCCCATTATTCTCGTGTCGGTATACACATTCCATCATTCCGCTGTGTGATGCGTGACGTCATTTGAGATTTCCAATACACACAACACACAACGGAAGTTTGACATCGCGTATTATTGACACATATTTTAATCGGGCATTACACGTGTACAAAGCGCTTTCATGTTTTAAAGTATCATGTTGTTTGTTGAATTATTAAATTATAAAAGAACAGATTCGTTGTTAACATGTATCCCCAGGACATTAATTTTCCACTCGCTTGAAAAAATAGTTAATTGGTTATTATTTGAAGCACGCGGGAACTCAATTTATCCGAGACGTGTTACCGGTGTCAATTCCGTAATAGTGAGGAGATTTAGAGGTTGGGTGGTTCTGAATATTCAAATATATATTCGAATAGCCAATCGAATATCGAATACGATTTTTACCATTCGATGCCATCCCTAATATTTATATAAATTGTTATTCAATAATTCCAGCACAAAAATATTTACACAATTCCCTAACATTTGATTGGCTCGTAGCAAGCCTCTGTCCAAAATTTATATCCCAGTAAACTCCCACGCCAAACTACTTTCCGTAACCGTGAGGCGCAGTTAAAATAATTCTTAAGAAAACGGAAAATAAACACATTTTCTGGATAAATTTATTTCAAATGCTGGAATTATAAGGAATGAATGGCCTTTTTTGTGGAATTTATCGGGGATATAAACTTGGAAAAGTCGCGGGAATACTGGACGAAGGCCGGAAGGCCTCGTCCAGTATTCCCGTGACTTTTCCAAGTTTATACCCCGATAAATTCCACAAAAACGGCCATTCATTCCTATAATAAAATATGTTTATACTAACAATTGTTCAAGGTCGCTTCAAGGACACGTGTTTGACACTGGTTTGTGATGCACACCACTTGGCTGATGTTACTGGGCAGGTACAATGGCTGTAAGCCCAATAGAATTGAAGAAATGATGTTGACAAAAAGATTTAACCACGGAAAAAATGACATAATGAATGCGACAAGCAGGTCAAGGTCACATATTTGATAGTGGTTTGTGATTCGAACCACAGGCTCATGATAATGGTGGCTGTACGCCTACTGTCTGTTCTACGTTTTGCTGCTGACAAACTTTTGGCTATTAAACACATTAAATCTAAAAAATATTTAAAAGTAAGTAACTTTTTTATCAATAACAAGTCACCCTCCCAAAAAAAAATATATTATGAAATTCCATCAAATATTGATTTTATTGCGAAAAAATGATTTTCCTATGGGAATTTAACATGGGGGCTAAAAATAGATTTTTTAAAACTATTTTTTTTATTTGTGGACTGATTTTCAAAATCTAACTCGTTTTCTTAGTTACATCATTTTCAAGCTATCTGGCCAGGTTTCGGAGTCAATTTCCAAAATGTTTCCAAAATTTTTTGGAAATTGACTCCCCATGTTAAATTCCCATAGTAAAATCGTTTTTACGCAATAAAATCAGTATTTGACGGAATTTCATCAAATAATTTCTTTTGGGGAGGGAAATTTTTTTGTGATTGATGAAAAAGTACTTACTTTTAAATATTTTTTAGATTTAATGTGTTTAATAGCCAAAATTTTGTCGGCAGCAAAACGTGGAACAGACAGTAATGATATTGAAGATAGAAGGTCGACAACAAACTTTAAGCAAGGAATAATAGGTAGGTGACTTGAAGGTCACGAGGTCGACAGTGGGTTGTTATATAAAGCATAGATCATGATCAGATTGTTGTCAATGTACACTGACAACAATAACAAGAGGTTCTGTGTTGTCCCTCGAGCCACAATTACAGCAAGATACGCAACACGCAATCACCCTCACCAGATCGTTTGTCCGAGGTTGCGGATGAGAGCCCCATGGCGGAGTAGGCCTTGGGCCGGTCGCCACGGTACGGGCGGGGCACGTCCTTGTGGTCCTGGACATCACGGAACTTCTCGGTAAACTCGCCCTTCACCGTCATGTCCCGCTCCGACAGGAATACGTACTTCTTTCGCGCATCTCGCTGGGGTTTCGGAGACAGGATGAGGACAAGGTCGTTGGGGTGGGGCTGGGCGGAGTGCGGGCGGGACTCGTCGCCGTCTTCATCCTCCTCCAGTATAGTGCGGTTGCGTGACGTGTGGGGCGGCCGCAGGTACTTCGCATACTCCGGCTCAGACATCTCCTGTAGGCAGATCGGTCGGTTGATGGTTGAATACTCGATTGGTTGGCCAAGTTGAGTATTCAATTGATTGATTGATTGATTGCTTGAATATTCAATTGATCGATTGTTTGAATAGTCAGGTGAGAGAGAGAGAGAGTAGTTGTGACCGGGATATGCATATCTAGTCAATGCAGGTATGACAATATGTTACAGTGGAACCTCTCTAAACCGGACACCAAGAAAACACCTGTGATCTTATTTGTGACGAGTTTCTTAGAAATTTATCTCAAATAATGTTCGTGATCGTATAGCACAGAACTATGAATCAGAATGATCAAATACCTGATTTACAGTGAAACATCTCTAAGCCGGACAACCTGGGGACTTCCCAGGGTGTCCGGTTTAGAGAGGTTTCACTGTATCAAGTCATCTATTCGTTCAATCCAAAGTGAGTTACATGATAAATGTACAGTGGAACGTCTCCAAACTGGACACCCTGGGAGGTCCCCAGGGTGTCCAGTTTGGAGATGTTCCACTGTAAATCAGACATGTGAGCACTTCATGACACTTTCTAGTGTTTTGCAATCATGAAAAGGCATTGTAACAGCGAAACACATCTAAGGTAGACATCTATATTTCCCCGAGTGTCCGGTTTAGATGGGTTCCACTGTAGTAAACAAGAGCTGGGTCTCAGATATGCACAGAAAGTTATGAAACGGATTCGTAACAAATAATTGTGGATAAGCAATGTGTTTCTGAATCCAATTGGTAAAAAAAATGTTTAATACTGAAAACTAAATAGCATTTTGAACGGTAGTATTTGTGCCATCGAAGGTTACTACTCTAATTTTATTTAAATCAACAAGGGCATTGTTATTATGTTTGTTTGTTTGTTTATTAGTGTTTAACAGCTATCAACAGCTAAGGTCATGTAAGGCCGGGCAAACGG
Organism: Conchocele bisecta; assembly: GCA_029237695.1. Classification (NCBI taxonomy): domain Eukaryota; kingdom Metazoa; phylum Mollusca; class Bivalvia; order Lucinida; family Thyasiridae; genus Conchocele; species Conchocele bisecta. The sequence continues at coordinate 3,211,896 of CM055266.1, forward strand.
GTTCGATCCCATTTTAACCTGCTGCATTGGGGGGAAAATCCCAAAATCAGAACGGAATATTTACATCAAGAACAAATATATTCAGCCCTGAAATTAGGCTAATCCCCTCGCTGGCAGCCTTGATAATAATACAAATATTAAAGAATTTGCCTTACAAACAAGGTGAACATAAGTCCTCAGTGACCTTGACCTTGGGTGGTCGGACGTGGGTCATACAGTGGGGTCGGCGTGTTAGTGCACACATGAACGAACACGACAGGTTGGTTCCAACCTGTCGTGTTCGTTCGTGTGTGCACTTACACGCTGACCCCACCGTATGCAAACAAAGCACCATCCCTAGACACACATTGTGGCCAAATATTATCAAAATCGGTGAAGTGGTTCATAACGTACGCACGCACATGGACAAACGCTATAACAAGTATGATGACAGTGGAAATCTATTATCTCCCCTGTATGTCACAACTATAATTTATAACCAGTAGAAGTGTGCCACAAGCCAGGGATTCCGCTGGCGATCGCCACTTTCACAATTGGCGATAAAAATAAATAATTGGCGATAAAAAATTACAATTTTTCGAGAAAAAAAATATAATAAAATAAAAAATTATTTTCCCCAGCGGAATCCCTGCACAAGCGAGTATGACTGACCGAGATGTCGTCGTGGTGCCACGAGGGTAGGTACTGGCTGATGGACTCGGGTTTCCTCTGGTGGAACTCGGGCAGCGGGTTGTTGAACGTGAGCACCTCAGTGCGGTCCTGGTTCGTCATGGACGCGCGGTACATCAGGTCCGACTTGTGTCGCATCTTACGCACGGCCTGGGACGCGCTGTGATCCAGAAGTCTGTTCATTTCCGGAAGCTGAGAATTTAGAGATTTACAAATGTTATTCGTCATAATGAATAAGCATGGTTGTAATAAAGAAATAACTGCTCATCTTTTGTGGGTAGTTTATTCTGGGAGATCTTCCGTGAAGATACCCGTATGAATTGTGACGTATGGTTGTAACTGGAGAAATGGGGCTTATCCCATAAGCCCCATTTCTCCAGTTACAACCATACGTCACAATGACCTGTGTAAAAAATATATATACGGTTTGTTAGAAGCAGGACTGAGCATTTACTTACTGAATGGCAAACGCTGTAGAACCTGATCAGACCACTTGTGATCTGGGGCTACACTGATTGCATAACCCATAGGCCCCATTTCTCCAATCACAGCCACACAGTTGATCACCACGGCAAATTGTGGCTGTGACTGGAGCATAGGGATTTGTGATCAATGTAGCTCCTGATGAAACAGTATATTACTGTAGCCTGATAACAATCTACACGTATATTGCTTGTTAGAAGCATGACGGGTGTTTCATTGATGGAATGGCGAACAGTGCAGATCCTGATCAGACTGTGCGGATGCACAGGCTGATCTGGATCTACACTGGTCGCAAAAGCCGTAAGCCCCATTTCTCCAGTCACAGCCACATATGTGCGAGAAGGAATACAACGCATTCATGGTGTTTTCCACGAAACAAGCAAAATAGAAGTATTTAAAGGAACATGCAGTTTAATAGAAAGGGGAAAATGTTTTAAAAGAACTTCTAGGTTGAACAGAAAAATAAATAAACAACAACATTTAATTTCTAGCAATGCCCAATTACAAATACTTTTATCACAGATTTCATGTGACATATTTAACTCTTTGCATGCTTATAATCGGTGAAAATAACATCCAACAAATTACGGGTATGTTTGTTATTTATGGAAATAGGTCTTGGAATTTCATTAGAATTCGATTGAGGACTCCTCCAGACTCGATTCTAATGAAATTCCAAGACATAATCATATGATATGTATAGGGAGAAATAAAGGAAAACAATAATTAATTGCCGTCTGCTATTTTTTAACTATTTATAGCCCTTAAATTTCCCAGCATGCAAAGAGTTGAGGAGTCGTGGATAACATTTTCTGTCTTAAATTGACAAAATCTTCAGAACCACTGTGAAATGTGGAATTTTCAACATTTATAAATAAAATATATTTTTCAAATTCTGCCTGCGAAACGAAGTTCATGTAAAGATCTGAAACAATGAACGTCCCTAGAAGAGACTGAAGTTTGCTATTTGCAAGGTCAGTCTATATGTGACGTTCTTCAATGGAACAAAATGTGAAAAGAAGTCAGCATTTGTAATTGGGAGTATTCATTACCGTGGCCGAAGACCAGAGCTCCCGATATTAAAGTTTTGTGTCTAAAGCATACTATACCTTTCGATTTCAAAATCATTGCGTATTTTACTTTTACAAATGCATTATTGATTTTCTTCATTACTAAATATGGAACAAATGATAAAAACAATATAACAAAGTTAAATATTCACTTATTTGAGCTGCAAAAAGCAAACACACTGTTTGCTTTTTGCAGCTCAACTAAGTGAATTTTCAACTTTATGACAGTATTTTCACTACTCAATTTGAAAATCAATGCGCATTTTCACATTGCTGTGCGTATTTTGTACTCCCACTTTTGATAACTAATGCGTATTCTGCTAAAATACGTGCGTAAAATATGCCAATACGCACCTTATCTGGAGCTCTGCCATTTTATTGGCCGACCATTATAATTATTGGACACATGAGATATGAAAATGTTCTATAACTGTCAGATGTGTGTTTAATGTGTCAAAGAATATAGCACTTTGTGTGATATTTAACCCTTTCCCTGATAGAGACGACTTTTCACGCCTCTGCAGAAGATGTGTTTAGAAAACATTGTGGGAAAAGGAGAAATTGCTTGTAACAAGCAATTTCTCCTTTTCCCACAATGTTTTCTACTCTATCAGATAATTTAACCATCATTTGACCCAGCATTTCATTCTTTTATTCAGATGTTTTCGATTTGGAAGAGTCGAAATATCGCAAAACAGGGAAAGGGTTAAGATCTGTTAAGTATATCAGTCAGCAATATTAAACAAAGATATAAACCAACTAAAAATCACCATAAATGTGAACAGAACTGTAATGTATTACTCATATATATATATAAAGAATACCAGGCTAGTTCTTCTGATAAGTTTATCAAGCTAGGCTAGGAAACAGGTGTGAATTCCGAGGTTTACCGAGGAATTCCTACTCTTTCCAAGCCGTGTCTGATAAACTTGACAAATATCAATATGTCTGAATATATTATACAAACATCAGACTAGAAAGTCACTCAGATATAATATTGTACAAACTCAATTAGACTAGAAAGTCACTCAGATATAATATTATACAAACTCCAAACGGTAACCAGCATGTCCAGTCGAAATGGGAACTAGACCGCGACACTTAAATATGCACAGGTGCCTAAGGCTAGCTAGCGTCGTAAAACCAGAAATGGCTATATCAAAGGAAAGAATGATTTGAAGCTTGGAATAGAAAAGTATAATAAAATTAAAAAAATACATATTTTTTTTTTTACTTTTGTATTCGGATATTCGGTCAGCCCACTTCCGGTTTACTGTTGGACAGGCGACAATTTTGCCGGACATGTCCGTCGGTCCGCCGAGACGGATATAGAGACATCAAACCAGCCAGAATACAATTTAAGAAATACCTTTCACCACACAAATCCATGGCTTAAAAAACAGCTACCTTAGGACGTTTGTGACCAGCGTAGCCCCTGATCAGACTGCATGCATGCGCAGTCTGATCTGGGGCTATGCTGTTCACCATTCAGTCACTGAAGTAGCAGCAATGCCGTCAACAAAATGATTAGATTAAAATCTGACGGTGTGGATAAATCTATTCATTTGTTACAAATTCCACAAGGTCCATTTTCTCAACCGGTGGCCCAATTAAATTTAGAATATCAAAATAAAACAATTAGTAGAAGACACTTCTATACAGATATATGCAAATGCAATGTTAGTGGGATTAGTGTAGCATGAATTGTTATTACATGTAATATTGTAGTTACAAACACGAGTATAATCATTTGAGGGCATTTAGAAAAAGTCACAGACATCGTGACTTTTATGAAAATTGCTAATCGGATAAGTTGGTGAATATCATCTCATTCAAAAACGCAACCCGGTGATGATTTAGACGGACACTAACTGTTGTCTTTGTGAATTATGTATATTGAAAATTGTAATTAATCCATTAACCCATATGAGAGAAAATAATTCCTATTTTCTTTATTTCACCTCAAAAGTATATGTTGTTACCACTCATTTGAACCGTCTCGACGAGACGGTTCAAACGAGTGGTAACAACATATACCTTTATCGAGAAATAAACAAAATAATTAGATTTTTTCAGTAACATTTCTGACAATGACAATGAATGGTGCCTGCCAATGAAGTAAAAGTGCAACTCGCTTATGATGATAATGTGATGACACACAGTGCGCTATTACACAACAAAAATGTGCGCGATTTCGTATGTACTAACATCGTCCTTGACGTAATACATTCGTCGGACTGGGAGCTGATTTCTATGTATGGCTTGACGAGCGAAACAACAGTACGCATCCTGTAATAAAATAAACAAGAATTCTGAACAATACAATAATTATTCCTATAATTAAAGACAGTAGAGAAGAAAGAGTGAAGATAAATTGAAGATAAACTGAAGAGGTCCGTAATATCAGTAGGGATTAGTCCAGTGTCGACTTTATTCCCACTGACCCCTTCAATGTCAAAGAACAGTAAAGGAGATTTTTAAACAATATAACAATTAGTTAAAACAGATAATTCTACACACTACAAGACTAGTTTCTATACAGACAGGAGAGAAATGAAGGCACAGGATAAATGGAAGAGGTCAATGGGACTTTTTCCACTGACGCCTTTCAACTTCAAGTTCGAACACCATTTATTTAAAATACAGTAAAGGAAAAATTCTAAACAATACAATACTTATTTTCTAAGATGGGAGTCTGAGAAGAAAGGATGACGATACATTGAAGGGATTAGTGGAAAAAGTGGGCTAAGTCCAGGGACTTAGCCCACTTTTTCCACTAACCCCTTCAGCCCACTTTTCCACTAACCCCTTCAATTTCAAAGTATTAAAATAGAAATATGAAAAGTCATGCAGAGCATGATGTTATTAGCCGATCAAATCAGGGTAAAGTGCATCGAACATATGTAGGTGTCTCTGGTAACATTGTCAATGGTAAACTATTTTCGACCACAGTTCTGTACCCAGCGTTGTCATTTTTCTCGATTTTGTGCAGGTTTTGGAAACCCGTTCCCAAATCCATCCAATAGCAGCAATGCCATAGCAGCAATGTTTTGTTGTCACCATTATGTTGCGAAATATTCAAGCGTAACACCTGTACTGTATGCTCTATTTATCTACAAATTACACTCCGCAATACATAAAGTTGTAGTCACTGTGTGTGTGTTTGTCCGAATTCTGTGGCAGCATGCGAGTGGGCGGAGCTACCAGGGCTATATATATCTAGCGGTTACAGTGTCATCTAAAAATAGACGCAAGCTCCTGCGTATTCAGGCACATGCCCAGATTGGCCTAATGTGCCCCATCCGTGATTTTTTGCGCGATGTCGGGCGCAAGACAATCAATAATTTGCGGCATTGACAATAATTAAGGGGGATTGCCGCAATCGCGCGTGCTGGATGCATCCCTGCCATCCCTGCATGATACGTAAACAAATCAAAGTTGGCTATGAAGGGCAATTCTTCGTTTTGATTGGTGGAAAATTTTGTGAATATTAACTAGCGTCAAATGACGCGCATACGCGATCCAATGGGATAAACCCGAGATGCTGGGATAAACCCGAAAATGCTGGGGTTACTAGTAAGGAGATTTTGAGCAGAGGTCGATTATAAATTAGCCGAATAAAAACACATTTTAGCGATTATACGTGGCTGAAACTTGTTCTGTTTAATAAATAAAAGCTTTAAATTAGCCCAATAATCGGCGTGTGTTGGCGTATATGGCCATTAGAGCCAACTATGGACTTCAACAACAATAACTTCCGGGTTAAATCTCTTCAGGCGTTCAGCTCATTAAGTATTCAAAATTGTGTTATTTGGCTATAAGTAAAGTTTTAAACGGAGATAATTGCCAAAAATGCAAACTTTATCGGTTGATGCAATTTGGAAGTGATACAGAAAAATTCGCGTTCGTAGATTACCGAATAGCGGAGAAAAGGGTTGCTACAAACTTTTTCAGAATTCGATGGATAACCAACATATTAGCCGATCTATAAATAGATCGGCTAATAATAATCAATACAATAATCATTCCAGGAAAGAAAGAATGAATTGACGAGGTCAGTGGAAGAAGGATGAGCCCATTATGGATTAACCATGCTAACCCCTTCAATTTCAAGTTAAACAGGGTTCATACTATTCTGGGACTTTTTGTAAAATTTAAGGACCAAAATTAGTCAAACTTTCCCTACATGTAGACATATGAGAAATTGTCAAGAGCAGGGTTCTTATGCCTCACCCAAGTGAACTTGGGTACTACAGAAGCGTCAGAAGCAAATTAATATTGGGAAGCGATTATAGACTAGAGCGCCGCGAGTTAGTGCTGGTTGGATCCAGGGGCATGCACTCCCGCATTTCTTTTGAATTCCACAGAGGGACAGATAACCCCAGATGAGCTCAAACTGTAGATTCTGATTATAGTGTGAAGAGTATAGCGAAAAAAATCAAGGTCAATGTCACCAGATCCTTATAGCAATCAGGACTTGCCTGAATTGGCCCTCAGGTACGGTTTTATCTTTGGCTCTTTTCTTAATTGGGTTATTGCCCATTATAAAAGTAGTAAGATTATTACTGATCCTACTGCTTTTGGGAGGCGGCCAAGTGATTCTGGTGTGGCGAGGACCTGGTATCAGATCAGATTTATTCTGATTTCATGGTTGAATATGTAGTTGCTTTTATACTAACTATTCATTTCTGATTTTGGGATTTAGTACTAAACCCATTGACCCGGCCTGCCTTAAATGATAAAGGTGTTGCTACCCCAGCAAACAAAACAGACGAACAACCAAGGTCGCCCAAATGACACAGGGTGGTTAGCCATCAATGTGAAGAAGCTATTGATGAAGTTTGGTAAAGATGTGACCAACATATCGGGAGATGTACAACAACAGAGCTCCAGATAAGGTGCGTATTTTACGTAATTATTTTAGCTGACTACGCATTGATTATCAAAGGTGGGAGTACAAAATACGCACAGCAATGTGAAAATACGCATTGATTTTCAAATTGAGTAGTGAAAATACTGTCATAAAGTTGAAAATTCATTTAGTTGAGCTGCAAAAAGCAAACAATGTTTGCTTTTTGCAGCTCAAATAAGTGAATGTTTAAATGTGTTATCTTTTTTTATCATTTGTTCCCTATTTAATAATGAAGAAAATCAATAACCCATTTGTAAAGGTAAAATACGCAATGATTTTGAAATCAGGGGGTATAAGTACGCTATAGACACAAAGCTTATCTGGAGCTCTGCAAAATTTTTTGTATATCCAAAATTGTTGAAAAACGCCGGAATTGTGACCGCTATGTCTCACTTTCTACTAATGTGGCCGACAAAAATGTAAACGAAAGCTCAAAAGATAAATACATACACACATGACAACAATTGTACTTTACAACAAAAATGTCTACCGTACAGAATTATAGATATAAACATTTTTCCAATACTGTTGGGATATTAAGATGTACGTTCCAATAATTCAACTTGAGAGATCGCTAATTCTCGACAGACAAACGTGACGCCGACTACTGAACAAGATAAATTGTCCTGCAAGACAGCGGTGGTAAATTAATGTGCGAAATAACTTTGTCTGCTTGTTTTATTTTCTTTTCCACAAAAACACATTTGTGGCTGTAATCGGAGAAACGGGGTTTGTAGGTTTTGTGACCAGTGTATATCCAGATCAGACTGTGCATCTGCACAGTCTGATCAGGGTCTACACTGTTCACCATTCCATCAATGAAACACCCGTCATGTTTCTTACAATATATATCGTTATCAGACTACAGGAGCGTGCTATTTAATCAGGACCTACACTGGTCATAAGCCCCATTTCTCCAGTGATAGCCACAGCCAAACTTGTCAATACATAAGAATCATCTCCAAACACTCAGATTCTATTACTACATGAATTTCTATACGTTTCCTAGCCTTGCCTGATAAACTTATCCCATTCCTTTCGGAGTACACCTTTACGGGTATGAAATTTAATAAATATTTTATTTTTATTTTCGTTATTTCTCAATGAAAGTACCGGTATATGTTGTGACCACTCATTTGAACCGTCTCGATGAGACGGTTCAAAAGGTGGTAGCGACCTATACCTCTGCGCGCATAGAAGGAAAGTATTTAGGATTTTCCGCAAACATAATGGTGTATCCTCAGCATGAAAAGGATTTTAATATCAAGACACTAGCCTGATATTCTAATTAGTTATTGCTGTTCAGAATACCAGGTTTGTGTCTTGTTATCAAGTTTATCAGGCGAGGCTAGGAAACGCGTAGGAATTCCGAGGTTCTCCGAGCCTGATAAACTTGATATCAAAAGACACTGACCTGGTATTCGCCAAGGAATTCCTACACGTTTCCTAGCCTTGCCTGATTAACTTGATATCAAAAGACACATGCTGTTCTATTTATTTATCAGGTAACTTTTATGCTACAGAGGAAAAGAAGACAGACTTGTTTACATTGCGTCAATACACATCATTTGGTCAGGTTATGTGACGACATCCGACCGATGAAACATCAGTGAAAGCACTTTTAAATCTGTTAACCTGTAGCCTATTTCATCAACATTGCAAAGTATACTTTAGTAGCAAAGTATACTTTGAGGGAGAAATTTTCAATTTTATGATAAATTTATTAATTTTTATTATACTGAATTTATTACATTATCACAGCCAATTTGGCTGTGATAATGTAATAAATTCAGTATAATAATTCTGCATACTTTTAATCATGAAATATAAGCATTTGTTAGTTCTATATGAAATAATGCATTTCAGGAAAAATAAATGATTACTCCCTCAAAGTATACTTTGCTAGTAAAGTATACTTTGCAATGTTGATGAAATAGGCTACTTGACTGCATATCTAGCTACTCACTGCAGAGTACAACAATTTGTTATCAGTCGGCCAATACAAAGCTTGCCCACTTGATCAAATATGGGGAAAACAGAGACGACTAGTCACCATATTGCAACAGTTAATAGAACAACGTGGACAAGTGCTTATACGGTCTTGACGGCATCCAATCATACGCGAACTGCCGAATGGAGACCGAGAAATCAATGTCATACGCCGAACAACGACCCTAGAGAAAATTAGCGGTTTATGCGGACGCGAGAAAAAAACAAGCACATAATAAGCACGTTCAACTAGCAGATACACATAAATCTGATATTATGGAACATTTTACTGTTTAGGTATTTTTATGGTGGTAGTTCTATTGGGAGTTCAGCAAATATCTTGGAAATATATAAAACAAGAATCAAATGAAGCTGACTGGCTCACTAGCACAGCAGTGTCCATGTAAAACAAGAACTGTCAGAAAACAGTGCAGCTCGACTAATTATAGCAGTTTTGCATGGGAGAAAATGGAAGATGGCATTTTTTATATAAATCAAAACAGGAGTTATTATATAAGCCTTACAACGGTGAATTAAATTTTGTCGTCTGCTGTTTATTATTATTTGTTTTCCAGTTTCCTCATCAAAAACATGATTTGACAACACTTTAGAATCATTTCCCTTGGAAATGATTCGAAAGTGCTGTCAAATCATGTTTTTATTGAGAAAGAAGGCAAAATATAAAACATGAGCAGATATTAATTTAAATTTTCCGGCATTCTAATGGTTAAGCGAACATGTTTATACATAAGTGAATGACCTTGACTTTGAGGATAAGTGAGGTATTCAGAACGAGGCAGGAGGACAATTGCAGTAGCTAAATATTGAAACATTCTAATGTAGGGAAAAATAAGAATTTTACTTTAACATTGTTAACCCTTTTAACCCTAAGTAACTGGAATGAGTTTTGATATGTTAATTTTGCAACCAATCCAATCTCACAAAATGATTTTCAGACTAGTCCATTTATGAAAAGGGGGTATTTTTTTTGTTCTCAAAAATATGAAAATTACTTGCAAAAAGTGCAGATCCTGATGAGACAGCTCGTTACGAGTTTGCTGTTTGCATAAACCGCTATAGCGGACTTTCGGGTTCAAAGGGTTAAAGGTACATGCCCACACAGTAGGCACCAAATGTTCGTTATGGGAATTAAATAAGTGTATAAATTGTGTCACTATTCCACCAGTTCTAACAATTATGAGTGCCCGTTATACAGCTATAAGCATTTTAGTAATATTTATTTTACTGATAGTGACGCGCGGTTGTATCAGGCTATTTTCATGTGCAAATGAGGTATGGTATTTTTTTAATTATTTATACTAATTAATGCGTCATTTGAAAAAATAATATTTTCGACAGTTTATGAAGTATGTCAGCATTGCACATCAAAAAATAAATACAGAGAATAAATAGTAATGTCCGTTAACATTTTAATGAAACACGGTTATCGCCCCAGTAGCCAATTTCATCAACATTGCAAAGTATACTTTTCTAGCAAAGTATACTTTGAGGGAGAAATTTTCAATTTTATTAATTTTTATTATACTGAATTTATTACATTATCACAGCCATTATGGCTGTGATAATGTAATAAATTCAGTATAATAATTCTGCATACTTTTAATCATCAAATATGTGCAGTCGTAAGTTCTATATGAAATAATGCTTTTCGGGAAAAATAAATGATTACTCCCTCAAAGTATACTTTGCTAGTAAAGTATACTTTGCAATGTTGATGAAATAGGCTACTGATACCAGTGTGGGGAATTTAAATCCGATATAATAATGCCAATCAATACGTGGGGTAATGGTGAATGAATGTTTATTTTGCCAGAAAATGTCTCAGACAATGATATAAAGAATAATTATGCCTACTGAGTGGGCATGTACCTTTAAAGGGACATGTCAGGATATTTTTAAAAAATACAATAAAAAATAAAACGAGTTTTCATCATGGCCCTGTGTAGTGGTTTAATTGAAGATATCATGACGATACTTGGACTGCTGGGTTGTTTCTATTTTCACCCATATAGGTACATACATATGGGATTTTCTAACTTGTTGCGTTGCTTACAGATATCGGTGAAAATTCGAACAACCTAACGATCCTTAAGTATCGTCATATATCTTCAATTAAACCACTTTACACAGGGCCATGATGTAAACACATTTTTATTTTTTATATTATTTTCTCCAAAAATCCAGATATGCCCCTTTAAGTTCTTGGGACAACAACAACAGTTTGTTTGTTTGTTTGTTTATTGGTGTTTAACGGCCTATCAACAGCTAACGTCATGTAAGGCCATGTCCATACCACACCAAGTCACTTGGCCCCTTCCCCTTAAATAGGATTACGAATAATCGTAATACTCACATAAGGGGTATAACCAGATTCAACTGTCACATACAAAATACCAAAGACATGTGAGGGCCAAACCGGGCCTCCAGTCGGAATTCGGGTAAGGATGAACACCAATCGTTAAATTACCCATCGCATGCTCCCACCTGCCACCCACTAACAACAGACGTGAATGACCTTGACAATTTAGATTACTATGTAAAATGTTGAGCGTCAGGGATGATGATGATGATTCACCCTAAATATGAAAATATTCCATTAAGGGAAACTAAAATTAGAAGTAATATATGAGAATTCACACACAAATATATCCGATGACGACAATAATCAATAATTGTCTGTATGTGCCGGGTTAATTGGCGCTACTGGGCAATGGAATGGGAAACAATAAACTTTTAACCCTTAGACCGCTACTCACAACAATTGACGTCTGCTGTTGGTTTTATATCTTGCCTTATTTCTCGGCATAAATACCCATCTAACGTGCCTGCTTTTATAGTCGCACTTAACCCTTTCAACACCACAGACCTCTATAGAGACAATGTTTGCAAACAGTGCAGATCCAGATGAGCCGGCTCGTAACGAGCCGTCTCATCAGGATCTCCACTGTTTGTTAATAATTTTAAACGTCGTACAGATTACCCTTTTAGAAGAATGGGATAATTTGAATGAACAAAATTAATGAAATAGCGTGAAACATTGGCATGGAACATCCTATTAAGTTACTTGGTGTTGAAAGGGTTAATACTGTTAACCCTTTGAACCCGAAAGCCCGCTATATGCAAACAGTGCAGATCCAGATGAGCCGGCTCGTAACGAGCCGTCTCATCAGGATCTGCACTGTTTGAAAGTAATTTTCATATTTTTGAGAACAAAAAATATCCCCTTTTTATAAATGGAATAGTCTGAAACATTGGCATGGAACATCCTATTAAGTTACTTGGTGTTGAAAGGGTTAAACCAGAGGACAGGTGCACTGTGCATCCATTACAATATATACTTTAACCGCTACTCACAACGATTGTCGTCTGCTGTTGCTTTTATATCTTGCCTCATTCCTCAATAAAAACATGGTTTGACAGCACTTCAGAAATGATTCTCAAGTGCTGTCAAATCATGTTGTAAATTATTCTAAAGTGCTGTCAAAGCATGTTTTTGATGATAAAAATGGAAAATAAACAGCAGACGACAAAAAAAAATAAGATAGCGGTCTAAGGGTTAACCCGTACCGCACTGAATTGTTGTCGTCTGTTGTTTATTTTCCTTTTTTCTCATTAAAAAATAGTTTTGGCAATGCAGGAGAATTTTCTCCATTGGACAAGATTTTCCTGCATTGCCAAAACTGGTTCTTTTAAAAGTCAAGACAACTAAGCAAAATCAGCAGACGACAATATTTGTTCTGCAGTTTAAAACTTATTATTATTGGGCAACTTGAGACCGTCATCTGTTAACAGGCACCCAGATAAATGTAGTCAGAGATTGGTCAACATCTTTAAATAATCACAGAATATCATGAAAATGATTACCCTTTATTTCAAACGTTTACAAGTAACAGATGTGACATTGTGACCAAGATCGAGAGACACAGTTGTATATAATTATCACAGAAAGTCCATCTTGTGAGATGTCAAGCAGATGAACTTAACCCTTACAATGCTGAATTCATTTTTGTCATCTGCTGTTTATTTTTTATTTTCCATTTTTCTTATCAAAAACATGTTTTGACAATGCTTTAGAATCATTTCCAATGGAAATGATTCTAAAGTGCTGTCAAACCATGTTTTTATTGAGAAAGAAGATGAAATGTAAAACAACAGCAGACGACTATTTACGCTTCCCACATTTTAAGGGTTAACAAAATGACAACAAGGCCTATTATACCAGTCTTATAGATAGGCTACCAAACTTGGAAAATCTTGGGCAACTTCCCTTGGAACAACTTCCGATGCATCATCAATGTTAGAAATGGCGGAGTCGGTCAGTTTGACGTCACGTTGCTGAGTTTCAACCCATTTCATGCTGAGGATATGCCATTTTGATTGGGGAAAATCATAAATAATTTCTTTAAATGTGCTTAGAAGTATATGTCGCGACCACCATTTGAACCATCTCACCGAGATGGTTCAAATGAGTGGTCACAACATATACTTTCATTGAGAAATAAAAAAAATAAAATATTTTAAAAATTCATACCCTTAAAGGTGTATTCCGCATGTAATGGGTGAAACTCAGCAACGTGCTGTCAAACTGACAAACTCTGCAATTCTTACATCAAGTATGGAAGTATTTCTAAGAGAACTTACCGTACTCGAGATTTTCCAAGTTCGGCAACCTGTTCATAAGACTGGTCCATATCGTGAGTGGTGTGAGGGTGGTGACAATGATTGGTCATCTCTAACTCAATATTTCTGCTGCTATGGACACACTTATGGACGGTTCAATTTATCAGTATAACACCACAGTATCAGCACATGAAAGTCACCACTGTGACAATCAAGCAGTTTGGTTTCCAGATCAAATTACATGCGGAGGCTGAGAAAAGTTTATAATTAGACACGAGCCTGAGGAAACCTTGAGTTCATGCTCAATGAAAGTTTATAATCGTGACCCTGATGGACATTTTATGGCACCCGACCCAGAATATAGCCCTGGCCATCAATGAACGTGACTAATTCATACAAAACAATAAATAGCACTTACCTAGTATTTATTCTTTATATAGAAGACAAAATATGATAGTTTACTATCTTTACAGGGCTGATGCATTAATCAGGTGAGCTGATTATCGTGAAATATTGCACGAGTGATTGGATTCTTATGCTAAACAAATGAGTATAGCGAACTGAGTTTGTTTAGCGGTAGGACACAATCACGAGGGTATTATATAATATAGAGAATAGTAGGTTAGTGCCGTGAATGGGAAAATAATATCTGGCAAGGCTTAGGAAACGGGATGGGCGAGGCTCTGCCGAGCACATCCAGTTTCCGTGCAGTGCCAGATATTTTTCCCATTCACGGCACTAACCTACTATTCTATTTATCCTGTTAACACCTACAAATAGGTTTAAAATGCAATAAAAATAACTCCAGCCACCGCACATATGCATACGCAGTGATTAGGTCGTATTGACAGGATATCAAAAATGTTTCCACGGCACATACGCACTGTGTTGACGGAATACAAATATAAACCGCTTACCTGATTAAATAAACATTGTCTTACATTTCACACATGATACTTTTATATAAAGAAAAAAGGAATTAACCCTTAGACCGCTATCTTATTCTGTTGTCGTCTGCTGTTAATTTTCTATTTTCCATTTGATTCGTTGAATGAAACATGTCATAGTGACATTACTGATGTCATTTCTCCATATATGGGAAACAAGCGTGGTGTAAACTACTACCGAACAGTGTATGATTGTTTATTGGTGTTTACTGGCCTATCAACAGCTAAGGTCATGTAAGGCCGGGCAAACGGGTTAGATCCCATTTTAACCTGCTGCATTGGGGGGAAAATCCCAAAATCAGAATGGAATATTTACAATGAGAAAAAATATATTCAGCCCTGAAATTAGAATAACCTGACCTGGTGCCAGGTCCATACCACACCAAGTCACTTGGCCCCTTCCTCTAAAATAGGATTACGAATAATCGTAATACTCATATAAGACGTATAACCAGATTCAACTGTCACATAACATACAAAATGCCAAAGACGTATGTGATGGCCAAACCAGGATGAACACCGATTGTTAAATTACCCATCGCATGGTCCCACCTGCCACCCACTACCGAGTGGTATAATTCATTGTATTATTTCTGTAAACTACTGGCTGATGGTAAGAAAATGATTTTCAAGTCATTATCAGTGTAAAAACGACGCTGCAATAGGGGAGGTAACTCAAAGAGTGTAGCCCAAAGTTTACTGTCTGTCATATCTGTTTATTTTGATCTACGAGTGCAAGATATTGGTACAATAGATGAGTAAGTAATATTGGATAACACGAGGGAATATAACACAGGCCCGTGCTTACAACACATTCTGAGCATGTACTCTATTCTCATTCTCGAAATAACCAAGTTTGATTGGTCGAGGCTGAGCTTCGAGGCTGAGCTGAGCTGTGCTCAGCCTCGACCAATCAAACTGCGTTATTTCAGGGTGCGAATTTAGAGAACTTCTCAGAAAGTTTCATAAGCACAGGACCATGGCTAAATACAGATTATATCTTTTCTATGAGAAATAAATATATTCATTATCGCATACCGGTAACTGTTTTGCTCTCAGAAATTCTACAATATTGTACATGCTAATTAAATTTCCTGGAGCAAACCACCTTTTTTTATTCATAGTTCAACTTACGCCAATATTCCTACAGATAAAATATTTACATTTAAAACAAAGAAAAAATTCACATGCCCACCATAGGGAATATATTCTAAGGAATAAGCTTCTATATGTATATTGTATGGCATTATACAGTGAAAACTTGCTCAACCAGACCACCTGGAAAATTGGTTAGCTTAATTTAGATAGAGTTCACTGTAATGTAACTCTAATAATATAATATTGCCTGTTCATGATTAAAAAGTACTAAAAGGTGTGACCAGCATCACGTACAGGATGTATCCTGAAATCAGGATTTGAGGTTGATAATTGGCGTAAAATACTGTTTCAACATGGGAAGAACACATTTACGCATCATAACTGCCAAGTGCTGAAAATGGCTAAACAGACATATTTTTGCACCCACAAATGGCATTTGTGGGTGCAAAATAAACCATTTGTGGGTGCAAAAATATGTCTGTTTTGCCATTTTCAGGATTTGGCATAGGGAACTGTTCCAACCCCGGCCAAACCCCTGGACCTCCCAGGGTGTCGGTTTGGAGAGTTTCCACTGTACAGGGACCTACCTACCTGTCCAGTTTACTGATTTTCCACTGCAAACGGAAACAACAGAATAATGAACTACACCCACCTTTAATTGCTGGGGAATGGTCGCGTCTTCATTCTGAAGTCTCGTATTAGAATCATCGCGAAGAGTCTGCCACAACACCTCTGCACCAGCCCGACCTGCAAGCACAGCAATTACCACTTAAGTTGGCTTTCTTTTCACAGATTAATGCAAGCTTATGTTAGTTATTACAATGAGCGTTAGAATTACAAAAGTAGTACGTATAGATTTGTTAATTTTATATCAAACTTGCATAACGAGGCATAAGTTAACATTAGCCCTTAAAATTTGTGATTTCCACTCATCCAGATTGGATTTCAACTGACGTATTGCTATATCTTTAACTCTTTGCATGCTAGAGGTGAAAATATCCGCCAAACAAATTAGGAGTATATGTTTTATTTCTCTCTGTAAATATGTCTTGAAATTTCATTAGAATTGAGTCCTCTAATGAAATTCCAAGACATATTCATGATATTTACAGGAAGAAAGAAAAGAAAATATGATGATTTCTTGTCTGCTATTTTTGAACTATTTATAGCCCACAAGTTTCCCAGTATGCAAAGAGTTATTGTTTGTTTATGCCACAATGTCTCTTCAAATTACGCCCAGGTCGAACATTCACTCCCCATTACGAGCGGACAAGTGTTTGTTTTTGGGGTTTAACGGCCTATCAACAGCTAAGGTCATTTAAGGCCGGGTCAATGGGTTTAGTACTAAATTCCATATATTACCTGTACAAGAACATGTACATGTTCATGTACATGTACAAATGGGGGGAAAATCCCAAAATCAGAACTGAATATTTACAATAACAAAACTAAATATTCAGCCCTGAAATCAGAATAATCCTGGTCTGATGCCAGGTACTCGCCACACGAGAATCACTTGGCCCCTCCCAAAAGCAGTAGGATCAGTAATAATCTTACTACTTTTATAATGGCAATAACCCAATTCAACTCCCAGGTATCAAAAGAGCCAAAGATAAAAATGTACCGGAGGGCCAAACCAGGCAAATAGTGATTCCTATAAGGAGGGACCCCTACCGTTAATTTATGCCGTTTCGTTCACCTGACCACCATCCACCGAGCGGACAAGTGGAATGGTCGAGGCCCAAATACAACTTAAATGGTCTCCTAAAAATGTCAATGTTGCAAACCAATTGGTATTTATGACAGTCTGACATATACAAAGGCTAACAGTTGAAAGATACACACATTATTTTGCAGTGCTTGTGAATAAAAACAAGGGCATCTAAGCACTAAGCTAATCCCCTCGCTGGCAGCCTTGTTAATACATTTTATTTTAACATTTTTGCTTTGCAAACAAGGTGAACACAAGTCCTCGGTCGGATGTGGGTCATATGCAAAACAAAGCACAATCCCTAGACACACATTGTGGCCAAATATTATCAAAATCAGTTAAGCGGTTCATGAGTTATTTAAAAATGAAAGAGTGCACATATGCAGGCACGTATGTGGACTAACGCTATACCCCCTGTTGTCTATCGACAAGGGGATAATAACGAAAACGCTGAAAATGAAGGCAAATGAAGGCAAATGAAGGCAAATGAAGCACAAAGCTGTAACTAACAGACATTTAAAGGCAGATAATGCATGTGAAACTCAAGAAAACATCAACATAAACATGCTTTGACAGAACATGAGAATTGTCTCTATTAGAGACAATTCTCATGTTCTGACAAACCATGCTTCTGTTGAGAATGAAATAAAGGACAAACATATTCCCTCCTGTAGGAGTAAACGTACGTGCAAGTAACTACATGAAATAAAGTCAAGGTAAACTTTAACCCATTAGCGACGGGATACAATTATAGTAATATGAAACTTTTGAGGAACAAATCCCTATTTTCGTTATTTCAACTCAGAAGTATATGTTGTTACCATTCATTTGAACCGTCTCGACGAGACGGTTCAAATGAGTGGTAACAACATATACCTATATGGAGTAATAAACAAATTATTGAGATTTTTTCAACTAAAATTGTTGTGTCCTTAGCCTAAAGTGGGTTAAAAGGTGGGATGTCGTGGGATGTCGTGGGATGTGGGTACACACACTTACCCATTTCAGTCTAAGGATACAATAATTTTTGTAAAAATAAATCTCATTATTTTGTTTATTTGTCCATGAAAGTATATGTTGTTACCACTCATTTGAACCGTCTCTTCGAGACGGTTCAAACGAGTGGTAACACGATATACTTTCGAGATGAAATAAACAAAATATGGATTTTTTTCTCATGAAAGTTTTGTACTACTATAATTGTATCCCGTTTTTAATGGGTTAAAAGGTGGTATGTCGTCTGCTGTTATTTATTTTTGAACTTATTTCTAACTCTTTGCATGCTGGGAACTATCTTGACTATAAATGGTTAGAAAAAAACAACAGACGCTGTCGTCTATTATAATTTCCTTTATTTTTCCCTGTAAATATCATGGAAATTTCTTTAGAATTACATACAGAAGATGCAATAATATTGAAATTCCAATTCATATTTACAGAGAGATAGAATGAAAAATACTCCTATAATTAAATGTTGGCTGTATTAACCCTTACTACGCTGAATTAAATGTTGTCGTCTGCTGCAAATGTTTTATTTTCAATATTTCTCGACAAAAACCTGGTTTTGACAGCACATGAGAATCGTCTCCAGTGGAGACGATTCTCTGTGCTGTCAAAACCAGTTTTTTGTTAAGAATTAAAGCAAAAAATGAAAAACAGCAGACGGCAATTTCCATCAACAGCGTAGGAAGGGTTAAAGAGTTGAGAAAACAAATATTTTACCAGCATATGAGACTATTTCATTGTAGACAATTTTGTGTGAAAAAGAGTGACTAAAACAATGTATATTAAATGTGCTTCCCTACGGAGGTTATTGGAAATTATATAAACAGCTGACGACAATTTATTCAGCAGTCAAGCAGACAGTTAGTAACAACATGGGAGAAACAGACACACATATAATAACTTATATACTGGCAAACAGTGTAGACCCAGATCATCCAGCTGACTTTGGCAGTGTGATCAATTAATACACTGTTTGCCAGAATGTTGTGAAGAAATATTCAACACAACACAACTTTCGATCCTAAAACCCATGATGCAAATGTTTACAAACGTTTAGATCCTGATGAGGTCATAAAAACTTGTCCTATCAGGACATGCACTGTTTTTCTATATCAAGGTGCATGATCACGTGGTTACAACAGATTTTGATGAAATATCGCGCAGCAAACGCGTCTTCAAGAGCTGTATTTGGTGGTCCAGGGAGTTCGGCACAGACATATGTCGTTTTTGAGAAGAATCGATGGTTCTAATTCTGCTTAATGTTGTAGATACTCGCGGCTTGTCACAGAAAGGAGCATCTTAGCCCCTTTCCGGTGGCCACAAGCGGCGAATTTCGTCGCGACGACGCGAAAATCGGCCAATTCGGCCTGTTGTTGTTGTTGTTTTTGTATGTCTAAACTTCAGCCGCACTCGGAAACCTCGCACCATTTCGTAAATTTTGACCATTAAACGCCAAAAGATGACGAAGTGGACAGAATGCTTCAGCCGCTGACTTTTTCGGCGCTACCGTAACGATAAAAAACGATTAATCCGAATGTTGGTACAGTTTATAAAACACGACGAATTTCATGGGACAAAATATACCGGAATCTGCGAATTTTGTAAGAAAAAAATTTACGGTCGGCACTATTTCACTGCGGTCGGTCGGGTTACCGGAAACAAGACCTTTTTTTTTTGGGCCTTAACAAGACGCGCTGCGCTTGTTGCGCCATATTTCATCAAAATCCGTTACATAATAAGGACACTATAAAAGAATAAGTACTTTGAATCAAATGGATTCTGGAAGTTTCAGTACTTGTTGTTTTGTTAGTATCACATGATCAGACACCTTGTATATGTTGTTATAGCAAAATTGCCTTAAATTACGTTTGATTAACCCTTACACTGCCGAATTAAATTTTGTCGTCTGCTGTTTATTTATTTTTGTTAGATTTTTCTCAAGAAAAACATGATTTGACAGCATTTGACAGTGCTATCAAACCATGTTTTTATCGAGAACGAAGACAATATATAAAGCAACAGCAGACGACAATTTTCGTACTCAGCAGGCTAAAGATTACTAGGCATGTGCCTGCTGATGGATAATTTCCATTTTTTTCTATAGAATGGTCAGAAAGTGCACAAGCCCGATTTCTCCATTCATCGCCACCGACTTTCATGATCAACGAAGGATTGTAGCTAGTTATCTCCCTTTGAATTTATTTATATAAATCCGGTCCAAAGTGTGTAGTTTAGGGTCTTATTGGTAGAAAAAAGTGCGAATGTAGCATGATTTGTTATGAAAAGAAGCAATTATAGTGATTTTGACTACTGTCTGTTCCACGTTTTGCTGCCGACGATCTTTTGGCCATTAAACATATTAAATCTAAAAGATATTTAAATGTAAGTCTTTTTCATCAATAACAAAAGTCACCCTCCCCAAAATTTTCCCCAAAATTTTGCTATGGGAATTTAACATGGGGGCTAAAAATAAATTTTTTTTTAAATATATTTTTATTTGTGAATCGATTTTCAAAATCATCTAACTTTTGTTTTCTTAGTTACATCATTTCAAAATTATCTAGACAGGTTTTGGAGTCGATATCCAACATTTTACGTTTTTTTTACTCCTCCTCCACTGCTTCCTCCTCTTTTCCCCCCATGTTAAATTCCCATACGAAAATTGTTTTTTCGCTATAAAATCAATGTTTGATGGAAGTTCATCAAACAAAAAAATTTGGGGAGGGTAACTTACAGATCAACCTACATATCTATGCAATCTGATCTGGGACTAGATAAATTTGCCAGATCCATAATTTCACACTTATTAATACTATTGAAAATAGCTTAGAAAAAAGCGAACAGTGTAGACCCAGATCAGAAATGCAATATGTGCAGTGATTGGGCTACATGTTCCATCATATGTGCAGTCTGATCTGGGTCTACACTGTTCGCAAAACTCAGTATGTTTGTGGTATTCAGTAAGAAATAAACGCTGAAACGAGCATAGGACAGGATCTCTATAAATAGATTCACAAAGGGATATAACTAGCTGCTACGATCCCTCATTGAAAAGCAACAAAAGAAAATCGAGGAAAATGGTGTCCACGTCTACAATAAAACATAATGAAGCAGTGACAAGCAACGAGGAATATGCAGGGTGGTGGGGGTGGGGGTGGCAGTGGGGGAACAAAACGGCATACCGCTCTCATAACTCTCCCAATAACTCGCGAACAGGTCTTCAACTGAGTAACAGAATAGAAAGAAAATTCAACCTTCAATAATAATCAGGAAATTAAACACATTCTTACACATAGCGGCAACATTATAACCTGAAAATAAAATTTCTGTTGTAATTGTGAAGATTGCAAGCTTTCCTGCCTTCAAATATTTAACCCTTACAATGCTGAATAAAAATTTGACGTCTGCTGTTTATTTTTTATGTTCCATTTTTCTTATAAAAAACACGGTTTGACAGCACTTTAGAATCATTTCCAATGGAAATGATTCTAAAATGCTGACAAACCATGTTTTTACTGAGAGAATTCATAAAATATGACACAGCAGCAGACGACTATTTTCGGTTCCCGCATTCTAAGGGTTAAAGTCATACGGCTAACCTAGTACATTCGGAATACAATTTTATTGGTATGACATTTTTTAAAACATTTTACTATTATTTTTGTTATTCCTCAATGAAAGTATAATATGTTGTGACCACTCATTTGAACCATCTCATCGAGTAGTCAAACCTGTGAATAAATGCCAAGCCTGGGAAGAGGAAAATCTGTAGCCGATTTCATCAAAATTGCAAAGTATACTTATCTAGCAAGGTATACTTTGAGGGAGTAATCATTGATTTTTCCGAAATGCATTATGTCATACAGAACTAATGATTGCATATATTTGATGATTAAAACAATGCAGAATTATTATACTGAATTGATTACATTATCACAGCCAAAATGACTGTGATAATGTAATAATTTCAGTAAAATAAAAATTAATAAATTTATCCTAAAATTAAAAATTTCTCCCTCAAAGTATACTTTTCTAGGAAAGTATACTTTGCAATGTTGGTGAAATAGGCTACTGGCCTTTGTTCACAGGTGGCCTTTGCTCACAGGTGGCCATTGTAATTGGGAAAACAAAAGTGTGGCTGCTATTGACAGGTACATGCTATTCAGAGGTGGGTGGCCTTTTGCACAGGTTCGACTGTACTTCTACAACAGCCACCTCTCTGTAACAGCCGATAATGGACAATTGTCTCTATATTTAACCTCCTTACAACAGCCATCTCTCTACAACAGCCTGGGCCCGGTTGTTCAAAACATCCGTTAGCTTAATGGACTGTTAAATCCTTAATTGAATGGTTAAAAGATTTAACAGTCCGTTAAGGATTTAACAGTCTGTTAAGCTAACTGGTGTTTTGAACAACCGGGCCCAGTTTTGTGCCTTCCCATGACTGGCTGTTATAGAGAAGTTGCACTGTATAAAGTTAAAGTGAAAGGGTTTAACGTCCCAGCAACAGCTAAGGTCATACTGAGACGGGACCACAGTTTAAAGTCTCATCTGACAAACTAGTGGGATGGAAATACTATATAAGTATTTTTCACATCCAGGTTGAGGATTGAACTCACAACCTCCGGTCAGAGCTCCAGATAAGGTGCGTATTGGCATATTTTACGCAATTATTTTAGCAGAAAACGCATTGATTATCAAAAGTGGGAGTACAAAATACGCACAGCAATTTTCAAATTGAGTAGTGAAAATACTGTCATAAAGTTGAAAATTCACTTAATAGTTGAGCTGCAAAAAGCAAACAGTGTTTGCTTTTTG
Organism: Conchocele bisecta; assembly: GCA_029237695.1. Lineage (NCBI taxonomy): Eukaryota > Metazoa > Mollusca > Bivalvia > Lucinida > Thyasiridae > Conchocele > Conchocele bisecta. Next base: position 3,235,239 of record CM055266.1, read on the forward strand.
CAGCTCAAATAAGTGAATGATTAAATTTGTTATATTTTTTTATCATTTGTTCCCTATTCAGTAATGAAGAACATCAATAATTCATATGTAAAACTAAAATACGCAATGATTTTGAAATCAGGGGGTATAGTACGCTTTATACACAAAGCTTATCTGGAGCATTGCCTCCAGTATTGAAGTCCAAGGCCTTATCCCCTAGGCCACAACCCAATCCCTCATGGAGCTATCATTCAAATGATTAGGGGTAACAGGGTTAAAGGTACAGGCCCATTCAGTAGGCAGAAACTGTTCTTTACATCAGAGACATCATCCGAGACATTTTCTGGCTAAATAAACATTCATTCACCATTACCCCACATATTGATTGGCATTATTATACATTTTATATCAGAAGTAAATTTCCACACTAATATCAGGGGTGATAACCGTGTTTCCTTAAAATGTTAAAGGACATTACTATTTATTATCTGTATTTATTTTTTGATGTGCAATGATCATACTTTATAATCTGTCGAAAATATTATTTTTTCAGGTGACGCATTTAATTAGTATAAATAATTAAAACAAATCAAGCCTCATTTGCATATGAAAATAACCTGATACCACCGCGTGTCACTATCAGTAAACTAAACATTACTAGATTATTATATCTGTATAGCAGGCACTCGTCATTTATATAACTGCTGGAATAGTGACATAATTATACACTTTCTTAAATCCTATAAAGAACATGTTGTGCCTACCGAGTGTGCATGCACCTTTAAACCAAACCCTAAAAATCCAAATCAGCCTTCCCAAGCGTGACAGCAATTCGTGAGCTGGACTAAATTACAAATATCATAATCCCCATTTCTCCTACGAAAGCCACAAATACGTTATTCCGTTATTCCGAACGAGCAAGTATTCGCAGCACTGTGCCAAATTTGATTAACCCTATTATTATTAATCAATATACAGAATGGCTACAAACGTCTCTGCCACTCGCAGTTGTGGACAGGGCGTGGACGTATCTGTGACATGACAAGGCCAAACTCGTAGGAGACAAGTACTGGCATTACCCCATCATATGTGGAATACACCTTCACGGGTATGAAATTTATAAAATATTTTAATTTTATTTTTGTTATTTCTCAACGAAAGTATATGTTGTGACCACTCATTTGAACCGTCTCGACGAGACGGTTCAAATGGTGGTCGCGACATATACTTGTGAGCGTATAGAAGGAAAATATTTAGGATTTTCCGCAAACATAATGGCGTATCCTCCGCATGGAATCAATTCAATCATGTTAATCAATACACAAAATGGCTAAAAACATCACTGCCATTCCGCTGTCGTGGACAGAACGTGGACAGATCTGTGACATGACAAGGCCAAAGTTTAACATCCCAGCAACAGCTAAGGCCATGTAGGGACGGGACCTTTTTGTTTAAAGGGGCATATCAGGATTTTTTTTGAAAAAATATATACTAAAAATGTGTTTTCATCATGGCCCTGTGTAAAGTGGTTTAATTGAAGATATCGGTACATAAGTATCAGATTTTCTATCTTGTTGAACGCAACAAGATAGGAAATCCGATATTTATATATTTATGAAAATAGAAACAACCAAGCGGTCCTAGTATTGTCATATATCTTCAATTAAACCACTTTACATCCCAATACCAGAATACTATATTTGCATCGAGATAAATATATATTCAACCCTGAAATTAGAATAACCTGACCTGGAGTCGGGTCCATACCACACCAAAGTCACTGGGCCCCTTCCCCTAAAAGTAAGATTACTCTGATAAGGCAAACCAGGGGGACGTTTCACTAAACTTCCTACGACTAAAATGTTTTGTAAGTGCAAAATTATGATTGTCTGTAAATTTCACATTAACAATGATTTCTTGTAAACAATTATTGGATTTACAATTATTGAGCATAGGCTGCATATTATGCTCAATAAATGTAAAGCCATCAATTAAAATTTACAGACTATTCTAAATCTGCACTTACAAACATGTTAGTCGTACAAACTTTAGTGAAACGGGCCCCAGGGGCCCGTTTCACTAAACTTCCTACGACTAAAATGTTCGTAAGTGCAAATTTAGGATCGTCTGTAAATTTAAATTGATGGATTTACATTTATTGAGCATAGGCTGCATATGCAGCCTATGCTCAATAAATGTAAATCCATCAATTGTTTACAAGAAAACATTATTAATGTGCAATTTACAGACTATCATAATTTTGCACTTACAAACATTTTAGTCGTAGGAAGTTTAGTGAAACGTCCCCCAAGTCTCCAGTCGGGATTCCGTTAAGGATAAATCCCGATCATTAAATTACCCATCACATGCACATCACATACACACCTCCATAGCGTCGTAGTTTCGGGTTCGTCTTCTTCACTTCCTGTTTCTCGAGCATGGTGGGATGCAGGAAGTAGTCAGCGCTGCGGCCGTACATCCGATACAGCTGCTGCTCGTGCCACGGAGCTTCTACAGAAAAAAGAAAGAACTAGATATTATGTTTGTAAAACATGGATATGCCTGCATGGCATACTGGGCTCTTTCTAACTGGAGAAACTCTTACAAACATTTTGACTTTTCGACGTTAATGTACACGGACGGACATACGGACGAACAGACAGACGGACAGACATACAGAACCTCAAGAACAACACAATATGCCCCTCTTGCTATTGCATAGGTTTTTGTTTGTTTGTTTATTGGTGTTTAACGGCCTATCAACAGCTAAGGTCATGTAAGGCCGGGCAAACAGGTTCGATCCCATTTTAACCTGCTGCATTGGGGGGAAAATCCCAAAATCAGAACAGAATATTTACATTGAGAAACAATATATTCAGCCCTGAAATGAGAATAACCTGACCTGGTGCCAGGTCCATACCACACCAAGTCACTTGGCCCCTTCCCCTAAAATAGGATTACGAATAATCGTAATACTCATATAAGGGGTATAACCAGATTCAACTGTCACATACAAAATACCAAAGACGTATGTGAGGGCCAAACCAGTAGCCTATTTCATCAACATTGCAAAGTATACTTTACTAGCAAAGTATACTTTGAGGGAGAAATCTTTTATTTTTCCTGAAATGCATTATTTCATATAGAATTAACAAATGCATATATTTCATGATTAAAAGTATGCAGAATTATTATACTGAATTTATTACATTATCACAGCCATTAAATGGCTGTGATAATGTAATAAATTCAGTATAATAAAAATTAATAAATTTTTAAAAAAATTGAAAATTTCTCCCTCAAAGTATACTTTGCTACTAAAGTATGCTTTGCAATGTTGGTGAAATAGGCTACAGGTCTCCAGTCGAATTCCGGTAAGGATGAACCCCGATCGTTGAATTACCCGTCGCGTGCTCCTGACCAACCACTCACTGCCATCGCATAGGGGGCATAAAAAGTGGTTAGCATTCCAGCAATAGCTAAGGTCATATGTGGCAGAGACTGAATAAATGGGGCTTATAGGTTTTGCAACCAGTGTATATCCAGTAAATTTGCGATAGCTTATTTCTGAATATAGAAGGTGTAAATTGCCAAGAATCGACCTATTTTTACTTTTATACCCACAAAACAAATAGATATAAAAATAGATATATTGTTTTCGTCATAGTATTTATGTAACTATGCCGGATTGGTGGTCGGGTTATTGTTCCGAGTAACATATTAACCCTGACAATGCTGAATTAATTTGCGTCGTCTGCTGAATATTTTTTATTTTTCCATTTTTCTCATCAAAAACTTGGTTTGGCAGCACTTTAGAATCATTTCCAATGGAAATGATTCTAAAATGCTGCCAAACCATGTTTTTACTGAAAAACAAAATATGAATTATCAGCAGACGACTATTTTCGGTTCCCGCATTCAAGGGTTAACCTTAACCATTGCAACACCACAGGCCTGTGTAGTGGTATTGGCAAACAGTGTAGATCCAGATGAGCTAGCTCGTAACGAGTCGTCTCATGAGGATCTGCACTTTTTGCAAGTAATTTTAATATTTTTGAGAACAAAAACACCACCTTTTCTTAAATGGACTAGTCTGAAAACCATTTTGTGACGGGATTGTTGCAAAATTAACGCATCAAAATTCATTCCAGTTACTTAGGGGTGAAAGGGTTAAATCAGGCTGAACACACATAGTCCGGTAGTCTGTAGTGTGTGCCAACAATAAGTTTGGTTATGTCCACGCCGAGCAAATTAATTATCGCAGATGCTTCATATTTCGCATGGGGCCTGTTGGAGCCTTCCAATCCGTCAAAAAAAATCCCTCAGAGGAAGGTGGTGAGACAGCTCGTTTGTATATCGCTCACAACTGGATCAATACAAGCTCCAGATAAGGGGTATATACTTGTGTATTTTACGCATTTATTTCAGCTTTTAGCTGAATATGCTCGGTTTTTCGAAAGTGAAAGTACAAAATGTTCACAACAATTTATGCATTGACTGTCAAAACTAGAACTATCACAGGAGTGATCATAATACCCCCACAAACATCAAGTTGACACATGAACAGGTTTAGTATCAAAAGAATCAAACTTTCATGCCAATTTTTTACCTTTGACCGTATACCCACAGGTTGAAGTAATTAAACCAAGCATCAATAAATGAAAAAAAATAAGCTTAACATTATTTTTTTACCCCCTCCATATAACCGTATAAAAATGTTAGCTTATTTTTTTCTCTCATTTATTGATGCTTTTAGGCATATTTAAGTATTTATAGACCTCGGTCCGTTACTTCAACCTGTGTGTAGACCTGGGTATGTGACTATTGAACACGACACATAATTTCATCATGGCAAACACTTGTGACGCATCATTTGCAAATCCATTCATCGGTTGTACGGCGGAAACAAAATCTCATGCGCGTTTTTTACCTTTGACCTCCGAGTGTGGCCTAAACCTTGGACATAGACATGTGGTTATTGAACGTGACACATCATTTAATCATGGTAAACAATTGTGAAAAATCATTTGAAAATCAATTCATCGGTGTAGAAGTTAAAGAGGAAACAAAATTTCCAACAGACAGACCGACCGACTGACGACTCCTACATAGACGTACACCATACTGAGGAGAAAAATAATCCTTGTATGAAACCGATAAAAACAAATCGTCAAACACTTCGAGACGAGTCTGTAATTAGTGACCCAGTTTTTGAAAAGATGATGGGACATACTGACAGGGAAAAGCCGTTTCCATTAACAGCTTAATTCCCAAGTTAACCCTTAGGCCGCTACACACAACAATTATCGTCTGCTGTTGCTTTTATAATTTGCCTTATTTCTTAATAAAAACATGGTTTGACAGCACTTCAGAATCATTTCCAATGGAAATGATTCTGAAGTGCTGACAAAGCATGTTGCAAATTATTCTAAAGTGCTGCCAAAGCATGTTTTTGATGATAAAAATGGACAATAGAAAATAAAGAGAAGACGACAAAAAAATTAAGATAGCGGTGTAAGGGTTAAAATAAGTCTTCCTAAATCGAATGCAACACTATACACCTATACATGCAAATTGCTAAAGTTTGTCTGAATATTTATGAATATCGTAATAACACTAAATATTTGGACACCATTTATTCCAGGAAACACATAAATATATGGTTTCACACAACAACGAATTTCCCGATGTGACCGGATTAGCTCAGGAGGTAGAGTATCGGACTGCGGATCGGGTGATCCTGGGTTCGATTCCCACCTCGACCTGCTCCGAATGGCCGATTCGGCGTGTCGTTGGGCAAGATAACTTCGTGCTAGCCAAGTCCTATCGGATGGGGACTTAAATAGTCGGTCCCGACATGCAAGGTCATCGAGCCAGTACCGTCATTAAATCAAAGCATTAATTAATAACAACGAATGTCCCCATATCTAGGGCATAGTCTGGTTGTATTGGCATATCACAATAACAATGTATTTGGTTTCCCAAAACAAATTGTGTCCGAATATTTAGGGTTATTACAGTAGAGGAAATTCGACTGCACGCAATCATTTGAACAGCGCAGGAAATGTAAATACACAAGTTTTGGCTCGGGCGTAAACAAAGAAAGAGGACAATATTGGAAATAGTTAACCAATTTTCGAAGAAAAAAAAAATCTATTTTCTTCATAAGAACATTTCCAAGCTATCTATCCATTGTTTAGAGACACTTCCCAACTTTTTTCAACTCGTCAAACTTGTGAACATCTTCCCTATCTCTAGTGTTAAATTTAAATCAAGAAATATTTTTTTGGGGAAATGCAGTAAAACCTCTCTAAATCATCCAATCGTCACAAAATGATTTCAGACTAGTCCATTTACGAAAACGGGGTGTTCTTGTTCTCAAAAATATGAAAATTACCGGTACTTGCAAAAAGTGCAGATCCTGATGAGACGGCTCATTACGAGCCGCCTCATATGGATCTACACTATTTGCCAATACCACTATACAGGCCTGTGGTGTTGAAACGGTTAATTTCGCTGTAATATTCACAGTCATATATGACTACCGATTCTAATAAATCGTCATGATTGCAAAATACACCGTACTGAAAAACATGAATTACACAGAACTTCTCAGAACCGCACACCCTGGGGACCTTCGAGGCTGTCTGGTTTAGAAATGCTCCACTGTGAAACCAATAGTCAACATAATATTGCAGGCTCCGCTCTAAAATGCAACAAAATTCCGTGAAATAAAAAATAAACAAGAAATGCGTCTGTCGAACGCGGATGCCACCTGCAGCATATTTGAGAAACTGTGACCAAGTGGTTAACCGAAAAGTGTGACGGACGGACAGACGGACGGACTATAACAAAAGAATCCTTTGTTACTAACCCTTACCCTAAGCTCCTAAACCCCCGATGCTGGCCCGGACAGACAGACAGACGGACAGACGGACGGACGGACGTTCTTACGAGAGCTACATTGTGAGGTTATTTCCTTTGATGTTTACACTGTGGGGTTAACCTCACAATGTAGCAACTTATTCCGTTATTTGCTTCCTTAACATTCTCCTAAACCCCTGATAAATCTCTTTATGGAATAACTCGCAATAATATGCAAATGAGCCTAGCCATTAGTTAATTATATTTGAAAAACACTTATCCAAGTGTCTTAAATAGGGCGGTGGGTGGGTTTCAGCACAACACAGCAACCTCACAATGTAGCTCTCGTAAGTACGGACGGACGGACGGTCCAAACACTATATGCCACCCGTTTCTTCGAAACCCGGTGGCATAAAAATAACAATACTACAGTAAAACCAATATTCAAAATTAACAAAATTTTACGAAATAAAAACAATAACCCTCATAATAAATTACAGTGGGACCTCTCTAAACCGGACACCCTGGAGAATTTCCAGGGTGTCTGTCTTAGCGAGGCTCCACTGTAAAGCAAATATTTGAAGGAATTCCACAAAATAAAACAAGAATTCCGTCTCGGGAAGCGGTGTTGCGGCTGCATTTTATCATAACAGCTTGAAACTAGCGGGGATCGGTGGGTCGTGGAATATATGTGTGAAATATCAAGAAGCTCTGTGAAAGGAAACCGATTTACCCGCATGTTCAGTTTGTGGATACGAACGATGACGGAAAAAACGGCGACTATAGTCTCGCCTGCTGCTCAAACATCAACAACAGCAGCAATATTGATGTTGGTCTTTAACGACCTATCAACAGCTGAGATCATTTAAGGCAGGATTCAAGTCTCACATTCAAGAAAGCCAAAGACGTACATTAGGGCCAAACCAGGTCTCCAGTCATCGTTAAATTACCCAGCGCATGCTCCCACCTGCCACCCACAGCAACAATATTCCCGCCTACCTTTGATGTCGGCCTCCTCATCGTCGCTCTCCTCCGACTCGTCAATATCCTCGGACTCGGACTTTCCGACCTGTCGGGACGGGAAGAAGGTCACCCCGCTGTGCCGGGAGCCCGGGGTGCCGGGCGACTTGGCAGGCGAGGCGGGCGAGGGCGAGCCATCGGAGTGGGCGGTGGAGTCGCGGGCTGCCCTTGCCTTGCTCCTCCGCTCCTTACGTACGGCCTTCTTGTCCTCCTCTGGAATAGAGGGTGGTGAAGGTGAAAGGGGTTAACGTGCCACCAACTGCTACGGTCATATAGAGATGGGACCACCGTTTAAAGTCTCATCCAACAGACCAGTGGGATGGAAACACAAGTATTTTTTTATGCCACCCCCGGCGACATTTGAACCGTCAACATCCAGATTGGAAATCAGGTGTTCTAACCCCTAGGCCACAACCCATCCCTGAATAGGGCGTGATGGGGTTTGCTACATGTGGAGAAATGGGGCTTATGGGTTTTGCGACCAGTGCAGATCCAGATCAGCCTGTGCATTCGCACAGTCTGATCAGGATCTGCACTGTCCGCCGTTCCATGAATGAAACACATGTCATGCTTGTAACAAGCAATATAGATCGTTTTCAGACTTTACAGGAGTGGGCTATTTGATCAGGAGCTACAAGCCCCATTTCTCCAGTCACAGCCACATATAGAGACAGAAAGATCGGTGAGATGAAAATATCGTTGAAATATTTGTTCATGCATAGGGTCACAGGACTGAAGCCACGACTTCAATCCAATGTTCTATCGCTAGGCTACGACATCCCCGACATGGTGACAAGGCCAGACATGTATGTGAGAGACTGGAGAAAAGTGAGTTAATGTCCCAGCAACAGCTAAGGTCATATAGAGACAGGACCACAGTTTAAAGTCTCATCCGACAGACAAGTGGAATGGAAATACTACATGCATTCGGCGTGTTTCGGTACTGCTATAATTGAATGGCGCTGGTAATACTGAATACATTACAATGATTACTTCCCTTCCAAATAATGCCATTTGCTTTGTTATTTATTGTAAGGCATGCAGCTTCCGGTTGGACATAAGCTCGTATTGTAACAAAATAACATGTTAAAATTGTAATTTTCTAGATATTCTATGTATTTCTGCAGGATAACGATAATTCTCATATGAACTTACCACTACAATATTGACGTTAAAATTGTAAACCCATTATTTCAGTTGTTATCATAGGAGGCCATGGCCGATCTAGGATAACCAGCTGTAATTCGATATTCTTTGCATAAATATGTTCTAACTATTTCAGCAAGATAACAATAATTCTTAAATGAAGATGTGCACTTTCCGCCAAAATATTTACAATAGCAATTTACAATGGCGGAATTTGTTATGATATGAGGTCGTGTCCGACCAACGCTAGAAGCCTTGTTGTTCATATATAGTTATACAGATGAAAGCCGAAACACACCGAATGCCTGTGGGAAATACTATATTAAGTATCTGTCACGCCTAAGGTGAGGATTGAACTCACAACCTCCGGTATTGAAGTCCAACTGGGGGTTTGGCGATTGCCACAAATTGCCATCAATATATGTGGCATGGTGACTAAAAGGTGAAATGATCCGACAATACAGAAACAGATATAGAGAATAGTAGGTTAGTGCTGTGAATGGGAAAAAATATCCGGCAAGGCTCAAGAATTTCTTTATTTCTCATCAGAAGTATATGTTGTGACCACTCATTTGAACCGTCTCGCCGAGACGTTCAAATGAGTGGTCACAACATATATTTTGGTTCAGAAATAAGGAAAATAGATAGAGAATAGTAGGTTAGTGCCGTGAATGGAAAAAAATATCTGGCAAGGCTCAGGAAACGGGATGGGCGAGGCTCTGCCGAGCACATCCCGTTTCCGTGCCGCGCCAGATATTTTTTCCCATTCACGGCACTAACCTACTATTCTATTTATCCTGTCAACACCTACAAATGGCTGTAAAATGCAAAAATAGTATTGACTGGATAACAAAAATGTTTCACGGCACCGTGTTTCACGGCACGTACGCACTGTTTTGACGGGATAAAAGGTTATATACATCTAGAGACGGGACCTCAGTTTCACATGTCATCTGGAAGGCTAGTTATTTTCAGGCCTCGGGTAGGGATTGAATCCACGACCTTCGGTATTGGAGTTCAACGCTCTACCATTAGACATCCCTGCCATGGTGACATGGTGAACATGTATGTAATAGTAACTGGAGAAATGGGGGATAACCCTTTCACCCCCAAGTAACTGGAATTGAATTTGATATGTTAATTTTGCAACCAATCCAATTGTCACAAAATGATTTTCAGACTAGTCCATTTATGAAAAAGATTTTTTTTTTGCTCTCAAAAATATGAAAATTACTTGCAAAAGGTGCAGATCCCGATGAGACGGCTCGTCACGAGCCGGCTCATCTGAATCTACACTGTTTGCCAATACCACTATACAGGCCTGTGGTGTTGAAAGGGTTACAAAAACATTTTACAGTTCAGTTTAGTTCACGTATAGCATAACATAAAACTTCGAAAGTCATATATATTGAACCCTAGGCTTCAATTCCTATAATGTCTAATACACGAGTCAAGATAATCACGAGCAACGGCAATTATATCCAATAATATGGCTCGGATAGAGTTTCCAGTAATAAGCCGGCCTTTCATATACAATATTGCTTGATGGAATATTGTTTTCTTTTCTCCCACAGGAAGCTATAAAGTATTGGGCCGTAATTATCACTCAGTAATCTATGTGAAAATGGCGCTTACACATGCACAAGGTTGGAAAAAATAGAATGATTGGGGTTGCAAGTGCAACCAACAGTTTGCTTAACCCTCAACTCATTTCATGGTAAATACAGCTACTATATGGGGTATGAACAACCTGATTAGATGTTGACGACGGTAAAAATCGTTAAGAAACATTTAGTTCAAATAATTTTTGCTATTTTTCTTATTTCTATTCAAAAGTATATGTTGTCACCACTCATTTGAACCGTCTTGGCGAGACGGTTCAAATGAGTGGTAACAACATATACTTCCAGGCATAATTAAGAGAATAATTTTATTTTTTTGTACAAAAAATTCTCTAGCCTCGATACGCGTGTTTTGTTACTACAGGCACTGTGTTTCAGCTGTTCAAAATGTGATTTTTTTCTTTATTTCATAAAATTCCAAACTGTTTGTGTTCTATTCCACTACATACCATCACTGACTGTCATAAACAGGGGAGATAATCTGGCAATGCATTTTCGATATTACTGAACAAGAAATCACAATTTGTGAACCATAACATATTTTTGCTGTGAAATGATAACACCTTTTTTTCTCAAGCGACTGGGGTACAATTGGGGACAGAAATGTATACTAACAATTAGGAGTTTATTTTACCCAACCTCGTTAATCAGCGAGTGAAATATTTCACCAAGAATCATGTGATTACAACACATTTAACTAGAGCAAGTGAGCAGGGGCGGGGCTCACAGACACCCCCGGCCACAGCCTGGTCAGACCATGTCGGCCATATAGGTGGAACAGTTTGCACAAACTGGTGCAGGATGATGTTAGTAAGACATCAATCAAATATGAATGCATTCCTTGAAGGGAAACAGAAATTATAACAAAATGTTAAGTTTATATTAAGGACGGACGACTGGACGGAAAAGGCGAAAACTATATAAAATACCCCTCGACATACTTCGCATGCCGGGGTATAATTATTAATTCAACAAAATTATGCTTACCTCCAATTGTATCAAGGTTACTGACAAAAGACCCCTTCCTCATTTTTGGTAGCCCACAGTTAATCCATATGTGCGTCCACAACGTAATGAATTCAGAATTAAGAATAAAAGTTTGTGATTTTCAGTTTGCGCTTGTATGTACCTCAAAAACACGGACAATCATTGTATTTCACTGATATTTCTCGTGCATTTATTCTCTATACAACCCGGATACAGGTTGTCAGACAAATAGCATTTGTTGATAATAACAATCTGAAAAAAATCCACAAATTACATAGTTCTGTAAGCGAAATTTGCAAAAAAACGTCTGAATACCAATGCTTATCAGGAGCTTAGAAGCCTTATTAATTTGATACCAATATGCAATATTATGAATGCACAATTTTAAACAGCCATTTAACTAGATATTAACTTAATATGGGTTAAGGAACACTGTAATACAGCAAAATGGGACAGTGCCAACACTTTCAACACCACAGGCCTGTATAGTGGTATTAGCAAACAGTGTAGATCCAGATGAGCCGGCTCGTGACGAGCCGGCTCATCAGGATCTGCACTTTTTGCAAGTAATTTTCATATTTTTCTGAACAAAAACACCCCCCTTTTCAAAAATGAACTTGTCGGAAAATCATTTTGTGACCATTGGATTGGTTGCAACATTAACATATTAAAGCCCATTCCAGTTACTTAGGGGTGAAAGGGTTAATTCAAACATCACTTTTATAGAAACATGTATACAAACGTCAAAAAACAGCCAGTTAAATTCAATAGTGCTGTAAATTAACCCTTTAACCCGTTAACCCTTTCACGAGCCGGCTCATCTGGATCTACACTTTTTGCCACTATTAATTAATATTGTAATTGCAAACAATAATTAAACAAAACATTACTTTGGGACAGAACAGTACATGACTCATTTAAACACAAGATGTCAACACTGTCAAAAAACGGAAATGTGCTGGAAAAATACCAAATAAAATATAAAAAGAAACACAAAACTCTTGGCCCGTATTTCACAGGACTTGTGGTATATGATCATTTAATAGCATTAGTTGTATTCGGCTTAGCTACATATATGTACAAAATTAATCAGTGCCCACATCACATGAAAACCTTGTTATGTAAACCTTTAACCCATTTCATAAAAGTGACACGACACAACGTGTAATAACACCTGGAGTGAATTTGATTGGCGAGGCTCATCCTCTTATTTTTAACCCTTTGCCTGTTTTGCGATATTTCGACTCATCCAAATCGAAAACATATGAATAAAAGAATGAAATGCTGGGTCAAATGATGGTTAAATTATCTGATAGAGTAGAAAACATTGTGGGAAAAGGAGAAATTGCTTGTTACAAGCAATTTCTCCTTTTCCCACAATGTTTTCAAAAGACATCTTCTGCAGAGGCGTGAAAAGTCGTCTCTATCAGGGAAAGGGTTAATTACGTATTTGTTATGCCAAATGAACAAAATGAAGACTATATGTAGATGCGAAAATAGTCAATGGTGTCTTCTCACTGAAGCATATCGGACACCTCCCGAGTTTTCTGCTATGGTGGAGTGTGAAGTCATGTGAAGGAGATTTATGAAACTCACCAGAGGCTTGGTACATATATTGTGCACGACTCCTTTCTTTTTTTTTCTCTTTTTTTCTTCGTTTTTTTTTGCACGACTCCTTTCATAAATCTCATATCAAATGGAAACTCATTTGAGATCCTCTATTTAACACATGACAGGCTAGAAAGCCAAAGTTTGCGAACACTGCAGATTATTACGATCATTACGAGCATTTACATCTGATCTGCAGTATTTGTAATTATATTCGGATGATTATGCAGTGGGTAGGGTGGGTGAGGTGTGTGTGTGTGCGTGTGTTTGTGCGTTTGTGCGAGCGTGGACACATTATACCAAGCCATGTGATTTTGTACATAAGAATATTTACAAACTTTACGTTATTTTCCGAAAATGAGGTCGAAAGTTGAGAAAATGTTCATAGTACAAATTTGCCCTGGAAATTTCGTCAAATTTCGCAAAATTTACAGAAAGATGGATTAGCCATAAACCATAACCAATGACTGATTGCTAGCTGTGATTTACGTACCTAGTGATTGTCTACATATCTTGCTGAGTCCCTCATCTCTCTCCAGCTTCTTTGCCTTGTCAGTTTCACGTTGCTGTAAATAGAAAACACAAACATATAGTAAAGGAGGCAATTTCTCTGCAACAGGTACCTTTCCTGTTGCTGCACTGAGAACACCAACGTAAATGAGACCTACACATTTCTTTAAGTTTAACCCTTAGACCTCTACACACAACACTTGTCGTCTGCTGTTGCTTTTATATCTTACCTTATTTTTCAATAAAAACATGGTTTGACAGCACTTCAGAATCATTTCCAATGGAAATGATTCTAAAGTGCTGTCAAAGCATGTTGTAAATTATTCTAAAGTGCTGTCAAAGCATGTTTTTGATGATAAAAACGGAAATTAGAAAATGATCAGCAGACGAAAAAAAATTAAGATAGCGGTGTTAGGGTTAAACTTTATTTTACAACGATTACAAACAAGCATGACAGCACTTATACAAATGCTTTCGTTGGCACAGATGAAGGCGTAAGGGCGGTCATTAACGTGGGAGGAAACCGGAGTACCCGGAGGAAACGCACTTGTCCGATCTGCCGACCACAATACCACCGCACATACTACCCCGGCCGAGGATCGAACCCGGGACCACATTTGTGAGAAGCGCGCTCGTTACCTATTGCGCTAACCGGACGTTACATTTCTTTATTGTTTGTCCTAGTTTCTCGACCAATGAAAGCACAGAATTGCATCTGAATTAATTGCATATTGCGATGCAAACCACCAATCACATACTAGGATCGTGATTTGAATGTGTGTAGGGGGTGGCGCTCTGTTCTAACGTAACATGTGCATGGGGCATGGCAAACAATAAGTAAGGTATAGTTCACATATTGAATTTTTAATAAACTAATTTCTCAAAATTAATTTATTAAAAATTAAATATGTGAACTATAACTGTACATGATGTCACTGTCTCCTAGCTGCAAATAGAAAACACAAACATACATACAAGTACAGGGCTCCAGATAAGGAATTAGTAATTGCGTATTGTCACTCCTTCATTTCTGAAGCAATTGGGTATTTCAATATTTTAATTGGGTAAAATAAAATCACACTACTGTTTACACATCAACAGACAGAAATTATTGAATAGTTTGCTTCAAAATGAAAACATGTCTTGGCATTTCATTAGAATTGTCTCCTTGGAGACAATTCTAATGAAATGCCAAGATGTGTTTTCATGGAAAATAGGAAAAATATGCTATATTTGTTGTCCGTTTATTGTTTTCTGTAGCATGATGAAGGTACCACAAATTTGTTCTTGCTTTTTCATACTCGCTGCTTCTGATTTCAATTGGGTTTTTGGCAATTTTATCTGGAGCTCAGCATGTAGAGGGGAGGGGGGGGGGGGGGGGGGGGGGGGGGGGGAGGGCAAGCTCTTTATCTCTGTAATATGTCACTTTCCTCCCTTTTCTGCAAACAGAAAACACCGGGAATGTGCCGGCTGATGTGGGACTATGTTGGTCACAAATGCTGTAGAATCACTTTTGTTGCCTCATCAGCTGAAGGTCCAAAGGCATAAATATAAGCTTATAGATTTCACAATATTATTTTGCAGATGGCAAAGATAGACGAACCGACACTTAAGTATGTCGACACGGTATATATAAAACTGTAATGACTTTTATACAAATGATTTCAACACTATAGATCTCTATAGTCATATTTGCAAACAGTGTAGATCCAGATGAGCCGGCTCGTCACGAGCCGTCGCATCAGGTTCTGCACTTTTTGAAATTACTTTTCATACTTTTTAGAAACCAAACACCCCGTTTTCAAAAGTGGACAAGTAATTTTGTGACAATTGGATTAGACGGAAAATTAACATACCAAAAATCCTTTCCAGTTATTTAGGGGTGAAAGGGTCAAGGTCATAGGAATAACATAAAGGCATTGCTCAAGGTCAAGTAAAACATACTTGAAACGTATGGATATGAAATACAAATGTCGTAAATTGAAAGTGCAAATCATGTGAAAAAGGCGTACAATTACAGATCTAACAACTGCATGGGCGCGCGGAATGTCAAATTCGCTAATTCACAGAAAGGAAAACCATTTCTTTACAAAACCGAACGCCCATTAACGTTATTATATATCTCCAAAGACAAAAGAATTTCCAAACATGATATCTTTGAATTGCTGTGACACCTTTGCTATTCAATTCCGAACAAAGCCACGTACATGTCCGACTGACAATTTTGCTGGGAACAAAAGTGGAAAAGAAGATAATGAATGAGAAAGATAGAAACAGAGATAATTAAACAATTGTATGACAAACAGACAAATACAATTACGTACGTACCATTTCACCCAGTTCACATTATGAACAAAGCGTAATATGTGCCTCATGAAAACTATACATACAAAATTAGTGGCCATAACTAGATAACGCACCTTTTGTTTTCAAACAACTAGCCGAGATATACAAAGCCGGGATAAAAACACGGCTGTCCAATCGGTATAGACCCACAGGGCTCCAGATAAGGAATTAGTAATTGAGTATTGTTACTCCATCATTGGGTATTTCAAAATTTTAATTGGGTAAAATAAAATCACACTACTGTTTACACATCAACAGACAGCAATTATTGAAAACCGGTAGTTTTTTTTCGCAATTAACCCTTTCAACACCACAGACCTCTATAGAGACAAGTTTTGCAAACAGTGCAGATCCAGATGAGCCGGCTCGTAACGAGCCGTCTCATCAGGATCTCCACTGTTTGTTAATAGTTATCAAATTTGAAAAAATTACCCTTTCTGAAGAATGGAATAGCCTGAAAATTTGAATGGACCAATGAAATAGCATGAAACAGTGGCATGGAACAGCCCATTAAGTTACTTGGTGTTGAAAGGGTTAAAACATATCTTGGCATTTCATTAGAATAATAAAGGAGACAATTCTAATGAAATACCAAGATGTGTTTTCATGGAAAAATAAGAAAAATATGCTATTTTTGTGGCCTGTTTATAGTTTTCTGCAGCATGATAAAGGTACCACAATTGTTCTCATTGCTTTTTGATACTCACTACTTCTGATTTCAATTGTGTTTTTGGCAATTTTAATTGGATATTTACGCAAATACACAGCTTATCTGGATCTCTGGACCCAGGTAGATCATCAATTAGTTATTGCACAGTTTATTGGTAATCAGAGACCACATTGAGTGATATATAGAAAATGGTCTCAATGGCTTTGCAACCAGAATAGACTCTGTTCTGGCTTTTGCAGGCAGATCAGCGTCTACACTTGTCCTAAATGTCAAAGTATTGATTTTCTCATGATCAATATACAGCTTGGCTCTATGCTTATTTAACTAGATGACAAACCATTCTTACAAAACTGAATACAATAGAATACAAATTGACATGGAAAATGTCCCACAATGCATTTGCCAACAGCGATACCAGTTTTCACATTGCTGTACTTGATCGAAAATGACTATACAAGTTCTTGTAGAGTTCTAGATAAGTTTTGTATTTAAAGAGTATTATACCCCCATATTTCAAATTCAATGCGTATTTTACTTGTACAAATGTATTATAGATTTATTTTCTTATTAAATAGGGAACAAATGATAACAAATAAAACAATTTAAAAATTCACTTATTTGAGCTGCAAAAGGCAAGCTTTTGCAGCTCAACTAAGTAAATTTTAAACTTTATTACAGTATTTTCACTACTAAATTTGAAAACCACTGCATATTTTCACATAGTGTGAGAATTTTGTACTCCCATTTTTGATAATCAATGCGCATTCTGCTAAAATAAGTGCGTAAAATACGCCAATACACACATTTTGGTATAACACAACTTGATCATATCACATATCATACTTTAACAATCAGACAACCCACCCGTTCAGACCTGTATACATATATTCTATATACCGTATTCTATATTCAAGGTGTGGGTAATGATTGAAACCAAAGACTGATATTGCCATAATGTATTGGGTTTTTTACATCCATTCAACTGCTATAGGTAAAAAAAGTCCCAGGTTGTGTAAGTCACAACTAGACTGGTCACAAATGCCGTAGGCCCCATACCAGTAGCACATTTCACCAAAATTGCTATAGAGATCATGAGAAGTTCCCCAGTTGTGTAAGCCACAACTAGCAACTGGTCACAAATGCCTAGGCCCCCCCTTACTCCAGTCGCATACTCAGTAGAAGCAGCCTCATATTCACATTTCACCAACCAAAATTGCAAAGTATACTTATCTAATGCTAAGTACACTGCGATGGAGAAATTTTCAATTTAAGGATAAATTTATTAATTTTTAGAATACTGAATTTATAACATTATCAAAGCCATTTTCGCTGTGATAATGTAATACATTCAGTATAATAATTCTGTATGCTTTTAATCATCAAATATATGCAGTCGTTAGCTCTATATGAAATAATGCATTTCGGGAAAAATAAATGATTACTCCCTCAAACTATGCTTAGCTAGATAAGTATGCTTAAACATTTTGGTGAAATCGGCTACAGGAGCTCGCCTGCTATAAGACACATTTTTCCAGTTGCACACCCAGAGCTAGACTGGACACAAATGCCATAAGCCCCATTTGTCCAGCAGCGAGACACACAGAGAGGGAGCGGAGTATTATAAAGTCTGGTTAAGTAGCCATGGGGGAGACATGGGAGCCGCGACATAAGGCCGCAGCTTAGCAACATAATCCTGTAGACTTGTAATGAGCATGTCCGTCATACATCTCTCCAGAAGCTCGGAGTGTGGCATCGAGGTTAGGACACTGGACTTCAATACCAGAGGTTGCGAGTTCAATCCACGTCGTTGGCGTAAAAAATTATGATAGTCTGTAAATTTCACATTAACAATTTCTTGTATACAATTATAGGATTTACATTTATTGAGCATAGGCTGCATATGCAGCCTATGCTCAATAAATGTAAATCCATCAGTTAAAATATCCAGATGTTTTCACATTTTAGTCGTACACAGTTTAGTGAAATGGCGGGGCCCCCAGGTCATTCGGACCCGTCCATACATGACATTGGCTGTTGCTGGGACATACAACCCATTCACTTCTTACTTTCACGTCTCTCGAGCAACGTGCATTAACCAATTTCATGTTGAATACAGCTATACAGGGTATGAACAAATTATAACAAATAATTTCTGCTATTTTTTTTTTTACTTCTTGTCAAAAGTCCCGTTATTATTCTAATAAACGCCCCCAGGGCTATACAATTTTCTGAGGTAGTTTTGACATTGTAATTGCATAAGAAATTTGACTTTAAGATGGCATTACTACGTGAAAATAAATATAGGAGGGTGGGGGAGGACTTCTAGTAGAGAGGGGGCTACTATTAGAGAGGGGGCTACTATTAGAGAGGGGGCTACTATATTAGAGAAGGGGCTACTATGCAGAGGATACGCCATTATGTTTGAGTAAAATCCTAAATATTTTCCTTCTATGCGCTCAGAAGTATACATCCCGACCACCATTTGAACCGTCTCGTCGAGATGGTTCAAATGAGTGGTCGCAACATATACTTTCATTGAGAAATAAAAAAAACAAGAAATGCGTCTGTCGTAACGCGGATGCCACCTGCAGCATATTTGAGAAACTGTGACAAATTGGTTAACCGAAAAGTGTGACGGACGGACAGACGACCAATAGTGAATAAGGGGCCATTTCCATTGTTCTAGATCAAAGAGATGGCCCCTTGTATAACAATAGAATAAGGGGCCATACGGAATAAATCAAAGGATTCTTTTGTGTTATGCTCCGCCCCATGGCCCCTTGTACACCCTTGGTTGCTCGGACGGACGGACGGACGGACGGACAGACGGACGGTCCAAACACTATATGCCACCCGTTTCTTCGAAACCCAAGGTGGCATAAAAATATTTAAAAAATTTCATACCCGTAAACATGCAAAAATTATTATAAATGTCAGATATGGGTGAATGGGTTTACCATGTCCCATGATAATGCTGCCTTTCCAATACATCGCTGTAACTAAACAGAGGCATAATGCTCCATATTGAAACACTCCATACAGGCACGCCTGTACTTGCCTGAATGGAAGTTTTTCTGGAACACAATCAGCCGGAAATGACTGAAGAAATCGGGCGTTCAAGTCGTGCGACCAGCATAGATCCAGATCAGACTGTGCATCCGCACAGTCTGATCAGGATCTGCACTGTTTGCCAGTCCATCAATGAAACACCCGGCATGCTTCGAACAAGCAATATAGATCGTTATCAGGCTACAGGAGTGTGCTATTTAATCAGGAGCTACACTCAGGGATGGGAACAGTTCGAAATGCCAAATCCTGAAAATGGCTAATCAAACATAAGTTTGCACCCACAAATGCGTAAAAGTATGCTTCCTATATTGAAACATTCATATTTTTCAACAATTATCAGGAACCTCAAATCCTGATTTCAGGATATATCCCGAAAATTACACTGGTCATAAATCACATAAGCCCCGTTTCTTCAGAAACAGCCATAAATATATCAATAAATTTCAAGCAGCCATTATCGTGTCTATTCAGCCCGTGAATACCTTACTTCAGGAGTTTTATGGATTTGTTTCCTGGAAGCCTATACCCCGCAACAGGAATAATACATGAGCATTTAATTAACGGAATTGATTCTAATGTCACTGGGCTTAGGAATCGAGTTGATACTCGGGAAAACTTTCTATCTGGGCTATGCTGGGTGCAGTTTCAACAAATTCAAATACAGTCGAATGCCCGTTTACTCAATGTACACCGACTGAGGAAAATACTTGGAGCTAACGAACATTTGAGCCAACGAGAGTTATTATATAGAGAAATCTGTACTAAATGGAACCAACAATTTCAATTTGAGCTATCTATAATTTGACTTAACCCTTAGACCGCTTGTAACTCGCAACAATTGTCGTCTGCTGTTGCTTTTATATACTTGCCTTATTTCTCAACAAAAACATGCTTTGACAGCACTTCAGAATCATTTCCAATGGAAATGATTGGAAATGATTCTGAAGTGCTGTCAAAGCATGTTGTAAATTATTTTAAAGTGTTGTCAAAGCATGTTTGTGATGATAAAAATGGAAAATCGAAAATAAACAGCAGACGACAAAAAAAAACAAGATAGTGGTCTAAGGGTTAAGAGAGTTTGGGGTAACGAGTAAAGACTGTACATGTATAGAATATGCATGTAAGACTCACATTGAGGGTTATATAGTCCCAGAATGGGGGATATTTTTCTCAGAACAGGGTTCTTATTTTAGAACGGGGGGGGGGGGGGTGGGGGGGGGGGGGGGGGGGGGGGGGGGGGGGGGGAGGAGGGGGGGGGGGGGGGGCTTAGAAGTCCGCATGTTCTGAATATGCCAATATTTTGTTGTCAACTTGACCAGCAGCATGTACTATGCTCAGAATCTACAATTGCTGCAAATGGCTCTTTTTCAGCGGGCGGACAAATGTGCCCAATTTCGATGGAGTCCATTTCAACTGTCTCTGCTCAGAATATCAGGTTCACGCTGATCGCTAACATACTTTATATTGTTCTTTTCTTTTATGTCATCTTATACTACAACACTCTCGAGGATTATGTGCAGGGTCATATTTTATTCAGAAGCACATTTACATACAATCAAATGTACCATGATGTACAACTGGGTAACTGAAGCAGCACAGATGATACAGTTTCTTGCTCAAGGACACTATACAAAGCACGAACGAGGCTCGAACCGGTAAGGTCAGTAGTCCGAAGCTCCAGACCACTCGACCACGACATCCACTTTCAAAATTGTTTTATACCATACAGATTAAGCACAACTCAACAAACCATATTTGTGGCTACGAGTTGAGACATGTGGCTTATGGCAAATGGCATTTTAGTCATCGTACACATTTCTGGGACCCAAACAAGATCTGCACTGTTGGACATTATGATCGGTCTTGAACTGCTAGCACACTGAATCTTTACTCTTTGTTAGAAGCATGGACGGCATTTCATTGACTTTACACTGAACAGTGTAGACCCTGATCAGACTGCGCATATGCGCAGTCTGATCTTGGTCTACACTGGTCGCAAACCATAAGCTCCATTTCTCCAGTCACAGATTTGGGTCTACACTGGTCGCTATGTCCATAAGCCCCACTTCCCCAGTCCACCCACATTTATTTTTCCAATCAATCTTCCACCATTGGCTTGGAGAATAATTTGGAGCATATTCATATTGGGAGGAGAAAATCTATAACTCCATTTCACATTATAAAGGTATGTCTGACATGAAGAAGTGACAGCTATTCCTCGGAGACGGCGCCAGTCGATGGAATAAAGTTAAATTTCTCCATGATTTCATCAAGTTCGAAAGCAAGCGTGAATCGCATTTATCTGTCAAACGAAATGAAACCTTAACCCTTTCAACACTACAGTCCTGTATAGTGGTATTGGCAAAAAGTGTAGATCCAGATGAGCCGGGTCGTGACGAGCCGTCTCATCAGGATCTGCACTTTTTGCAAGGAAGTTTCATATTTTTTGGAACAAATTGACACTACGGTATATAGCATCAGTTAATTGCAATCCCATGTCCAGAGCTCCAGATAAGGTGCATATTGGTGTATTTTACACACTTATTTTAGCAGAATACACATTGGTTATCAAAACTGGGAGTACAAAATACTCACAGCAATGTGAAAATACGCATTGATTTTCAAATTGAGTAAAGAAAATACTGTAATAACGTTGAAAATTTACTTAGTTGAGATGCAAAAGTTTTTTTATCATTTGTTCCCTATTTAATACTGAAGCAAATCAATAATACATTTGTAAAAGTAAAATACGCATTGAATTTGAAATCTGGTGGTATATTACTCGATACATATACATGGGTGTCACCAGCATATTTTAAAAGGGGGTTCGACTTTCAACTGTGAAGCAACTGAAATATGTAAGGGGTCCAGGGGTTGCCTGGACCCCTTAAAAATTTCAATTGCTTCATGGCCTGGTAGAGTGTTTGATTTTTTAAGCCAAATACAGTCCACGTTCGTTTACTCGAAGTTTGTCGGACTGTGATAAATACTTTGAGTAAACCGAAGAAATCTGAACAGGCCCTCGAAATATTGCCATACACGTTACGGGACACAACTCCCATACGACCTGTGACACACGGAGTTACACTTTTGCAACTATAATGTGTTTATTTGCGTGTACCTATACACACACGTGTGTAGTCGAACTAAGTATACACATCTGTATTATCAGGGTGGAACAAGAAAAGACAATTCAAAGCAGTAAAGTAACATTTTATTATGCTAGTCTAGTCTTTGATCCGGTAAATTGGCGCCGTGAATTCGCACTTCGAGTGAAAACTGACACTTTGACTTAACGAGAGTGAAATACCACACATTTCTGTTTTCGGGACCGAACAATTAATTCGAATTGGCGAAAATTCGACGTAACGAAATTCGACGTAACGGTAGCCATATATAAATGTACATTGAAAATAATAGGATTTGAAACGGGACTTGGACACGACTTCGACGTAACGAGGGAATTCGACTTAACCGACTTTGAGCAATGAATGTAGACTGTACTGTATTCGAGTATGTTTGGACAAGAACTAGCTCCATGGCGAAGAGTTTTGGGTCAATTTAAGTAGCATATTTCTGAAAATTGGCATATTGCAATACTTTTATTGTTGCTCGACTGTAATTTGTTAGTAAAGCATCTGAATGATATAATGTCTGCTCATTCATGCACTAAAAATGGCTATCGCGGACCTCATTTACATAACAAAATCCTTCGTACGAACCCATCGAACCTCCCCTGACGACGCCCTTGATTATACATGAATACAACATACATCCTCTGAAGCCTTCATTCCTTATTCAACTCCAGTCCTCAAAAAAGCTGCACTCCAGTCGACTGATGCCATGTCGGAGAGAAAAACTGATTTCAAATGGTGCTAGATTTGGTTTGCTCTAGGCACAATAGAAAACCAGGCTCCCTGATCCAACTGTCCATAGTCCACGGTCCACCGATATCATCCTCTGAGTGCAAATATTCATGTCCATAGTCCATGGCCCACAGTCAACCTCCGAGAGCAATATCCAACTCCATAGTCCATGGTCCACCGTTGTCAACCTCCGAGAGCAATATCCAAGTCCGTAGTCCATGGTCCACCGTTGTCAACCTCCGAGAGCAATATCCAAGTCCATAGTCCATGGTCCACCATTGTCAACCTCCGAGAGCAATATCCAAGTCCATAGTCATATGGTCCACCATTGTCAAGCAATATCCAAGTCCGTAGTCCATGGTCCACCGTTGTCAACCTCTCGAGCAATATCCAAATCCATAGTCCATGGTCCACCGTTGTCATCCACGAGTCAGTATCCATCGCTGCTCTGCTCTCCTGTGTGTGCTGAATTCACACATCCACATCTTTAACAATCCATCCATGGCTTCTATACAATTCTTGCTTCATGTATAGCGTTTAATAAAATCTTTTAACAATCCATCCACGGCCTCTATACAATTCTTGCTTCATGTATAGCGTTTAATAAAATTTATAATTGTCCACAAGTAAAATGGTGCATCAAATAGAAGTTACAATGGCTGAGTTAAGGTTTGTCGTCTGCCCCCTTGGTTTTTTTAGTTTCCATTTTTCTCACAAAAAAACAAGTTTTCACAACACTTTAGAATCATTTCCAATGGAAATGATTCTAAAGTGCTGTCAAACAATGTTTTTATTGAGAAAGAAGACAACATACAAAACAACAGCAGACAACTATTTTTATTTCCCAGCATCCTACAGTTTAAATATAGAAAGCTTCATGCTATCATTCTGTTTCTTCCTTCACCCTTCACTGGGCCACTAGACTGACTGGCTTACAATAAATACACCAGCCACTCTGTGCACTTAATTAGTCTATTGACATACATACATGAGCAATCAATATCTACATTAATTAATCATTCAGTTGCTTCTGCGTGTGCCTCGTGTTCACATCGTTAGAATTGATTATTTGTATTTTCATCATTGTTCCCCCTGAATCTCTTGTTTTCTCGTCCCAAAATTATCTCTGTACCAGGTTAGTGTTTTTTTATGTCCAGTTATCAGGCAAGGTTTGAATCACCCGGGATACTGCGCGGAATTACAGGACCGTATTGGACCTAAGCAGTGTCCCATTTCGGCACACAATTATACACATCTGTCCGCCGTGCACCAACATATATCGCATAAAACAGTTCAAAATATGGACTTTTTGTACGGGTATGGAAGGTCTTCGAGCCAATTCCCACCCTTAAATAAAGCTAAAAAAAAATGGAAATGATTATAATGTGCTGTCAAACCATGTTTTTACTAAGAAAGAAGACAAAGTACAAAACAACGGCAGACGACAGTTTTCATTTCCTGCATTCTACGAGTTAACAAGCAAGTACTGGTATACATGGTATATCATGAGCCCGCATTTCTAATGTGCTGCTGCAACATATTCTCACAGGCTCATAAACCAATCTCATAAACCAATACTGGTATACATGGTATACATATTCTCACAGGCCCATAAACCCCCCCCCCCCCCCCCCCCCCGCACTGTTCTAATGTGCTGCTGCAACATATTCTCACAGGCCCATAAACCCCCGCACTGTTCTAATGTGCTGCTGCAACATATTCTCACAGGCCCATAAACCAGTACTGGTATACATGGTATATCATGAGCCCGCACTGTTTTTTAAATGAGCTGCTGCAACATATTCTCACATGCATTTACTAAATATTACACAACTATGTGTATACATACTACCGACAAAGACAATTCATTAATTGCATAGAAACCATTGTAACAACAATACTCACCAGCATACCGCCACCGACAACGATTGATAAACCACGCTAGATTCCGCTACGATCGCCGCCACAAGTCAACAGTTGCCGAAAACCTACTTCTTTGCATGCCTGCATCACAGTATGTCATATAGTTTGACGCACACATCATTCGAATCTCATTCACTGCACATACTCACTGTACCAAATCTGCACATGTCACCCATACAATCAAGTCCGCAGTTTTTTCACCAAGTTTCATAAACTTCGATACATACTACTTCTCTGTTATTCCAATTCTAATGGCTTGAAAACAATTAAGACCTCGGTATGCGGTGAGGTTGAACACTGCTGGGAGGAATCAATATCCGAGTGTGTGTATGTGCCACTGAATTCGATATCCGATGGTCTCATTTGGTCAAGGGGAGCGCAGTAAACCACTTACAAGACCCTGGTAATAAAATCTACAGTCGCGATAACGAGTGATCAAGGAACCGCGTACAGAGAATTGGTCGCCATTGGAGGGCACGCGAAATAGCCGTATCCATACTCAGAGAGAACTACGCCACTCTCAGCGTGTCGTTAATTTGTGATATATCTGGTGTTCGCGTGCAATTAATTAACTCTTTGCATGCGAGAGGTGAAAATAACAGCCAACATATTCGGAGTATTTTTATTAAATTCTCCCTGTAACTATGTCTCAGAATATGATTAGAATTGCAGAGCTCCAGATAAGCTGCGTATTTGCATAAATACCCAATTAAAATTGCCACAAACCCAATTGAAATCAGAAGTAGTGAATATCAAAAAGCAAAGAAAAATTTGTGGTATCTTTATCATGCCCCCATGGGGGGGGGGGGGGGAATAAACAGACCACAAATATAGCATTTTTCTTATTTTTCCATGAAAACACATCTTGTTATTTCATTCGAATTGTCTCCAAGAAGACAATTCTAATGAAATACCAAGATGTGTTTTCATTTAGAAGCAAAATATTCAATAAGTGCGGTCTGCTGATGTATAAACAGTAGTGTGATTCTATTTTACACAATTAAAATTTTGAAATACCCAATTGCTTCAGAAATGATGGACTGACAATACTCAATTACTAATTCCTTATTTGGAGCCCTGGAATTGAGTCCAGACTCGGACTCAATTCTAATGAAAATTGTTTGGGTTTTTTTTTTAAACTATTTATAGCCCACACATTTCCTACAAACCATTGGTTGACACAAAATTCAACCTTAGAGGCAACAAACCACAATGCAAATTTTGAAAGAAAAATCCATTATACAGATACTTGGGGGTCAAAGGGTTAAATACAGTGCCTTAAAGGTACATGCTAAAGCAGTAGGCACAAACTGTTCTTTATAGGAATTAAATAAGTGTATAATTGTGTCACTATTCCACAAGTTCTAAAAATTACAAGTGCCGGCTATACAGATATAATCAATTAGTAATATTTATTTTACTGATAGTGACGCGCGGTTATATCAGGCTATTTTCATATGCAAATGAGGCATGATATTTTTTAATTATTTATACTAATTAAATGTGTCCTCTGAAAAAATTACATTTTCGACAGATTATCAAGTATGATCATTGCACATCAAAAATAAATAGAGAATAAATAGTAATGTCCGTTAACATTTTAAGGAAACACGGTTATCGCCGCTGATATCAGTGTGTAAATTTACAGCTAACATAAAATGTATAATAATGCCAATCGATACGTGGAATAACGGTGAATGAATGTTTATTTTGCCAGAAAATGTGTCAGATGATGTCTCTGATGTAAGTAACATTTTGTGCCTACTGAGTGGGCATGTACCTTTAAAGGCGGTCACTTGGTGGGATAAATAAAGGGCCTTAGAGAGCTCAGATTAACCCTTAGACCACTATCTTATTTTTGTTGTTGTCTGCTGTTTATTTTTTATTTTCAATTTTTATCATCAAAAACATGCTTTGACAGAACTTTAGAATAATTTACAACATGCTTTGACAGCACTTCAGAATCATTTCCATTGGAAATGATTCTTAAGTGCTGTCAAACCATGTTTTTATTGAGAAACAAGGCAAGATATAAATGCAACAGCAGATAACAATTGTTGTGAGTAGCGGTCTAAGGGTTAACAGTTTACATAGAGAAAACACCGATATATATATGGACCAGGAATGTAACAATGTGCAATTACAGCAGAATGTCTCGCTAATTGACAAATACATGTAGAAAAATCCCGCAAAATGAGATGTTCTCGTACCGCTATATTACCATTACTTAAAAAGTCAATTTGTGCAATTACGAATCTCCTAATCCAAGTAGAATTGAGTCACTTTAGAGAAACTTCTAATTTCCATGTGCAATTATTGTATGAATATAAAGAATAACGGTTGAAGGTCTTACCATCAATTACGACTACGAACAGCCATGGCCGACAAATATTTTAATTCCGCTCATTATGTGTAGTTCTCACATTATACAAACCACATAATGCTATCATAACCAAAGATTCTCATTGTCAACCTGTTATAATATACATTACCTTACATATTTTGCGAGCAGTGCAAACCCAGATCGGACTGCACGTTTGCGCAGTCCGATCAGGGTCTGCACTGCTCGCCATAAAGTCAATGAACCACTCGTATCGACAATAACCGAGATTACACATCATGATTGCAGTGTCTTAATGTACATACTTGTCAGGATCTACACTGGTCCGCGGTTCCCTGGTGTCTAAACCACCGGCACACCGTCATTCATACCACAATCACTTTGTGGATCATTCGGACAAAAACGTGAACTTGCAACATAACGTAGACAGAGAGGAGCAGGTCTAGACAGAGCCACGACCTGCAGCATTAAGTGAAATCTTCTACCGTCAAACAATGAAGCCATCCATAAATTGTAGATAGAGATGAGTATCAAATAGATAGTCACATTTTGTGGAGAATTAATATAAAATATTACAAAAAATATTTATAATCTGAAAACCGTTTTTTATCCGAATCATGGTGAAATTTTCTACACAAAAGAATTTTTGGAAATTTAGCTTGTTTGAATCATCTCAAAAAGTAAATGTCAATGGGTTTAATGTCCCAGCAACAGCTAAGGTGATATGGAGATGTGACCTTGGTTTAAAGTCACATCCGAAGACTAGTGGCATGACCCACTATATATGAACATATTTGTGATGCGTAAAGTGGGCATTAAACCCTCTGGTATTGAAGTCCAATGTCCTACCATTAGACTATCCCCATCAAAGGAATGTATGCATGCCTTGCTCTGCGTTGGATTTTACTTCGGTTCACGGTGTCCTATTTTGTCATGGACTATCGCAAGTACATGAACACCCCTGGTCGGGTGAGGGGTCGGTCCATTGTCTATACTGCGAAACAGTAGCTCTGATATATCCCACAGATAGTCGGCGTGGGACACATGTACAATGCTGTCACGCAATGTCTTCTGTTTAACCCGGTTCATGCTGAACACCCATTATGGGGTTTGAACAACTTGAAATAATTTGTGCTATTTTTCTTATTTTTATCCGAAAGTACATGTTGTGACCACTAATTTGAACCGTCTCGGCGAGACGGTTCAAATGAGTGGTAACAACATATACTTCCAGCGCAAAATAAAAAAATAAAATTTCTATTTTTCATATGAAAAATTGTGTAGCCTCGGAATGAAATGGGTTAAAAACACACACACACACTCACAAGGGTATAATGTTTCACAGTCTCATGTGTAAAACCACCAGCTGCGTAGTATAAGGTATCTGTGTAGTTGCTAAGGCATATAAAAAATACTTTTGAATACAAAACAGAAAAAAGTTGTATACAGCATATTAGGTGTATATATATATTGAAATTGGTTTCAAAATATTGATGGACACTGCACTATATCAGTATTAGAGCCCCAGATAAGCTGCGTATTTGCTTAAATACCCAATTAAAATTGCCAAAAAATCCAATTGAAGTAGCGAGTATCAAAAAGCAATAAAAAATGTGTGCTACCTTCATCATGCTGCAGAAAAGAACAAACTGACCAAAATTATAGCATATTTTTCTTATTTTCCATGAAAACACATCTTGGTATTTCATTAGAATTGTCTCCAAGGAGACAATTCTAATGAAATGCCAAGATACGTTTTCATTTACAAGCAAACTATTCAATACTTTCTGTCTGTTCATGTGTAAACGGTAGTGATTTTATTTTACCCAATTAAAATTTTTAAATACCCAATTGCTTCAGAAATGATGGAGTGACAATACTCAATTACTAATTCCTTATCTGGAGCCCTGCTATATGATGATCAGAATCTACGCTGGTCTTGAATGTTCTAACTGATATTTTTCTCTGTTACTGAGCCAAATTAATAATTTAACAACCTCTGATCAATTAATCAATGCGAGATAATCAACGGTTCACCACAAAAGCTACATTGTGACACAAAAATAACCAGCCAACACCCGAAGCATGCTTGGATATCGGATGCTATGTTCATTTGTACGCGTTTGTCGTACATGCCAGATCAAATTCCCCTCACCGTGACTCATTAAAAGTGAAAACTTTGCCTTTAACCCTTAGACCGCTTACTCACAACAATTGCCGTCTGCTGTTGCTTTTATATCTTTCCTTATCTCTCAATAAAAACATGATTTGACAGCACTTCAGAATCATTTCCAATGGAAATGATTCTGAAGTGCTGTCAAAGCATGTTGCAAATTTTCTAAAATGCTGTGAAAGCATATTTTTGATAATAAAAATAAAATAAACAGCAGACGACAAAAAATTAAGATAGCGGTGTAAGGGTTAATGGTGTTTAACGGCCTATCAACAGCTAAGGTCATTTTAGGCGGGTTATAACGGGGTCCAATCCCATATATTACCTGTTATGATTGGGGGTAAATCCCAAAATCAGAACAGACAATATATATATTCAGCCCTGAAATTAGAATAACCTCACCTGGACTGCCAGGTCCTCACCACACAGGGTCATTTAACCCCACTCTCCAAAAGTAATAGGATTAGTACTAATTGTATTACTTTTATAATGGGTATAGCCGGATTCAACTCTCACGTACCACAGCAAAAATGTATATTGCTCAGATACCAGAATTACAAAAGAACCTCTAGATACTGGACACCCTGGGGATTTCCCAGGGTGTGCGATGTAGAGGGGATCCAATAGTCTATACCAGAGCTCCAGATAAGCTGCGTATTTGCGTAAATACCCAATTAAAATTGCCAAAAACCCAATTGAAATCAGAAGTAGTGAGTATCAA
The DNA here is from genome assembly GCA_029237695.1 of Conchocele bisecta. Classification (NCBI taxonomy): domain Eukaryota; kingdom Metazoa; phylum Mollusca; class Bivalvia; order Lucinida; family Thyasiridae; genus Conchocele; species Conchocele bisecta. The sequence continues at coordinate 3,266,084 of CM055266.1, forward strand.
AAAGCAATGAGAACAATTGTGGTACCTTTATCATGCTGCAGAAAACAATAAACAGACTACAAATATAGCATATTTTTCTTATTTTTCCATGAAAACACCATCTTGGTATTTCATTAGAATTGTCTCCAAGGAGACAATTCTAATGAAATACCAAGATGTGTTTTCATTTAGAAGCAAACTATTCAATAAGTGCGGTCTGCTGATGTGTAAACAGTAGTGTGATTCTATTTTACACAATTAAAATTTTGAAATACCCAATTGCTTCAGAAATGATGGACTAACAATACTCAAATACTAATTCCTTATCTGGAGCCCTGTATACTTTTATGGAATATTAAAAATAGAACAATTTTTTATCCAAGAAGTATTCAACATCAAATAGAAAATAGATCCCCGGGGTGTTCGGTTGAGACTCGGAGGTTAAACTGCACTTTTGCGGAGCCAAAAATAGAACCGCTTTCGGTCCAATGAGTATCCGACATCAAATAGATTAGCTCTAAAAACACCGAAGCCTTTAACGTCTCAATAAACTATTACAATGCCATGTTATCCAATTAGTGGAATCAATTAGCATGACAATACTTAGACCACTGACAATACACAATCAATACCTGTACAACATGTGGTACAATCGGCATTCTGTCTCAGGAACAATGGCAGACACAGTTCTAAAATTAACAAATAAAAAAACCTGATAGCATTTGATAAACACCAGGGCTCCAGATAAGGAATTAGTAATTGAGTATTGTCACTCCATCATTTCTTAAGCAATTGGGTGTTTCAAAATTTTAATTGGGTAAAATAAAATCAAACTACTGTTCACACAGCAATTTCAGACAGCAATTATTGAATAGTTTGCTTCGAAATGAAAACATGTCTTGGCATTACATCCTTGGAGACAATTCTAATGAAATACCAAGATGTGTTTTCATAGAAAATAAGAAAAATATGCTATATTTGTGGTCTGTTTATTGTTTTCTGCAGTATGATAAAGGTACGATACAATTTGTATTGCTTTTTGATACTCGCTACTTCTGATTTCAATTGGGTTTTTGGCAATACGAATTGGGTATTTAAGCAAATACGCAGCTTATCTGGGGCTCTGAAACACCAAACTATTTTAGAACTATGTTTTTTACTGAGATGGCGAGATAAACCAGTTATAGTCGACACAGACGAAAATAGGTAAAAATTATTCCACACTGGATGTTAAATATTCCAATCAATACTCAAACTAGAATTAACTTTTAATTTTGTTTGTGAAATAATGATATTTAAAACAGATTTTCAGAAATACAGACTGTTGCTAATTCTTTATAATCTGCAGAAAAAAATTGCGACAAAATTTGTGATAAAAATTAATGCTGGTTTTATCGCATATGACCTCGCCGTACAAAATTCAATGCGCATTATAGTTCTAGCACATTTTCTTTTGTTCTTTTTATGCAACGTGAATTAAATGAACTGACTGACTGTCATGTGCTGTAGACCGACAGTCGTGTCTTATAGATGGACTGTTTGACTGATTGAGTTTTTTTATGTGCTAATTAACCCATTACACAATGGAAACAATAATTTCTTTGTTTCTCATCGGAAGTACATGTGGCAACACCCATTTGAACCGTCTCATCGAGACGGTTCAAATGAGTGGTCACAACATGTACTTTGAGTGGGAAACAAGAAAAATATAACAAAAAATATTTCCATATTTGAACACACACAACAGTGTATTTCAAATGCATTGGGCTAATGAAATAAATCGTGAGGAGCTGTGCAGCAGTGAATTGCCAGCCCTATTGGGATTGGCTATATTCGTGAGTTGCTCTCAACGATTATTCCATTATTTTGCCAATCACATTACCAGGATACACCAGTTTGTCTATAAGCTTTTTTAAAAAATAATCAGAGCTCCAGATAAGCTGCGTATTTGCGTAAATACCCAATTAAAATTGCCAAAAACCCAATTGAAATCAGAAGTAGCGAGTATCAAAAAGAAATAACAAATTTGTGGTACCTTTATCATGCTACACAAAACAGTAAACAGACCACAAATATAGCATATTTTTCTTATTTTGCATGAAAACACATCTTGGTATTTCATTAGAATTGTCTCCAAGGAGACAATTCTAATGAAATGCCAATACTTGTTTTCATTTCGAAGCAAACTATTCAATAATTGCTGTCTGTTGATGTGTAAACAGTAGTGTGATTTTATTCTACCCAATTACAATATTGAAATACCCAATTGCTTCAGAAATGATGCAGTGAAAATACTCAATTACTAATTCCTTATCTGGAGCCCTGAATAATCCAGGCTATGACTCTTTTCATGCTGAAGATATTAAACCGACTGAAACGATATTTTTCTGCACAGAAGTATATGATGTGACAACTCGTCTGAAGCATCTCGCCGATGTTTGTAAATTTAGATACGTGTGAATGGGTATCTCGCATGAAATGGGTTAACCCTCTCAGTCCCCTGGTACTGGAATGGATGTTGATATGTCAATTTTGCAATCAATCCAATTGTCACAAAATGATTTTCAGACCAGTCCATTTATGACCAGGGGGTGTTTTTGTCCTCAAAAATAAGAAAATTACTTCGTCACGAGCCGGCTCATCTGGATTTATACTTTTTGCCAATATCACAAAACAGGCCTGTGGTGTTGAAAGGGCTAAATGACGTACCACATTTTCATGGTTCATTCCTGGTCCCGAGTTTAGATATTGTCTACCCCTACAGTCTGCCTTAAGGGCACTGACTTCAAATGGTGTTGAACACACAGATACATCTTGTATAACCTCATAAAGGCACGGAAATTCTGATGTCTTGGTCTCCTACTACAACATGCGATAGGGATACTCCGATTTCAAATTGGTGCTGGAACACTGCGATACATCCACACTGCGATACATCTTGCATAACCTCATAAAGGCACAGAAATTCTGATGTCTAAATGGTACTACAACCGGCGATAGGGATACTCCGATTTCAAATGGTGCGAGAACACTGCGATACATCTTGCATAACTTCAGAAAGGCACGGAACTTCCTATGTCCCTCGTCCGACATGCTGCGTGTAACCACTAGGGGCACTGATTTCAAATGGTGCTAGAACACTGTGATACATCTAGACTCTACCCACCACAAGAAGTCAGTCACCTTGAGGCTATCTTTCTCTCTCTTCCACTCTCCGGTCACCTCATTGAGATCTTCATCTGCCTTCCACTCTCCGGTCACCTCATTGAGATATTCCTCTGCCTTCCACTCTCCGGGCACCTCATTGAGATCTTCCTCTGCCTTCCACTCTCCGGTCACCTCATTGAGATCTTCCTCTGCCTTCCACTCTCCGGTCACCTCATTGAGATCTTCCTCTGCCTTCCACTCTCCGGTCACCTCATTGAGATCCTTCCTGCCTTTCACTCTCCGGTCACCTCATTGAGATCTTCCTCTGCCTTCCACTCTCCGGTCACCTCATTGAGATCTTCCTCTGCCTTTCACACTCTCCGGTCACCTCACTGAGATCTTTCTCTTTCTCTCCTCTCCTCGGTCACCTCATTGAGACTCTCCTGCCTTCACTTTCCGGTATCACATCGGTCACCTCATTGAGATCTTCCTCTGCCTTCCACTTTCCGGTAACCACCTTCCCATCCTCATGCTCCGAAGTAAGAAATTTCCCACTGTTTCCATCCATCCATGTTTGGTTCAGTTTCATAAATAGTTATCCACGTTTGGGTACTCTTATCAGTATCCAGATTATTACTCAATATAAACCATGTTAAATGTGCATTGAATGTCCCAAGTTTCCATTGCTCATTCATAAATTGCCATGTCCTACAATGTAGTCACCATTCATGTACGGATAAAAACAAACTACTTCATCCATATAAATCCGTCCATCATTCATGTAATATAGGAATGAATGGCCTTTTTGTGGAATTTATCGGGGTATAAACTTTCCATCCATCCATGTTTGGTTCAGTTTCATAAATAGTTATCCACGTTTGGGTACTCTTATCAGTATCCAGATTATTACTCAATATAAACCATGTTAAATGTGCATTGAATGTCCCAAGTATCCATTGCTCATTCATAAATTGCCATGTCCTACAATGTAGTCACCATTCATGTACGGATAAAAACAAACTACTTCATCCATATAAATCCGTCCATCATTCATGTAATATAGGAATGAATGGCCTTTTTGTGGAATTTATCGGGGTTTAAACTTGGAAAAGTCGCGGGAATACTGGACGAAGGCCAGAAGGCCTCGTCCAGTATTCCCGCGACTTTTCCAAGTTTATATCCCCGATAAATTCCACAAAAAGGCCATTCATTCCTTATAATTCCAGCATTTGAAATAAATTCATCAAGAAAATGTGTTTATTTTCCGTTTTCTTAAGAATTATTTTAAGTGCGCCTCACAGTTAAGGAAAGTAGTTCGGCGTGGGAGTTTACTGGGATATAAATTTTGGACAGCGACTTGCTACGAGCCAATCAAATGTTAGGGAATTGTGTAAATATTTTTGTGCTGGAATTATGATAACATACAAATCCTTGTCCTCCTTTCTATTCATGTTTGAATTCATAAATATCCACGTCTTCCATAATATTCATTATTCATGTTTTTCATCAATATACATGTCTTCCATATTATTCATTGTTCATGTTTGAATTCACAAATATCCACGTCTTCCATCTATATGTATTGTTCATGTTTGAATTCATAAATGTCCATGTCTTCCATCTATATTCATTATCCATGTTTTTCATCAATATACATGTCTTCCATATTATTCATTGTTCATGCCTCCACCGCTGCAAATGGTCGTTTCGGCGTGTCCTTGGGCAAGACAACTTCGTGTTGGCCTAGTCCTATCGGATGGGGACTTACCGGTAAATAGTCGGTCCCGACATGCATTAGGTCATCAAGCCAGTGTCGTCGTTAAATGAAAGCATTTACATTTACATATATTCATTGGGTGTGCTTGAATCCATGTTGTAAGCTCCCTGTCTTGCACCAGCGGCCTATGTAGAATATTCATGTATTCCAGTCCTAGGCATTATAGCCACTGTCATTCCACCGATTCCATTAAGCATTTGCAAGGGCAGACAACAAATACTAAGTTTTTTTTAACATGTGTTTTTCTTGAATTCGCTTTGTAAAATCTATTTTTACAAGATATGGATATTCGATTGTGGAGATATAAAGAGACAATCCAAATATATATAGTACGACCAGTTTGAAAAGCATTGTCACTCTCAAATATGTGGCTTTCCACTGCATGTACAGTAAATTACCTATATTAATCAATCACATCAGTTTATTTGATAAAATTCACCCCATAATGCGTTTTATTAAATGTATACTATCGAAAATTGCGAAAATCAGGGGAGATCATTTGATTATAAATCTTCGCTGTACAATATATGAATATTCTTTTAGGTGACGTGTGTACATCCAGGGTCAGAAATTCGATATACATCTACATACAGTAAGAAAGTATTTATTAACTTGTTTCATCTGAGACCCAATGCATTTAACTCTTTGCATGCTGGGAAACTTGTGAGCTAGAAATAGTTCAAAAATAGCAGACAAAAATTCATTATATTTTCTTATATTTCTCCCTGTAAATATCATGAATATGCCTTGGAATTTCATTAGAATTGGGACGCAATTCTAATGAAATTCCAAGACACATTTAAGGAGAAAAAGGAAAAATACACTTAAATCTTTGCATGCGTGCGGTTAAAATAACATCCAACAAATTATGATTATGTTTCTTATTTCTCTCTGTAAACATGTCTTGCCAGTGGAATTTCATTAGAATTGCGTCCTCTGGACGCAATTCTAATGAAATTCCAAGACATATTCATGATATTTATAGGGAGAAATAAAAGAAAATACAATGAATTGTCATCTGCTATTTTTGAACTATTTATAGCCCACAAATTTCCCAGCATGCAAAGAGTTAATTTGGCTGATAATTTCCCCGCCAGCATGCAAAGAGTTATATATATGCCACTTCCCAATATGAAATAATTCTAAAGTTCTGTCAAGGACTACATCACATTCTATTTCCATTCGCCGCCGTTACATTATGTAACACATAATTGGTCTGGGTTTTTTTCTTTAAAAGGTGTATAATAACTACAGAAATGTGAAACAATCATCGAGTTGCCTCCATAGCATGCCAATTGTCTCCTGGCACGTGTACGTGATATTCATTAAGGAAAGACAAATGACATTGATTTCTTGCTAAATGACGATAAATAGAAGGACGAAGGAAGTTTAATTTTACAAGGAATGTAGTAAATTGTCTTCCGAAGTAAAACGTGAGTTTCAGCTTACCGTGCAGGTTACAACTGATAGACAATTGATAAGCATAGCAATAGCGAACAGGAGAATAATACCTACTATATTTAGTATATTATATAGTCTGCCGGCTAAGATAAGAAACCGCATACCAATCCATTTATTGGATCATTCAGTGGGGTTTTATTTCCATTCAACAGCAACGTCATATACAGACATAATTATGCACCTGTATAGTGTGGACTATCATGTTCAGCACTGAACTCGCAATAAATCAAAACAAATAAAGTGTTTCGTTTAGAGAGGTTCCACTGTACTCGAATTCAGCTATATAATTTTAATTGGGTATTTACGCAAATACGCAGCTTATCTGGAGGCCTGTTGTATAGTGTTAACCCTTACACCGCTATCTTAATTTTTTGTCGTCTGCTGTTTATTTTCTATTTTCCATTTTCATCACCCAAAACTTGCTTTTGACAGCGCTTTAGAATAATTTACAACATGCTTTGACAGCACTTCAGAATCATTTCCACTGGAAATGATTCTGAAATGCTGTCAAACCATGATTCTATTGAGAAATACGGCAAGATATAAACGCAACAGCAGACGAAAATTGTTGTGTGTAGCGGTCTAAGCGTAAGTACAAATGCCGAGAATTACTAAGAAAACCACAATTTTACATACCGTAATAACAGAATTAGGTCAATATACATGTTGCTCCCACTGCAGTCGGAATAATTGTACATGTCACGTGAATGTCACATCGACTAATACACAACGTTGCACAAATCCGCAGCATAAATAACCATAGAAGGCCAGTAGTTCAGTACTAAGCCAATTATTGGCCATTCGACAAGCTTATATCCAACCAATGATTAGCTGGTAGAATGCAGGAAACGTAAACTTGTCGTCTGCTGTTGTTACATATTTTGTTGTCGATAAAAAACATTGTTTGACACCTATTATAATCATTTCAAACCTATTATAATCATTTTAATTGGTGAAAGTGCTGTACGACCATGTTTTTGATGAGAAAATTGAGAAAAAAAACACAATGGACAAAATATTAATTCAGCATTGTAAGGGTTATACTTAGAATGCAGGAAATGTAAATTGTCGTCTGCTGTTGTTTTATATTTTGCCTTCGGTCTCAATAAAACATGGTTTGACAGCATTTTAGAATCATTTCCATTGGAAATGATTCTAAATTGCTGCCAAACCATGTTTCTCTTGAGAAAACTGCAAAAATAAACAGCAGACGACAAAAGTTAATTCAGCATTGAAAGGGTCGAGTGAAATGTGATCCCTACAAAATCAGGCTTACTGAGTTTGTGACCAGCGTAGACCAAGATGTGCATGTGCAGAAACAGACAGAGTGATCAGTGCCTACACTGTTTATATATGGTCGGTGAAACATTAACCCTTACAATGCTGAATTAATTTTTGTCGTCTGCTGTTTATGTTTTATTGTACTTTTCTCATCAAAACCAAGATTTTGACCACACTTTAGAATCATTTCCAATGGAAATGATTCTAAAGTGCTGCCAAACCTTGTTTTTATGGAGAAAGAAGACAAAATAATAAACAACAACAGATTTCAATTTCCGTTTCCAGCGTTGTAAGAGTTAACCCTGTGTTGCTGAATTCATTTTTGTTGTGTGCTGTTTATATTTTATTTTCCATTTTTCTCATAAATAATGCTTTGACAATGCTTTAGAATCATTTCCATTGGAAAACAATGTTTTTATTGAGAAAGAAGACAAATTATGAAACAATAGCAGACGACAATTTCCGCTTCCCGCCTTTTTATCGACACTGGTCGGAAATTGAAGTAAGTATGTTCTCCAATAACGCCCCATATATAAATAATTACCCAACAGTGTATACAATATTCAATAACGGTTAAACAAATTATTCCCTGTGAAGGCACAATGGAAGCACAGGGGAAAAGCCGCACATTTACTAGTATTTGTAACCAAAAGTGTATACAACTATTGCCAAACAAGAAAATGTGACATTATTAAACTTCTTAACCCTTACCATGCTGAATTAATTTTTGGCGTCTGCTGTTTATTTAATTTTTGGCGTCTGCTGTTTATTTCCATTTTTTAAAAATAAAAACATGTTTTGACAACACTTTAGAATGATTTCCAATGGAAATGATTCTAAAGTGTTGTCAAACCATGCTTTTATCGAGAAAGAAGATAAAATTTCACACAGCAGCAGACGACTATTTTCGTTAGCCGCATTCTAAGAGTTCAACTGGAGCCAAACACACACAATAGACACACTTTGATTGTATATCCATATACAAAACTATATACAGTACAGAAATAAGCAAAAACAAAAAATACATGTACCAAATTTCAATTTCAGACTTACATTCATTGTAGACCTAAATGTACTTGAGCATATCAATATTCCGTATATTCCACGGGGAACAGAAACCTGTATAATCCTTGTGGTTTTGATAGACAATTGTATTATGTTTGCATGCATCCCATTTATTTACATCCTAATATGAGACTAGCCACGTGATTTTGCACTTAATAATTAACCTGTGCCATTTTCTGTAAATGACGTCGAAAGATGACGAAATCTTCATAGGATTTTCGATTTTTCATGAAATATATTTGTGGCATTTTCTGTAAATGATGTCGAAAGATGACGAAATGTTCATAGGAAATACGGAATAGTATTCCACATTTTCTATGAAAACTTTGTCTACATAAAACGTCATTTACGGAAAATACTGTAAATTTTGTTCATAGTTTTTGCACATGTTCTTGGATACAAAATATCACGTGTCTCAAATCAAACTAATTAAATGTACAACATGGCGTCCAGTAACAATATTCCTGGAATCACATCACTATACATTATCCAGTGGAAATGTCTAATTTTGTTCACCCTTTCAACACCACAGGCCTGTATAGTGGTATTGGCAAACAGTGTAGATCCAGATGAGACGGCTCGTGACGAGCCGTCTCATCAGGATCTGCACTTTTTGCAGGTAATTTTCGTATTTTTTACAACAAAGTCACCCTTTTTTATAAATGGACGAGTCTGACAATTTTGCGACGATTGGATTGGTTGCAAAATTAACATATCAAAATCCATTCCAGTTACTTAGGGGCGACAGGGTTGAAGAAAACAACATGATAATTATACAAAAATAGTGACAAGTTTCACTTACGTTGCCCGTGGTCTCTTTATAGCAGCCACTGAGTGAGCTAGTGGTGAGAGGGGAGGAAGTCAATATAGGCACCAAGACCACGGGATACCGCACTACCAAATGTACAATTATAATCCTCTAGTTACTACGAGACATGCCATGAGATTTTGTATCTAAGATGTGCAATTTTATATGAAATATATTTACAGAAACTGTGATATTTTTTTATTTTATTTTATTCCGCATTTAGTTTAACCCTTACTATGCTCAATTAATTGTTGTCGTCTGCTGGAAATGTTTTATTTTCAATATTTCTCGACAAAAACCTGGTTTTGACAGCACATGAGAATCGTCTCCAGTCCAAAACCAGTTTTTTGTAAAAAATTAAAGCAAAAATGAAAAACAGCAGACGGCAATTTCCGTCAACAGCGTAGGAAGGGTTAAACAATATTTATTTCAAATTATGGCAAGCGACAATTGAGAACAGGATTAGAAAACAAGCTTTTACATTTATGTGAATTTTTCTCCTGGTTTTCTTCTCTCGCATTTGCTACGACATATTGTCAACGTTCGACGTCAGTTAGGGAAAATATCGTAAATGTTATAAAAAAAAAAAATTCAAGAGATATATCGCACATGTTCTTTGGTAGAAAATCACACGGCTTGCCTCATATCTGCCCTTCTGTGAGAAAAAAAAACTTATTGAGTATTTTAGCAGTTCTCTTGATCAATACCACATTCACGAGGCATAATAAATGCACACGGCTAGAATGTTTAGTAAATGCATCGAGACCCTTTTTACCACAATAAAACGCAAATGACAAATAAAGACACAGCTCGTCTGGGCTTAAACTAGTTACAAAGCGACATAAACTGGTTACAAATTCTATAAAACTCCTTTTCCGACTGTGCAAATTGTTCTGCGACTGATTACCTATGCCAATCTATTATTTACCTTATTAGCTATATACATGTAGTCAGAGCTCCAGTTAAGGTGCGTAATTTGACCAACTTGGGGTGAAATTTTGTTATTTCTTCATCAAAAATGGCAAGTTGGGAGTCCTTTAGAATCGTCTCATTGAGACGATTCTAAAGAACTCCCAACTTGCCATTTTTGATGGAGAAATAAGAAATTTACATCCAAATTACGCACCTTAACTGGAGCTCTCGTACTGAATATAACATAGTAGGAATGGTAAACTGGCTGCAATTCTCTGCTAGAACTATTACAGGAGTGATCATAATTAACTCCCACAAACATTGATTTGACACATGAACAGGTTTAACCCTTTCACCCCCAAAGTAACTGCAATGGATTTTTATTTGTTCATTTCAAGACCAATCCAATCATCACAAAATCATTTTCAGATTAGTCCATTTATGAAAAGCGGGTATTTTTGTTCTCAAAATTGTGAATATTACTTGCAAAAAGTGCAGATCCTGATGAGACGGCTCATCACGAGCCGGGGCACATCTGGATCTACACTATTTGCCAATACCACAATACAGGCCTGTGGTGTTGAAAGGGTTAATATCAGAAGATTTTCATACTTTGGAATCAAAATTTCATGGCAATTTTTTTTATCTGTGACCTTGACCTTGGATGTAGGTCAACACATCACCTAATCATGGCAAAAATTTGTGACAAAATTATTTGAAAATCTATTTTTAAGACACACGGCACAAACAAACAAAAATGATGCTGAGCATTTTTTATACAAGTGAGACCTTGGACACATATAGACACGTTGGAATTGAACGTGACATATCATTTTGTCATGACACATATTTGTGGCAAATCATTTGAAAATCCATTCATCGGTTTAGAAGATATACTGCAGAAACACAAATGGGTATGGGACACGTGGGTATGAACCTGACACATCATCTCATCATGGCAAACATTTGTGGTCAATCAGTTAGAATTATTATCCAATCATCCGTCTAGAAGATATAGAGCGGATACAAAATTGTTTGCATATTTTTGACCTTTGACCTCTAAGTGTGACCTTGACCTTTGACGTAGACACATGTGTATTGAACGTAACACATCATCTCATTATGGCAAGCATTTGTGGCAAATCATACAAAAATCCATTAACCCATTCCTTTCGGAATACGAAATTATTAAATATTTTATTTTTGTTATTTCTCAATGAAAGTATATGTTGTGACCGGACTCATTTGAACCATCGCGACCTATAGTTCTAAGTGCATAGAAGGAAAATATTTTGGATATCCACAAACATAATAGCGTATCCTCAACATGAAATGGGTTAATCGGTTTAGAAGATATAGAGACACAGTGCCTTTAACTCTTTGCATGCTAGCGGCGAAAATATCCGCCAAACGAATTAGGACTATGTTTTATTTCTCTTTGTCAATATGTCTTGGAATTCCATTAGAATTGAGTCCTCAGGACTCAATTCTAATGAAATTCCAAGACATATTCATGATATTTACAAGGAGAAATAAAATATGATGAATTTTTGTCCGCTAGTTTTGAACTATTTATAGCCCACAAGTTTCCCAGCATGCAAAGAGTTAACTGACTCGTATCGGACTACAGCTAATCATAATTCTGTCACCACTGCCTCGCAAACACAAATTGTCTGTTTTTGAGCATCCGCAACAACAGAATACAAATTACTTGTTTCGGGATGGATCTATGATTGATTATGCAACTTTGGAAGTAGAGATCGACAAAGATTGTCAGGCAAGTTTAACTGAAGTCATCGTGTCAGTAGGACACACAGATCAACAGAATTGAGCTTGACAATTCAAAGCCATATCTGTAGCCTATTTCACCAACATTGCAAAGTATACTTTTCTAGCAAAGTGTACTTTGAGGGAGTACTCATTTATTTTCCCGAAAATGCATTATTTTATATAGAACTAACCACTGCATATAATTTGATGATTAAAAGTATGCAGAATTATTATACTGAATTTATTACATTATCATAGTCAAAATGGCTGTGATAATGTAATAAATTCAGTATAATAAAAATTAATAAATTTATCCTTAAATTGAAAATTACTCCCTCAAAGTATACTTTGCTAGATAAGTATAATTTGCAATGTTGATGAAATAGTCTACTGATAGCCATATGTGATAACAACTTCTCATGCAGACGACAATTTTTGTTTCCCACATTCAAATGCTTAACCCTTAGACCGCTACTCACAACAATTGTCGTCTGCTGTTGTTTTCAAATCTTGCCTTATTTCTCAATAAAAACATGCTTTGACAGCACTTGAGAATCATTTCCAATGGAAATGATTCTGAAGTGCTGTCAAAACATGTTGTAAATTATTCTAAAGTGCTGTTAAAGCATGTTTTTGATGATAAAAATGGAAAATAGAAAATAAACAGCAGACAACAAAAAACTTAAGATAGCGGTCTAAGGGTTAAACTCCGATCAGTCTGTAAGAAAGACACCAGACCAACAGAAACAAGTTTCACTGTTCGAAGCCCTATCTCATATGGTGCAAATTTGTGCTATCATGGCTGCAGTTGTTGCCACAACAACAGTTGGGTACGTAAATGGACAAAATGTGAGAAAACCCTGCTTTTCTGCCATGTAAATTACATTCATATCTGCAACTGCTAGTGAAAAATTTCTCCAAAATTCCATGGGGTTAATTAGATAGTTATGGGTGCTCATCACAAGCCTCACATTTTAGCAATTTAAGTGACCGACTGTTGTTGTGGCAACAACTGCAGCCACAATAGCATATTGTACAGTTTGTATCTGGTAACAATATATGATATAGATACAACTTCTCAGGACCTTACAATGTTGAATTAAATTTTATATTCTGCTGTTATTTTTTATTTTCCATTTTTCTCATCAAAAACATGGTTTGACAACACTTTAGAATCATTTCCGTTTCCCACTTTCTAAGGGTTCATCCTTAGAATGCGGGAAACGGTAAATTGCCATCTGCTGTTGTTTCATATTTTGTCTTCTTTCTCAATGAAAACATGGTTTGACAGCACTTTAGAATCATTTCCACTGGAAATGATTCTAAAATGCTGTCAAACCATGTTTTATCATGAACAAATAAAGAAAAAACAGCAGACGACAATTTATTTCCGCATTCTAAGGTTAAACTCAAGTCAGCGTGTCAGTTAGGTCACCAGTTGAACAGAAATGAGTGCGACAGTTCGAAGCCCTATCAGGTAGCCATATGACAAATTGATACAACTTCTCTCGCACTTACAATGCTGAATAAAATGTTGTCGTCTGCTGTTTATTTTTTATTTTCCATTTTCCTCTTCAAAAACATTACAAATGATTCTAAAGTGATGTCATGCCGGGTTGGTTTTTTTATTGAGAAAGAAAGAAGAAAATATAAAACAACAACCGTTATTATTGTGAAAGAAAGACAACCGTTCCCCCCCCCCACCCACCCAGCATTCCAAGTGTGTAAGTAGAACAGGAGATCAACAGAAATAAGTGACAGTTTGAAACGAACCTGATTTGGTAGCAATATATCGATGGTCTAGTAACAAAGGTCGTAACTGCTATGCTAAAGCATAGCAGTTACGACCTTATGTTACTAGACCATCGATCATATGTTGCTACAACCAGGCATGGGAATTGGAACACTATCCCCAATCCTGAAAACTTATTTGAGCAGCGGATTGCGCTGCGATTTGCTAGGGGGTTCTGGCATGCCCCCCCCCCCCCCGCATAATTTTTTTTCAATTCTAGATGCTCTGTGCTTCATTCTGAGGTATATTTAGCATTAAATAGATCACATTTTCCCCTGAAAAAATATGCTATAATTGGGAAAAATTGGCAACATAATCCATTTCAATTTAAAATAATACTTGCAACAAGAAGTCAGTACATGTATAACAGGGATTCCGCTGGGTAAAATAAAAGAATCGCCACAATTTTTTTTTTTTTTTTTTTTTTCCGAAAATTGTAATTTTTTATCGCCATTCTCAACGGATTTACAAGATTCACAAAAGTGGTCCCTGGGACCTCAAATCCGGATTTCCCATGCCTGTACAACTAACTACTCTAGTATCACACGTGGCGTGCAGAGTAGAAATATGAAGAAGGGTAAAGTGGATCATGTAGCTGCACGTTCCCCGCTTTATAGGCGACAGGTTATTATACTCTATGGCTACAACACAGTCAATGGTATACATTTTCCAGGGCTCCAGATAAGGAATTAGTAATTGAGTATTGTCACTCCATGATATATGAAGCAATTTGGTAATTCAATATTGTAATTGGGTAAAATAAAATCACACTACTGTTTACACATCAACAGACAGCAATTATTGAATAGTTTGCTTCGAAATGAAAACATGTCTTGGCATTTCATTAGAACTTGGAGACAATTCTAATGAAATACCAAGATGTGTTTTCATGGAAAATAAGAAAAATATGCTATATTTGTGGTCTGGTTATTGATTTCTGTAGCATGATAAAGATACCACAAATTTGTTATTGCTTTTTGATACTCGCAATTTTAATTTACGCAAATAAGCAGCTTATCTGGAGCTCTGATCTTCTATTTCGTGCACTAAAATATAGCAATAATCTGCAGGGCATTGACATTCATACTTCGCTATATTGTTATCGAGAGAAAATTCTACAATATGAGAAAAAAATAGAATCATAAACTAACCTAATAAAGTATGTAATAGCAAAATTCTTAGGTCATTCTCCACGAAGTAGAAAGAAAACAAAAACGATTCAAACGCAAATTTGGAAATACTACACCGTAATAGTGAGTAACTATGAAATGTAATGTAATGTAATTAGAGTTATGTACGGTACTCAGAACTATGGATCATGTAGTGAATACAAAATTTAATTTATGTGTTTGAAATAGGACTAAACATACGCAATTTTGATACGTAAACATACAAGAAATCAGTAACACTGACGGATGTACCCCTCAAAAAGTAGAATTTAACAAAAAAATAACACAAATGTCTATGTCATTTGACTTTGAGCACAGGGGCTGCATGGGTGGACTAAAGAATGAAAATGTGGATGATGACAAATAAGCATATACAATTTTGAAGTCAATCCGACGGTAAAAGAGATAGACAACGCAAATCTCGGACAAACAGACGAATGGACGGAGAGACAAGGCGGTGACTATATGTGACACGCTATGGGATTTTGTATCTTCGGACATCATGAAACATGTTTACATGTTTACAAAAGTTGACATAATCTTCAGAGTACATGCTCATCTGGATCTACACTGTTTGCCAACATCAGAATTACGGTCTGTAGGGTAAACAGAATTGAAGGAATTGCAGAAACTCTGGAACAATCGGTATGATCTGTTAATCCCCAATCAATCAATTTAACCCTTTCCCTGATAGAGACGACTTTTCACGCCTCTGCAGAAGATGTCTTTTGAAAACATTGTGGGAAAAGGAGAAATTGCTTGTAACAAGCAATTTCTCCTTTTCCCACAATGTTTTCTACTCTATCAGATAATTTAACCATCATTTGACCCAGCATTTCATTCTTTTATTCAGATGTTTTCGATTTGGATGAGTCGAAATATCGCAAAACAGGGAAAGGGTTAAACTAATATTGCACTAAATGAAGAAAACTCCAAGTGAAGAAATATCCGACAACATGTTGCGACTATTTCCGTTTAAAGACGGTTTCCCAGTGTGGCGGCTTTCACAAATTATTATTGATCCACCGGCATCAGTGTCTTGGGTAAACAATTACCATATTTGTACAAATCGGCCAGAAACCAGACCACATTGTATATACATATATATAGCTTTAATTGACACACAACACATGTAACAGCCACTGTTTGCAGTCATGCATTTTGCCCACGTGTGTATTTCAAGTTGAACACCATCGCTGTAGTCTAGATGGTCCAATCAACAGGTGTATTGGATATAGTCATGATTCACTGTTCGGTATCGCCAAGTCGTACATTTCTTCATCCATATTTGTACAAATTACTCAAATGGGAAAAATTCCCAATACAGCACATACATAAAACAAAGGCGATACTCAATGGTATACCGTTTAATCGATAAACACTCAACAAATTTCACTGACTTTTGTTCCATGATAAATGCTGCGAAGTGTAGTGTCATGAGAAATGATGGTAACCTAGTACAGCGAAACTTCTCTAAACCGGACACCCTGGGAGGTCCCCAGGGTGTCCGATTTCGAGAGGTTTCACTGTAAATCAGTACAGAGAAACCTCTCTAAACCGGACACCCTGGGAGGTCCCCAGGGTGTCCGGTTTCGAGTGGTTTCACTGCAAATCAGGCAGCTCATCATTGTGATCCATAGCTGTGTGCTAGCTATGCGATCATGAACAGACATTATCGCCCGAGATAAATGACCAAGAAACTCATGAAAAATAAGATCACAGGTGTTTTGTTTGTGTCCGGTTTAGAGACGTTCCACTGTACATGATAAGCTATATAAATACAGGCAGCTTAGTCGTTTATAAAGTTCCCCAGTTTTGTCCCTGCGGTATTAGGATGACCAGGCATGGTCCGGGAATGGGTGTCGAATAAATTATTTCGAGCACGGTTGTCCGCCTGTACGAAGTGATAATCCATGAGCTTAAAGCTCGCAGATTATTTCTTCATACAGGTTGAAAAACCATGCTCCAAGTATTACATAAATGTTAGGACATCGGCCAGGGGCCACACCACTCCCAATTCAACCAGCAACTCTTTCAAACACCTTCCAAGCTGTACATGTGTAACTGTAATGTTGCAGAATGGTTGCCTCGGTCTAAATGTCTTATTGACTACTTTGCAAAATTCTTAAATCTAGGACACTGGGTCAGAGCAAGCAAGATGGCAACATTCTTAACTCTTTGCATGCTGGGAAACTTGTGGGCTATAAATAGTTAAAAAATGGCAGACGACAATTCATTGCATTTTCATTTATTTCTCCCCGTAAACATCATGAATATGTCTTGGAATTTCATTAGAATTGAGTCCGGAGGAGGACTCAATTCTAATGGAATTCCAAGACATATTTACAGAGAGAAATAAGAAACATACTCGTAATTTGTTGGATGGTAAATCTATGCAGTCATAGAACATGGTACGGTATACCACTGTTTCACAAGGTATTCCACTATTTCAGTCTACTTACTAATTCTTCCCAGCGTTCAATTATATTTCCGTCTCTACCAGCTCGTTCTATATACCTAGGTGTGCCATACAGTGGCTTGGTCCACAGGTATTCAAGGTCTGATTGCCAATTTGCACCCGTAAATCGAGCAACACGCTCTTCTTCTCCTTCTGCTATTCATTCACGGACGCCGTATGCATCACGTTGCCTGTAGGTCGTGCACTTGAAGGCAGGAAATTGTGCCAATATATGCATGCAATATCTCCCGCTCCATGGACAATGGAGACAATATCCAATATTTCAAAGCAAGCAAGAAAATCTATAACTGTGCCAGTGGTGGAAATATGGAGAGCGTTTGAGAAAATGTGAGCTTATGATAGCGGCCAGCGCGTAGCCTCAGATCAGTCTGTCCACCATTCTGACTCAGAAATACTAATTGAAGGAGTCAATGGAATAAGGGGGCTAACTCCATGATGGAGTTAGCCCCCTTATTCCACTGACCCCTTCAATAATAGCTATCGTCAAAAAAATAATTTGATCAAAAAACAACTTTTGGATGGTGGAGGATTGGCAGGAAAGTGAAAGGGTTTAACGTCACAGCAACAGCTACGGTCGTATAGAGACGGTACCACAGTTTAAAGTCTCATCCGACAGACCAGTGGGATGGAAATATTATAAAAGTATTTTTTGATGCCCTAGGCGAGTTTACATTGGGAGGATTTGCTCAGAAAGTTGTATAAAACCGGACCCTCGTACTTCGGCAAACAAGGAAATTTTGATCACAGATCACTCGACGGACATTTTTCTAAATTATAAATGGTGTAATCACTGATCAATTAAACTGTGTGAAGCGAAATTGTTAGCCAATTCCATCGTCGATGCAGGTCGACAACATCGCAGTGTGTAATTTTTCAACTGATGACCCATTTTAACTCTTTGCATGGTAGCGGCGAAAATATCTGCCAAAAAATTAGGACTATATGTTTTATTTCTCTCTGTAAATATGTCTTGGAATTTCATTAGAATTGAGTCCTGAGGACTCAATTCTAATGAAATTCCAAGACATATTCATGATATTTACAAGGAGAAATAAAAGAAAATATGATGAATTTTTGTCCGCTAGTTTTGAACTATTTATAGCCCACAAGTTTCCCAGCATGTTTTTTTTTTTTTTTTTTTACAAAAGAAAAGTGTGTTGTTTTGTTTCATATTTTGATTAAAGTGTATGAATGATAGACATTTTGAAAAATGTGATTTCAGATTCTCCCGTAATGTTATGTTTTGTCGAATTTTGATATCAAGCCCGACAGATAATAAATATTTATGTATTAATTTGTCAATACCAATCTCATTGGTAGATAAAATTCAATTACTTTCCACATGAAATATATTGTGTATTACTTTACATGCGGGAAAACTCTTTTAGGCGTAAATGTTTCTCCAACCACGTTTATAGTTCGCCCTACTTTCTAAGCCAATCACTAGCCGGTATCCAGCTACACTTATTTCACATATTGCAACATCTAACATATCGATGGTCTAGTAACATAAGGTCGTACGCACTATGCTTTAGCATAGCAGTTACGAACTTATGTTACTAGACCATCGATATCACAATTTATTTTTTTATAATTATTTTTTTATAATTATTTTTTTTTAGTCGCAAACATACTTGTTACATAATAGGAAATATATACATGTGTTGTCACTGGAGTGTATATGACAGCAGGGTACGAGTCCACTTTACTATATTACCAAGTTTAATCATTAATTGTTCGACTGGAAATGGTAAATCAATTCTCGTAATAAATATGTTATTTGTCACATATTGGACTTTTAAGGAACTAAATGCTGCGGTCGCTAGCGCTCCCTCGCATTTAATTCCTTATAAGTCCAATATGTGAACACCAACTTATACTTCTCATTTCTAAACCAAAGTATAGTATGTTGTGACCACTCATTTGAACCATATCGTCAAGACAGTTGTAATGGTGGACACGCATACTTCCAACAAGAAGTAAGAAAAAATATTTAGATTTTTCCGTCGCTTCTTACACAGGGTGGAATAGTGACACAATTATACACCTATTTAATTCCTATAAAGGACACTTTGTGCTGAATTATTTGACCCGTAACTTTTAACCCTTAGACCGCTACTCACAACAATTGTCGTCTGATGTTGCTTTTATATCTTGCCTTGTTTCTCAATAAAAAACATGGTTTGACAGCACTTCAAGAATCATTTCCAATGGAAATGACTCTGAAGTGCTGTCAAAGCATGTTGTAGATTATTCTAAAGTGATGTCAAAGCATGTTTTTGATGATAAAAATGGAAAATGAACAGCAGACGAGAAAAAAATGGTCTAAGGATTAATATTACTGAATTAATGAAAAATGATTGTAGAAATGCAGCTGTTATGACGAAACAAAATCTGTCAGTGTAGTAGAAGTGTTGCCGAATGTCGATACTGCAACAAACTCTGTCGGAAAGTGAAAAATATTCAGATCTATCGAAATTCACTGTACGGAACGGTCACCGAGCATTGTAATTGTGTTTCCAGCTAAACTAATCGCGGTAAATCAGTTTCACCGACCTCTGATAATCAGCTTAGCCTATTTGAGGGGCTACGTTAACTATTGAAGTGTCTCACAGTTACTGGGGATCGTCGTCGCGAGCGCAATTGCTCAAGGACAAAGACTCACCATCCACTAGGTTAAACTCAATATTGGCTATTGGGGTTTCTGTTACATCCAATTGAGGCTCGCAATCCCCCGTGGCTTATGTGGCCGATAATTACCATAACAACCGTACATATTCGTCTTCGGCCAGTTTCCTGATGAGGAAAACATTAATTGTGTTGTATTTGTTTTCATGAGGCAATGGACCAATTACAGTGCAACCTCTCTACAATAGCCACCCATGGAAAGACATACAAGAATTCCGCCACGGAAGCAGTATCGCGCCTGCCGAGGCATTTGACTGTGTTGTGAAAAAATAATAACTTTAACGCATTTGCCTTACAAAAAAAACCGGACGCGGACGACGATGCGGACGACGGAAAAAGCGCCAACTATAGTGACAAAAACGGGAGATTGGATGGATTATTGGTGTTTAATGGCCTATCACAGCTAAGGTCATTTAAGGTCGGGCCAATGGGTTGGACTATCCCGTATTTAACCTGTCCATAATGAGGGAAATCCCAAAATCAGAATTGAATATTTACAGAAAAATATATATTCAGCCCTGAAATTAGAATATCCTGACCTGGTGCCAGGTCCTTTCCACACCAGTCACTTAAGCTCCAACCCCAAAAGTAGTATGATCAGCACTAATATCATTACATTTTAATGGGTATAACAGGATTTAGCTCTCAAATATCAGAAATCCAAAGATGTACAGGAGAGCCAAACTATGTAAAAATGAATGGTTAAATTACGGTATGCTTCGTGTGCTCCCGACTAAAACTGGAGAGATAGCTGTTGTAGGGCAGGTAAATATAAATGCCATTCTCTATTGGGATACAACATATAACTGTATTACCATACTTAGTACCAGTACAGCAGAACATCTAAACCTGACGCCTTAAAATGTCAGTGTGGTGTATTTGGATGGGTTTCACTGACAACTAAATGGGTCAACTGACGAAGGGAGTTAGCCCCCTTCTTCCACTGACCCCTTCAATTATCTCTAATGATAACACCTGTTCATCTTTGCAATGTACTGGAGTGCTCGTATACCTGAATAACGGAGTAATGGTGTCCAAATATATAGTGTCAATACGGCATTGATCATGATCCCGTACATGTTGCTACAAGCTTCCCAGTAGACCAAGTTCTGCGGTATCTGCTAGGAAATGGCATTACAAATTGTGCAGCCATCAATGCAACTGGTGGAACTGCAGGGCTCCAGATAAGCTGTGTATTTGCGTAAATGCCCAATTCAAATTGTCAAAAACCCAATTGAAATCAGAAGTAGCGAGTATCAAAAAGCAATAACAAATTTGTGGTACCTTTATCATGCTGCAGAAAACAATAACTAGACCACAAATATAGCATATTTTTCTTTATTTTCCATGAAAACACATCTTGGTATTTCATTAGAATTGTCTCCAAGGAGACAATTCTAATGAAATGCCAAGACATGATTTCATTTCGAAGCAAACTATTCAATAATTGCTGTATGTTGATGTGTAAACAGTAGTGTGATTTTATTTTACCCAATTAAAATATTGAAATACTCAATTGCTTCAGATATCATGGAGTGAAATTAAATACTCAATTACTAATTCCTTATCTGGAGCGCTGGAACTGTCACCATTGATTTAACCCACAACATGCTGAGGTTACACCATTCTTCATACAAGCAATAAAAAGAATTATCTTAATAATGCACCGAAGTATATGTTGATACCAATCATTTGAATCGTCTCACCTTGACCTTTGGGCAGAGGGATCGCATGAATGGAGTACATAATGAAAGTATGGATGATGATTAATAAGCATATAAAGTTTCAAGCCAATCTGACTTGCGGTTACAGAGATAGTGGGTACCTGAAAACTTTCACGAAAAAAAAGTAATTTGGCTTTGGCAATGGGCACCGGGGCCACAAAATGAAAAGATGGATGATGACCAATACACATATATAGTTTCAAGCCTTCCCACCTAACAGTTACAGATAGCAGGTACCCGAATTAACGGAAATTTTGACAGACATACAGACAGACAGACATAGACGGACAGACAGAGTGGCGATTTTTGAGGTACATAAAAATATTTCATCAGTTTCAATGCCTTTAACCCGTACACCGCTAACTTAATCTTTTGTCGTCTGCTGTTTATTTTCTATTTTCCATTTTTATCATCAAAAACATACTTTGACAGTAGTTTAGAATAATTTACAACCTGCTTTGACAGCACTTCAGAATCATTTCCGTTGGAAACGATTCTGAAGTGCTGTCAAACCATGTTTTTATTGAGAAAGAAGGCAAGATATAAAAGCAACAACAGACGACAATTGTTGTGAGTAGCGGTCTAAGGGTTAAAGGCAAAATTTTCACTTTTAATGAGTGAGGGGGATTTGATCTGGCATGTACGACAAACGCACACAGACGCACATAAATGCACATACCAAACGTGCACGAATCTTCCAATATCCCAACATGCTTCAGGTTTTGGCAACAGCAGACGACAATTGTTGTGTGTAGCGGTCTAAGGGTTAGTGTCTGCTTTTCACAAATACAGAAAACACGGTCACATTTGATCAATAAACAAAACAAGAGAAGGCAAGAGCATAAACCCTATTAGTAATGCTCCTGTCATTCCAGAATATTTACATTTGGTCAACTCCCTACAACATCGGCTTTAGTAATCATTCCTGCCCAGTGTAGATCCTGATCAACTTGTGCATAATCACACGGCCGATTACCGTGAAACCTCTCGAAACCGGACACAAGATGTTTCACTGTAATTCTGGTATATTTGCACTGCAAGACGTTAGCTTGCTTTGTAATCATGAACATACACTATCATTACAGCTGTTAGAAACCCAACTTAGAGAGGTTTCATTGTGTCTCCGGTACATGTGCACCAAGACGTGTGCTTTGCAATCATGAACATACCATATCATTACAGATTAATTAAACCGAAATGATCAATATTGAACACGCAGAGGGATTCTGGGTATCTGGTTTAGAGAGATTTTACTATAACATGTACACTGCATTGAACGTTTGAAGCAGAATGGGTAATTTAAATGGACAAGACAAGGAACAGCATTTTAGGGAGGGTAACTCCGTTGGTAATACCAATCTCGAGGCCCCTCATTATGCAAACTATAATGACCCAAAAATATGCACAGATTACTCTGCTGCAACTAAACTCGTCACAACGGTAATACACCGAGTTTTGCAGAATCCATGCAGATTTGTGACCGGGTTTGCGATCAGTGTAGATCCAGATCAGCCTGTGCATCCGCACAGTCTGATCAGGATCTGCACTGTTCATCTTTCCATCCATGAAACACCCATCATGAAACACAGTATAGATTGCTATCAGGCTTCAGGCAGTGTGCCATGTGATCAGCAGTAATGTTTAGTCACAAATCTTCCATCCATGAAACACCCATCGTGAAACACAGTATAGATTGCTATCAGGCTTCAGCAGTGTGCCTATGTGATCAGCAGTAATGTTTAGTCACAAATCCCATATGCCCCATTTCTCCAGTCACGTTCACAGTTGAGATTACGAGGGAGCATGTTAGAGAGGCAGTACCAAACTGAATCTGACACTCCATTAGAGATGCATCATGGGAAGGCATAATGGAGTCACACACAAGGGAGACACACCAGCTTCCACTCAGCTATAGTTTGTAGGGAAAAATGTTTGTAGAAAGAGTTTTCCGAATTTACTCACGAATCGTACGACTAAAATATTCGCAAATGCAAAATTATTTCACATTAACAATGTTTTCTTGTACACAATTATTGGATTTACATGTATTGAGCATAGGCTGCATATGCAGCCTATGCTCAATAAATGTAAATCCATCAATTGAAGTTTCCAGACGATCCTAAATTTGCAGTTACGAACATTTTAAACGTACGAAAGTTTAGTGAAACGGTGCCCAGTAATAATGCGACAACTATGTATACCACATACATATTGTATATTTACCACATACATATTGTATATTTACCACATACATATTTAGAGAATTAACCCATTACATGCTGAAAAATATTTTATTTTTGTTATTTTTTAATGAAAGTATATGTTGTGACCACTCATTTGAACCGTCCCCTGGGGACCGTTTCACTAAACTTCGTACAACTAAGATGTTCGTAAGTGCAAATTTAGGATCGTCTGGAAATTTCAATTGATGGATTTATATTTATTGAACATAGGCTGCCATAATGCTCAATAAATGTAAATCCAATAATTGTTTACAAGAAAACATTTGTTAATGTGAAATTTACAGACAGACTATCATAATTTTTCACTTACGAACATTTTAGTCGTACAAAGTTTAGTGAAACGGCCCCCTGGTCTCTCGTGGCAGAACCATTCACTTCATGTTGCCTAATGATACCACCATTGAACGATCATGAAAATTGACATCCATAGATGCACTCAACTTCAGTTATAGAAGTACTGGTATTCAATGTGCAAATAAAATTATACCGAGCCCTGGAATATAGAGAAATGGGTGAATAATCTAGTTTTTCTGGAAATTGAGCGATTGCATGGTTGGGGTTTCTGTCTATTCAACTACACTGAAAGAGTGTCCTCATCCAGTGACAGGTAATTACTACACCGGATCACTTCGCCCCAGGTGTGAATCCCAGTAAGATTCATCATTAACCAATTTTCTAATAAAAAATTCTGAATACTTTTCTCATATCTCACTAAAAGTATATGATGTGGCCACCATTTGAACCGTCTCATTGAGACGGCTCAAATGAGTGGTCACAACATATACTTTCGATGAAAAATGAGAAAAATTGCAGAAAATGTTTACAATTTTTATACCCATACATAGGTATTCCGGATGGAAATGGGTTAACCCTTACACAGCTATCTTAATTTTGTTGTCATCTGCTGTTTATTTCCTATTTTCCATTTTTATTTAAACATGCTTTGACAGCACTTTAGAATAATTTACAACATGCTTTGACAGCACTTGAGAATCATTTCCATTGGGCTGTCAAACCATGTTTTTTATTGAGAAATAAGGCAAGATATAAAAACAACAGCAGACGACAATTGTTGTGTGTAGCGGTCTAAGGGTTAAAATATAAATCCATTCTTGATATTTTTTACAGAGCGAGTGCTTGTAATCTGTGTTGTTTTTGACAAACAAAAATCAACTGACAATCATTATTTTCTCAACGATACTATGATTTTTTATTTTATTGATCTACAAATGAGTGATTAATATGGCCGATTGTGGCTGATTGAACGTGTTTAGTGTCTGTTAACAACATGTTCCAGAAAACCCTCCCGACTCAGATAGGAATAATGAATACCAACAGCTAACTGAATGAGGATTGATTTTCGTTTTCGAGAAATCCGAAACAATGTGGTTCCATATTGCAAACAAATTAAATAAACAACTGATACAACGTAATTAATGGAATAGAATGTTGGCATATAGCGGTAGATCGTTAATGCTTTCATACATCAGTTAACCCGTACTAGGCTGAATTAAATTTTGTTGTCTGCTGGAAATGTTTTATTTTCAATATTCCTCGATAAAAACCTGTTTTGACAGTGCATGAGAATCGTCTCCACGGAGACGATTCTCATGCGCTGTCAAAACAGGTTTTTTGTTAAGAATTAAGGCCAAAAAAACACCAGCAGACGACACTTTTCGCATAGTGCGGGTTAACACATACATAATGGGATACAGATTCACAGGCATTACTGTTTAATAACAGCTTTTTTCCTATTTTCATTATAAAATATGTAGCCGTGACTGAATAAAAAAAAAAAGAGGCTTAATATGGGATTTGTGACCAGTGTAGATCCTGACCAAATAGCAAACTTCTGTAGCCTGATAACAAATTATATTGTTAGAAACATAATGGGTGTTTTTTGATGCACAGGCTGAGCCAGTTCAAAAACATATATTTTCGCGAGAATTAAGGTACCAGACAGTTCAAATGAGTGATAACAACATATACTTTTACTGAGAATTAATCCTTAGACCGCTACACACCACATAACAATTGTCGTCTGCTGTTGCTTTTATATCATTATTTCTCAATAAAACATGTTTTGACAATGGAAATGATTCTGAAGTGCTGTCAAAGCATGTTGTAAATTATTCTAAAGTGCTGTCAAAGCATGTTTTTGATGATAAAAAAATAGAAAATAAACAGCAGACGAAGGGTTAAGTCAGAAAACAATAAACAGACCACAAATATAGCATATTTTTCTTATTTTCTAAGAAAACATAGCTTGGTATTTCATTAGAATTGTCTCCAAGGAGACAATTCTAATGAAATGCCAAGACTTGTTTTATGTTCGAAGCAAACCAATCAATAATTGCTGTCTGTTGATGTGTAAACAGTAGTGTGATTTTATTTGACCCAATTAAAATTTTGAGATACCCAATTGCTTAAAAATGTCAATACTCAATTACTAATTCCTTATCTGGAGTCCTGAGGATATGATAATTTTTATAAAAATCTCATTATTTCATTATAATTTTTTTATGTTGTTAGCACTCATTTGAACCGTCTTGTCATTTTTGTTCTCTCTCAAAAGCTATATATACAGTCATATTCATTGATTTGAAACCTGCTACTGGTTTAGAATATTCATAGTCTGTTCAAATACATGTTGACAAATACTACTGTCTGTTCCACGTTTTTGTGCCGATGAACTTTTGGCTATTAAACACATTAAATCTAAAAAATATTTAAATGTAAATAGTTTTTCATAAATAACAGAAAAGTCACCCTCCCAATTATAATTTATTTGATGAAATTACATCAAATATTGATTTTATTGCGAAAAAATGATTTTCCTATGGGAATTTAACATGGGGGCTAAAAATAGATCTATTTTAAATATTTTAAAAATCTAACTTGTTTTCGTACTAATGTCATTTTCATATAGAGAGGTTTCGGAGTCAATTTTCAATTTTTTTCGTTTTTTGTCTCCTCCCCCACTGCTTCCACCTCTTTTTCCCCCATGTTAAATTCCCACAGGAAAATAGTTTTTTCGCTATAAAATTAATATTTGATGGAATTTCATGAAACAAAAACATTTGGGGAGGGTGACTTTTTTGTTATTGGTGAAAAAGTATTTAGATTTAAATCTTTTTTAGATTTAATGTGTTTAATAGCCAAAAGTTTGTCGGCAACAAAACGTGGAACACTGAGACAGTAGTTGCTGTCTACGAGTATTGTATGTATGGCCTGGATTTCCGTAGCACTGTGCTGGAATTGTATTGCACTCGAGAGCGCCGTCACCGAATTTGTTTCCCACCGAGTACGATTGGCCCAATGCGGTGGCGTGGTGCTTGTTTTATTGATCTTATGCACTGCATCTAGTTCACACAAAAAATTAGGCAAGGAGAAACTTGTGAAATCCAGCATTCATTTGAATTAGACTGCACAGACATTTTCAACAGGGATTCACCCTTAGAATGCGGGAAACAGAAATTGTTGTCCGCTGTTGTTTCATATTCTGTCTTTATTCTCAATAAAAACATGGTTTATGAGCACTTCAGAATCATTTCCATAGATTCTTAAGTGCTCCCAAACCATGTTTTTGATGAGAACGTACTTACGCCAATGTGCTGACTATATCGCGCTGTGCGCAATCGGACGCGACAAAAATTAAATGACCTGCCAAATTTGGTAAAAAATATGCAAAACTTTAGCACAGATGGTTCACTGTGAACTATTAACTGCACTGAAATTGAAAATTCAAATCCTGATCTAGAGCCAGGCACCCTTACTATAAGGTGTGGATCCTAGAAAGAGTCATCATTAAAGACGGGGATACAATAATAGTAGCATGAAACTTTTTAGGGGTGAAACAAATTCTATTTTCTTTATTTAATCTCAAACGTATATGTTGTTACCACTCATTTGAACCGTCTCAACGAGACGGTTCAAATGAGTGGTAACAACATATACCTTTATGGAGAAATAAACGAAATAATGATTTTTTTTCAACAAAAATCATCGCATCTTAATAGACTGAAATGTGTTTAGATATGCATTCCCTCCTATCCTTGTGCCGCTTGTAAAAGCCAAGTTATACAATTTGCCTACAGATCACCGGTGACCGTTCACCCAGCATGGTCTTGTTTGATGTGAACAAATAGCACCCGTTCTCGAGGACCTAACTGCTTCCAATTTGCAGTGTAGGATACGTTGTATAGAGTGACCAAGTTGTTTCGTAGCAGGGCACTATCATCATGCTGTGACGTTTACTCAATAATGGTGCCAGTTTATCAGAAAATATGCAAGACATGCAGTTTGTATACAATTTAGAAATAATATATCTATAGTTAAATGTAATTGTTTCTGGAGGAATGGGGCTTATGGTATTTTTTATCAGTGTAGTCCCATACCAGATTACACACAGTCTGATGAGAGTCTGCACAGTTTGTCATTCAGTCAGTGAAACACCATCACTCTTTCCAGTAAAGGGAATGGCTTCATAGAGTAACGATAGAGCAGGGCTCCAGATAAGGAATTAGTAATTAAGTATTGTAACTACTCCATCATTTCTGAAGCAATTGGGTATTTCAAAATTTTAATTGGGTCAAATAAAATCACACTACTGTTTACACATCAACAGACAGCAATTATTGAATAGTTTGTTTCGAAATGAAAACATGTCTTGGCATTTCATTAGAATTGTCTCCTTGGAGACAATTCTAATGAAATACCAAGATGTGTTTTCATGGAAAATAAGAAAAATATGCTATATTTGTGGTCTGTTTATTGTTTTCTGCAGCATGATAAAGGTACCACAAATGTTCTCATTGCTTTTTGATACTCACTACTTCTGATTTCAATTGGGTTTTTGGCAATTTTAATTGGGTATTTACGCAAATACGCAGCTTATCTGGAGCTCTGTAGAACATTGGATTTCAAAGCTGGACGCTGCGAGTTCAATCCCGGCATTAGGCATGTACAAATACTTTCATAGTATTTCCATCCCATGGTCTTTCGGATGAGACTTTAACCCTTAGACCGCTACACACAACAATTGTTGTCTACTGTTGCTTTTATATCTTGCCTTGTTTCTCAATAAAAAAATGTTTTGAGAGCACTTCAGAATCATTTCCAATGGAAATGATTCTGTGAAGAGCTGTCAAGGCATGTTGTATTTTATTCTAAAGTGCTGTCAAAGCATGTTTTTGATGATAAAAATGGAAAATAGAAAATAAACAGCCGACGACAAAAAATTAGGATCACGGTGTAAATAGAGAATAGTAGTTTAGTGCCTTGAATGGGAAAAAATATCTGGCAAGGCTTAGGAAACGAAACGGGATGGGCGAGACTATGCCGAGCACATCCCGTTGCATAGGATAGCGGTGTAAGGGTTAAAACAAGGTCCTGTCTATATACAATCTTACTTGTTGCAGAGACCTTAAACCTTTCCCCCCCCCTCGAGGGCCTTAGCCCCATTCTTCCACTGACCTCTTCCATGGTTTTATTAACTCTTTGCATGTGGGCTATAAATAGTTCAAAAATAGCGGATGACAATTCATCATATTTTCTTGTATTTCTCACCGTAAATATCATGAATATGTCTTGGAATTTCATTAGAATTGAGTCCTGAGGACTCAATTCTAATGAAATTTCAAGACATATTTACAGAGAGAAATAAAACATATACTCCTAATTTGTTTGGCGGATATTTTCGCCGCTAGCATGCAAAGAGTTAAAATTAGACTTATTTGTATGGTTGTTCAGAAATTGTGCTTTACATTTTCAGCATTACCGCTAGCTATGGCGAAGCCAGTCAAGTAAGTAATAGGTAACCCTTCTGGATAATGGGTTTCCTTGGATGGTAAGCATTTTGGCCTTGGTGAAACTCGGTGGACAATCTATGTTATTTGCACATGTTAATGCAACAGGAAAAGTGAAAGGGTTTAACGTCCCAGCAACAGCTAAGGTCATATAGAGACGGGACCACAGCTTGAAGTCTCATCCGACAGACCAGTGGGATGGAAATACTATGAAAGTATGTTTGATGTCCAAGGAGAGGTTTGAACCCACAATCTCTGGATTGGAAGTCAGGTGTTCTAACTCATAGGCCAAAACCAATCTGTAAATTTATGAACTGTTACACTATTGGCAGAGACCTGACACAAAATAACCAAGCGCAATAAAACTGAACTTGCAATATATATTTCTCTGGTTGTTGTCTTTGGCAATATATCATGAATCTCTTCACTTTGTCTTGTCATTGCGAGACTTTAAGGGAAATGTAGATTTATTGGTTGATTGATTGATTGATTGATTGAATGATTGATTGATAATGGTTGATTAATTCATTCATATGGATTTTATGTCTGTTTGACAGCAAGCTCATTATACAGACGGAAATACACCTGCATAGCACAAACGCAGTACAATCGGCACTGAAAACATGCAGCAGCACTGAAAGACAATGTCCTGATCTGCTGTCCAGCACCACATTGAACCAGACGGAAGCGGGCCAATACAGCCGGTGTGAGTAACATACACTGTCCACCGTGGTATATAAATGAACGAGCTGGCCAGTTCAGCGGGGATCAGGAGTGACATTTATCAATACATGCCCTAACAGAGATCAATATGCCACAGGCTATCAGTATCTGGAGCAAATGGGAACGACAACGGACAAAAATATAGTCTTCTCGTTTCGCCGATCAGCGTAGAACCTGATCATCCTGTGTATGGAAATTAATTTTACTGTCGGGATACTTCATTTAGTGAGTGATTTATGACCAGTGTAGACTTTGATCAGACTGCGCAAACGCGCAGTCTGATCAAAGGCTACACTGGTCACAATTGAAAATGGCATCTTTTATCGGTGGTTGTCCAATATTGACCAATGGTAACAACTTATTCATTAGATGCGTGTTCACGCTGGAACCTGAAATAATGGTACATTGAATAATTGATCAGCGACTTCTGGTACCTGCTACTGACTACGATTGCATATGGTTATACTTCTATATCTGGCATTCATCGTTACGAACTGGGGTCGGTGGCAAATGAAACATAGGATTTGTGACAGGCTGGTGGACTGACAAGGTGAAATGGTTTAACATCCCTGCAACAGCTAAGGTCATATAGAGAGAAGGTACCTTGGTTGCAAGTCTCATCCGAAAGACCATTGGGATGGAAATACTTTGGCAGTGCACATACTTTCATAAGTATTTTTTCCATGCATAGTGCAGCTTCTTTTTGGTGTGAAATACCCATAGCTCTGAAACAACAGACAGATGACATTCCCCCCACCCTCCCACCCTCCCCCCTTCGAAATGTAGACAACTATTCAAGTGGTGGATAGACAAACAAGAAACCAGTAAAACTGTTGGATGTGCCCAATACAAAACTTTGAAGTCAATTAAAAAAAAAGCTTAATGCAAATTTCAAAGTCCCTTCATATACCCCCTCCATAATCGTGGTAGGGCAAGAAAGTGAACGGCAAGTGACAAAATTTAAGTAGTACAAGTTAACTCTTTCCATGCTAGCAGTAAAAATAACAGGCCACACATTAATTTTTCTTATTTCTCTCTGTAAATATGTCTTGGAATTTCATTAGAAACACAATTCTAATAAAATTCCAAGATATATTCATGATCTTTACAGAGAGAAATAAAATAAAACATAACTAATTCTCATCCGCTATTTTTGAACTATTAATAGCCGACAAGTTTCCCAGCATTCAAAGAGTTAAATGGTTAATGGTATATCATACCTGTAGTTCATGCTCGGAGATCTGTTCACGCCGCTGCTGGGCGTACTCATCCTGCCGTTTGATCAGTTCCTGTTGCAGCGAGATTTTCTCCAGCAGCAACTCATGGTCTTCCTGTCGAACTTCCTGCTTTGCCTGCTCCCACTTCACACACAGGTCTTCGAATCGCTGCAAATACAGGGACTTGTGAGAAATTGTGCCATGAATACAGAGTATAGACTTGGAACTAGAGCTCCCACTTCTCACACAGGTCTTCGAATCGCTGCAAATACAAGAAGCTTGTGAGAAACCCTTTAAACACCACAGGCCTGTCTAGTGGTATTAGCAGTGAAGATCCAGATGATCCGGCTCGTGACGAGCCGTCTCATCAGTATCTGCACTTTCTGCAAGTAAATTTCATAATTTTGTGACGATTGGATTGGTCCGGAAATCAACATATAAAAGATTCCAGTTACTTAGGGGTGAAAGGGTTAATACAGAGTGTACATATTTATGCTGTCTGAAGAGCTTCCAACTCTTAGATAGGCCCAATTTCTCATCAGCCTTTTGTACAAAGACCTCTAAAGAAAACAAGTCTAAGACTTGTTTTCTTTACAGGTCTTCGTACAAAAGGCTGATGAGAAATTGGGCCATAAATGCTGTGTATCTCCAGGAATGTTACGACGTGTATAGAGAGGTGTCTCGCAGTCTCTTGGACAGACTTGGAACAACTATTTCTTGCATGGGTCTTCGAATCACTGGAATACAGGATCCTCTTGGACAGACTTGGAACAACTATTTCTTGCATGGGTCTTCGAATCACTGGAATACAGGATCCTGGTGAGAAATTGTGCCATTTATAAGTGCCAAAGTGAGCACAGACTTGGATCTGTCTGTATGAGACATGCAATGTGATTTTGTACCTTCGGACATCTGCGTAATTTCATGAAATACGTTTACCAGATTTATAATATTTTCCGTAAATGGTGTCAGAAGTTGACAAAGTTTTCAGAGCATATATATATATTCCAATTATATTCACATGGCGTGTCTTATATGTATCGTAAAAGCCTCTGGCATGGGAGAAAGTTACTGCTCACAATACAGGGGCCCGTTTCACTAAACTTAAGTGCAAAATTATGATAGTCTGTAAATTTCACATTAACAATGCTTTCTTGTAAACAATTAGTGGATTTACATTTATTGAGCATAGGCTGCATCTGCAGCCTATGCTCAATAAATGTAAATCCACTAATTGAAATGTTCAGACTATCCTAAATTTGCACCTACGAACATTTTAGTCTGGATCTGAAACAACAACATTCACATACACCTTCAAATCACTGGAAAAACGTGAGTCTTGTGAGTCTAAATACTGATTGTCTTCGATATGCTTGGATTGAGAGCAAATATGAGAACATATGCTATAAATATGGAGGGTCATCGATAGAGAGATAAGCATAGACCAGCAATATCTCACACATAGCTGTTCCAATCGTTGTAAAAACAGGGCAGGTGGGAGCATGTGATGGGTAATTTAACGATCGGGGTTCATCCTTACTGGAGTTCCGACTGGAGACCTGGTTTGGCCCTCACATACATCTTTGGTATTTTGTATGTGACAGTTGAATCTGGTCATACCCCTTATGTGAGTATTATGATTATTCGAAATCCTATTTTAGGGGAAGGGGCCAAGTGTCTTTGGTGTGGTATGGACCTGGCACCAGGTCAGGTTATTCTAATTTCAGGGCTGAATATATTTTTTTATTGATGTAAATATTCCGTTCTGATTTTGGGATTTTCCCCCAATGCAGCAGGTTAAAATGGGATCGAACCCGTTTGCCCGGCCTTATATCACCTTAGCTGTTGATAGGCCGTTAAACACCAATAAACAAACAAACAAAAACAGGGGTCTCGTGAGAAATGACAGGTTCATACAAAACTCTGATCGTTTGGTACCGTACAAACTTCTATTTGCGGCAAAATGAGAATGTAGAATAATGATTTTGTGATTTCACAGATTGTAATGTATCTGATCCTTTTGTCATGTGACATATTGACATGTGACTGTGATGGGAGAAATGGGGCTTATGGAATCTGTGACCAGTAGCTGTTAACCTGCTATCACCATCCAGCAGACTGATATATTTAGACTGTTTGTTAGACACATGGCGCCCGTTTCACTAAACTTCGTACGACTAAAATGTTCGTATTAAAGTACAAATTTAGGATCGTCTGGAAATTTCAATTGATGGATTTACATGTATTGAGCATAGGCTGCATATGCAGCCTATGCTCAATAAATGTAAATCCAACAATTGTTTACAAGAATACATTGCTAATGTGAAATTTACAGACTATCATAATTGTGCACTTACGAATTTTAGTCTTACGTAGTTTAGTGAAACGGCCCCATGGTATGCATGTGCCAAAAATATGCTAATATAATTAATTCAGCGTGCGACCAGAAGCAGTAGCCGATTTCATCAAAATTGCAAAGTATACTTATCTAGCAAAGTATACTTTGATGGAGTAATCATTTATTTTTCCCGAAATGCATTATTTCATATAGAACTAACGACTGCATATATTTGATGGTTAAGAGAATGCAGAATTATTATACTGAATTTATTACATTATCACAGCCAAAATGGCTGTGATACTGTAATAAATTCAGTATAATGAAAATTAATAAATTTATCCTTAAATTGAAAATTTCTCCCTCAAAGTATACTTTGCTAGATAAGCATACTTTGCAATGTTGGTGAAATAGGCTACTGATCAGCAGCAAGACTGCACATCACAGCAGTCTGATCAAGTTTTACAATTGCGGTTAGACGAGCCAGGCAAACAGTCCTGATGCAATACTGGACTATAGAATAAACAAGAACATTTCAGTGAATGACTTCGAAAGCGGGCACCCGTTACAGAGAAGATGTGCGAGAGCATACTCCATTTATTCGGTGATTTCTGCAAACTGTTTAAGGAAAATATCACATTTTTTCCCATAATTCAATGCTACAGAACTGTATGGTTTCTTTTGACAGCATTTCTTTTTTTTAACCCTTAATGTTTTGTCGTCTGCCGTTTATTTTCTATTTTCCATTTTTATCATAAAAAACATGCTTTGACAGCACTTTAGAATAATATACAACATGCTTTGACAGCACATCAGAATCATTTCCATTGGAAATGATTCTGAGGTGCTGTCAAACCATGTTTTTATTGAGAAATAAGGCAACATATAAAAGCAACAGCAGACGACAATAAGCCACATATGTATCAAGGTGTGTGATCACGTGGTTTCTGAACTTGATTTTACGACGTGACGTAATCTGTGACGTCATTTTTACAGTAGATTTTCATTAAAATCTTCCTAACAAACGGACAGATTTTGATGATATGTAGCGCACCAAATACGATGGCATTATGTTTTATGGGTGCTCTGAAAGTTCTTTACAATAACTTATAAATTTCACAAAGAATGGATTACCGTTTATTTCTTACATTCACGTGCTCTAGTTTTTATTTACATATACGGTAACCGATTCTTCGTCAAAATGACATAATTATGAGATTAAAGCCGCCTATACAATAAAAGGCAACGTGTACCGCATTTGTTGCGGTATATTTCATAACAATATGTCATTCCATTAGCAATATATTAAAGGAAATCTACTGTAAACACATCTAAAAAACATGCCGTTCGGAAACCACGTGATCCCCCACCTTGTGTATGTCAGTAATGATACAATGGCAATTATTCTGGATGTTACATCCGGTTATTGCTCCCCGAGAACAGAAATATTGGATAATCCAAATGACAACTGGTGAGGGAAAAACTAATTGTTTTCACAAACAGGTTGGCATATGGCAGTCATTGATGTTATAAATAGGTCACCTAACTTGGAAAATCAAGAGTAACGTCCGGTAGAAATAGAATTGGTGGACATAATGTTGGTTTGATGTTTCACTAAAACTAAGCAATGTGACCACATCAAATCCTACAGATTCTGCCAGTGTTAATTTCAAGGATGCAATGGGGAAAAATTGACTGTTACTTAACCCATAGAAAGTGGGAAACGTAAATTGTCGTCTGCTGTCGATTTATGTTTCGTCTCTTTTCTTAATATAAACATGGTTTCACAACACTTTAGAATCATTTCCATTGGAAACAATTCTAAAGTGTTGTTAAAACATGGTTTTTATGAGAAAAATTGGAAAATAAAAATAAACAGCAGACGATAAATTTTAATTCAGCATTGTAAGGGTTAAACACTAATGTTTACCAACAGTGTGCATCCCTTCACACCACCTAACCTCACTTCACAACAACAACGACCGCGCCTTCCGTGTCCCTCAATTGCCACCAAAAGATTAATATACTACACATAAATAGACCCGCAATAAATAATACCCAACAATAGGGCCAATGGTGGGCCTCAACACTTACCCCTTACCACGCTGAATTTTGCCGTCTGCTGGAAATGTTTTATTTTCAATATTTCTCAATAAAAACCTGTTTTGACAGCGCATGAGAATCGTCTCCACTGGAGACGATTCTCATGTGCTGCCAAAACAGGATTTTTGTTAAGAATTAAGGCAAAAATGAAAAACAGCAGACGACAATTTTCGTAGTGAGGGTTAATTCAGACAAGAGTCTCTTTTTTAATTTGTTTCTTTTTTCTCTTTTTTCTGCTTTATGCAGACGGCGTGCAAGTCCATAGAGTCAGTGCGACCGTTAAACGTAAGCATCAAGTCAAGTCAACGAACAGTGTAGTTCCAGATCACGATTCATCAGTATCTACACTATTTGTGGATATTTTATGATTTTATTTTTGGACAAAATAGCCCTTTTATGATTGATGGAATAGTCTTAAAACTTAGACTACCAGTTGCCCAAATGCAGCGAGCATGCTGGTCAGGATCTACGCTGGTCAGTAGACTCCGGTTACCAATAACATACTGCTACCATTTTCATACTAGACACAAAATTAGCGATTCAGTTCTGACCAATCAAGCGATCTCCGTTGCATGTACAGCAGTACGAAGGTATTGATCAGATTGGTAACGAGGGTTCAAACAAGCAGCATCGGCAATTAATGAACCGAGAGATGACACACGCCGAGTTGCGACAGAATCAGGCTGCTTATATTGACGCCCAGAGTATATTCTGATCATCTTAAGGCAAATAAAAGGCCATCAGCTATCTCATTTAACCCTTTCAACACTTACAGCCCTCTATAGCAGTGTTACAAACAGTGTAGATCCAGATGAGTCGGCTCGTGACGAGCCGTCTCATCAGGATCTGCACATTTTGCAAGTAATTTTTGTATTTCTTAAAAAAAAAATCCCCTTTTCATAAATGAAAATCATTTTGTTATGGTTGGATTTGTCAGAAAATTAACATGCAGTAGAATATTGATCTCTCGAGCCGGCAAATTGGACTCGAATAAAAGTTTGAGTCAGGCGTAGTTCGAGGGAAAGAAAGAAAATGTGACAGTTAAAATTCAATTAAATATTTAAAGGCGAATTTTGTTCAAATTAATTAATTATCGTGGTCATCTTGACATGGAATTAACGCAGTTTAATTTTTAAATTCGGGTTTTAATGTCACCACCTGTCAAGCGAAACAAATCCAAGAGACCGCCAATCGTGATATTCACACCTCGTTAGGCAAACAGATCAGCTGGTGACTTACCGGTACGAGCTATCAATAGCACTTTACGTTGATAATGACTGACCAAGGGACCGTGACTTCGGTTCGAGATTTAGACTTTGTCGTAGTTCGAATTTGAGGTAAAAAAATATATGATTTATATAGGGAAATTTGTCGGGACCATAGGACGAGTTCGAATTTTCCGGAGTATTTGACAGAGACCTGTTCGAGAGATCGATCTTCTACTGTATATCAAAATACATTCCAGTTATTTAGGCCTGTTGGGGTTAAAGTGATAGTAGTGTAGTGGAATGGGGATCCTGTCACCAGATCAGGGTGTTGTCGAATCCAAGAACATTGAATTTGCAATTTCTCAAATATAGGTTTGCTTCAACCACAATGGGTTAATGTTAATGCCGTTTTAATATTTCACTAAAACAGCACATCCTGAGAATCAAAGCCAATGATCAATATCAACTCTTAGACCGCTATCTTAATTTTGTTATCATCTGCTGTTTATTTTCTATTTTCCATTTTTATCATCAAAAACAAATTGCCTTGACAGCACTTTAGAATAATTTACAACATGCTTTGACAGCACTTCAGAATCATTTCCATTGGAAATGATTCTGAAGTGCTGTCAAACCATGTTTTTATCGAGAACTAAGGCAAAATATGAAAGCAACAGCAGACGACAATTGTTGTGAGTAGCGGTCTAAGGGTTAAGAAAATGCACAATTTTATTTGATCGAAGTCCATGGAGTTACCGGTGTAATGAATTTATGTATAACTGTAAGTACAGTTCCGGTAAACACAATTTGTGAAACCGGTTAATCATTTGTTGTGAACTGATCGATGACACAGCTCAAGTGTGTCCATTACAATGTATAATTCCATGCATAGATGACAAAATGGAGAAAAAATATCTTCCTGTGAAATTGTATTCTGGAGAATGAGTTTCATATAAGGGGATTAGTCGGTAATTAGCTTCTCAGAGGTGGATTCAATTTCAAGGGGGGTTATATATGACCAACCATGACAAAACAGGGCTTATTGAGGTGTTGACCACTAGCTCCTGGTCAGATGGACAGATATAGATGTGAAACAATTACTAGAGGGATCTGTAGTTTCACACTCGCTGTTGAACAGTGTAGCACCTCTATGACCAGACTGCGCGGAGGCACATGCTGATCTGGGGCTACACTGGTCACATACTGAATACGAACCCTTTTCCAGTGGCTTGTCACATAAGTAAAACGTGGCTGTGAGGCTGGAGAAATTTGGCTTACCGGTTTTGCGACCAGTGTAGATCCAGATCAGACTGTGCATCCGCACAGTCTGATCAGGATCTGCACTGTTAGCAATGTTATCAATGAAACACCCGTCATGCTTCTAACAAGCAATATAGATCATTATCGGGCTACAGGAGTGTGCTATTTAGTCAGGAGCTACACTGGTCACAAATTCCATAAGCCCCATTTCTCCAGTCACAGTCACAATTAATGTGGAAAAAAATAACCAGTTACAAGAATAATGTCACATAACGCAATGTCGATGTCTTCCCAGTACATGCATGTATACCCCGGGAATTAGACAGCGGAAAAAATCACATGAAACACGAGTTAGACAACAAAATAATTATGGGGATGGGGATTAGACATCTACAAGTCAGCCCATCCTATTGACACTAGGAAAATGCCTCTCCCATCCCAGGAAGCAGACAGACATTTAGACATTTCACCCCCCAAGTAACTGGAATGGATTTTGATATGTTAAGTTTGCAACCAATCCAATCGTCACTAAATGATTTTCAGACTAGTCCATTTATGAAAAGGGGGTGTTTTTGCTCTCAAAAAAATTACTGGCAAAAAGTGTAGATCCAGATGAGCCGGCTCGTCACGAGCCGGCTCATCTGGATCTACACTTTTTGCCAATACCACTATACAGACCTGTGGTGTTGAAAGGGTTACATGTAATTCCTAGATGCACAAATTAGACAGTAAATTTGTTAATGTGTAATACCTGCGGTAACCAGGACACAATTAAGAAGTGATGCACGCATGTTTAACCACAGGTGATTGAAATTTGCCCCAATCTGCCATTCAACTGGGTCAACTATACTATGTTTAATATTATAGTAGTAACGGGTAATATAGTCAACTCACTTAATCCGGAAAATGAGCGGAATATGGGATGGGGAGGGGAGGAGAGTTCAATCGCGCGTGGTTTGACTAAATCGGGCGTCAATCCACCAAGATTATGTGGGCGAGTCTTACCCACAGGAGCTGCCCTCCACACATGTGTAAAATGTTTCATGTCAAAAAATTCACCAGTTTCCGGACGAAATGCCACTCAC
Source organism: Conchocele bisecta (assembly GCA_029237695.1). Classification (NCBI taxonomy): domain Eukaryota; kingdom Metazoa; phylum Mollusca; class Bivalvia; order Lucinida; family Thyasiridae; genus Conchocele; species Conchocele bisecta. Next base: position 3,306,120 of record CM055266.1, read on the forward strand.
CTCTACTTAGCGCTATCGAATAAGAACATTTTTCGTCTATAAAATACTGCATAAACAAATTGTAACTGGCGAGAGAAATTTGCACTGGTTACTATTTCTTTATGCAGTATCTTCTTCAAGTAGCTGAATGTGAATTCGTCAGGAATCCGATGCATATTTCGACGTGAAACATTTTACGCGGGCATGGAGAGCAGCATCCATGTCATCACAGATAAAGAAGCATATAATCGCAACTTGATAAGGAAGTAAATGTGAAACATCGTCAAGCTGGTGTGTCATTTCATATCAAGTTTATTTTCCCACACTAAATATCTAATTATATGTTTCGTACGCTGAACAAAGTGAATCCTTTACATGCTGAGGTTACACAATCTTTTGTACGAAAAATAAAAAATAATTCTCTTAATTATGCACAGAAGTATATGTTGTTACCACTCATTTTAACCGTCTGAATTGAGAATCAAGTACGGTAGTTTTTACAAACCGTTTCATGACAAAATCAGACCCTGTGACGTTGGTGAAAGGGTAAATATCGTTTGTGTGCTCCATAGGGAATTTACGGCGAATGCGAAATATTGATTGGGAGATTACCAATCCAATTGATCGACAAGATACAGTGATCACCCAAGTTCAAGTTATTAATTATTGAGCAGCGACCGCAATAATATAAAATCAATTAACGGCAACAACAGGTGAATGATGGTGGGGATGAAGAAATTGAAATAATTTTCGCTATTTTTTTTATTTCTCATCCACAGTATATGTTGCGACCACTCATTTGAACCGTCTCGATGAGACGGTTCCAATGAGTGGTAACAACATATACTTCTGTGCATAATTAAGAGAATTATATATTTTTTTTTTTATTATTATTAATAGAAAATCAATTAACGCTAACAACAGGTGTATGCATGGTGGATGGATAATCAACCAGTATAATCAATGCACATTGTACCAATCAGTAGTAAAGCTTCGTTAACGTTTCGTGTTGTACCATACTGACCTTAAATATACTTTTTTAAATAAAATTTGTATTGTTATTGGATCTTAACTCTGCATGCTGGGAAATTTGTGGGCTATAATTAGTTCAAAAATATCAGACGACAATTCATTGTATTTTCTTTTATTTCTCTCTATAAATATCATGAACATGTCTTGGAATGTCATTAGAATTGCATCCAGAGGATGCAATTCTAATGAAATTCCAAGACATGTTTACAAAGAGAAATAAGAAACATACTTGTTGGATGTTATTTTCACCGCTAGCATGCAAAGAGTTAATATGTAATATTTATTGCACACAGTATTAACTATTTACATGCCGAGGATACACAATTGTACTCGAAGAAAATTGAAAACATAACTGGTGCCTGGCCCGAACAATGCGAAGCATACCCAAGCTATAAAATATGACCCTACCTTTGCAGATGTTCTACAGGTATGAAGACAGAGATCAAATGATATAACGTATGACCAACCCCCTCTAAACTGGACACATGAGAAAAACGTTATTCGACAGGTCTCACTGTCGGCTATCTCTAATAACAATGCATGTTCATGATTGCAAAGCACAAATAACGACTTGGCGTGCTTACAAAGCTGATTTGCATTTGAAGCCCCTTTAAACCGAACACCCTGGGGACATCCCAGGGGATCCAGTTTAGAGACGTTTCACTGTATTATCAAACCTATTCGTAAAAATAATATACATTCAACGATATAAATTTTTTTAAATTTCTGTAGATAAAGTTTTAAAACAAAAACACACAACACGAAGATCTAGACTCACAAGGACGATCCGGCAGTTGTCACGAACATAGCTATATCCAGTAATCGAGTGAAGAGACTTTAAACGCCAAGTAGTGCAGTCCCAGTAATGTTAGACAATGCGACTATTGCACAAAGATCATATGGATACCCGGTTTTGACGGTAAGTCAGAAAACACGCTAGTTCGCAATGCTGGCCAACATAATTTAAAAGTTCACCCTGATTATAACGGTCATGTCCATGAAAATGACAATGACAATGTTGTTGCTAATGCAGGAATGCAAGAAACGGATAAAACATGCACAAGACATGCTATGACAAACAACAAAAACACCAAATGTGTCACCATTGCAGGCCCAGATCAATGAACCATTTGTTCTGCGAGTGAAACATTTCAAATTCTTCCAATGAACAATTTAAAACTAAGTTAAAAGTACATGAATCACAAAAGTGATAGCTTATCTGGAGCAATACTGGTCAAAATGATGTTAAAATGCCTCTTTTTCCATGGTTTGTCAAAGCGAACAGTGTAGATTGGATTTCGCATACAATATAGGGGATTTTTTTACTCCTGTGAACATGTACATTCTGCTGTTGATCAGGCTCTACACTGGTAAAAGCCTTAACCCCCCCCCCCAAGTAACTGACTATACCATGACTATAAAATCAGAAAACTGATAATTTTCAGAGCAAAAATCTGACACTACAAATGGTGTAGATCCTGATGAGCCGGCTCGTTACGAGCCGGCTCATCTGGATCTACACTGTTTGCAAACATTAGGACATAATGTCTATAGTGTTGAAACGGTTAACCCTCGTTACGAGCCGTCTCATCTGGAACTATAAAATTTGCAAACATTAAGACAGAGGATTGGTTTGTGTTAAAATGGTTGATAAACATTTAGACGAGATCCGTCTCATTTGGATCTATAACATTGGCAAACATTAAGACAGAGGACTGGTTTGTGTTAAAATGGTTGATAAACATTTAGACGAGATCCGAGCATATTTTAGACTGGAACAGATGGGTTTCAACAACCAAGTTGCGGTTTCTGTCCGTCCCCGATCATTTGTCCGTCCTTTTTACGTCCTTTTTTACGCTAAACTACCACTAGTTGCCGACAATGACAGTCAGTCAAACATGTGACTCCTAACTACAATTCATACGGCTAAAATTTCACCGGCGGGCTGGAAACGCTTGCCTGAGTGAAAACAATTAAAGCTGAAATATATACATGGGACAAATACACAAAACGACGTGGGCTTTATCTATTTTGTATAGAAAACCTGATCACCTTGTTAGGTCAAAAATATAATCCCAAACTGGTGTGTGTATACGCGACAAACTTTTAGTCCTTTTGTGCACGTAATTATGATTAGAATTTGAGAACAGTATAGATGTTGCTCCCATGTTGGTGCACAGTCTGAAAATTATGATGGAAGTCAATGGCTGCGGTTTTAACCATTACAACAGGAGGACTAAAAAAAAAAATTGTTGCTCCCATGTTTGTGGACAGTCTCAGGGCTCCAGATAAGTAATTAGTAATTGAGTATTGTTACTCCATCATTTCTGAAGCAATTGGGAATTTCAAAATTTTAATTGGGTAAAATAAAATCACACTACTGTTTACACATCAACAGACACCAAGATGTGTTTTCATGAAAAAATAAGAAAATATGCTATATTTGTGGTCTGTTTATTGTTTTCTGTAGCATGATAAAGATACAACAAATTTTTCATTGCTTTTTGATACTCACTACTTCTGATTTCAATTGGGTGTTTGGCAATTTTAATTGGGTATTTATGCAAATACGCAGCTTATCTGGAGCAGTCTGAAAATTATGATGGAAGTCAATGGCTGCGGTTTTAACCAGTACAATGCTGAATTAATTGATATCGTCCCATACTCCTAAATTCGGGTAGGATCGTAGTGGAAGTAAGTGGATAACTGCAAATTTCCATGATTATAACTCTTTGCATGCTGGGAAACTTGTGGGCTATAAATAGTTCAAAACTAGCGGACAAGAATTCATCGTATTTTCTTGTATTTCTTCCCGTAAATATCATGAATATGTCTTGGAATTTCATTAGAATTGAGTCCTGAGGACTCAATTCTAATGAAATTTCAAGACATATTTACAAAGAGAAATAAAACTTATACATGTACTAATTCGTTTGGCGGATATTTTCGCTGCCAGCATGCAAAGAGTTAAAGGTACATGCCCACTCAGTAGGCACAAATTGTTCTTTATAGGAATTAAATACGTGTAAGTGTATAATTATATCAAGTGCCCGCTCTACAGATATAATCATTTAGTAGTATTTATTTTACTGATAGTGACGCGGGGTGGTATCAGGCTATTTTCATATGCAAATGAGGCATGACATTTTTATTAGCCGATCTATTTATAGATCGGCTAATATATTGGTTATCCATCGAATTCTGAAAAAGTTTGTAGCAACCCTTTTCTCCGCTATTCGGTAATCTACGAACGCGAATTTTTCTGTATCACTTCCAAATTGCATCAACCGATAAAGTTTGCATTTTTGGCAATTATCTCCGTTTAAAACTTTACTTATAGCCAAATAACACAATTTTGAATACTTAATGAGCTGAACGCCTGAAGAGATTTAACCCAACCCGGAAGTTATTGTTGTTGAAGTCCATAGTTGGCTCTAATGGCCATATACGCCAACATACGCCGATTATTGGGCTAATTTAAAGCTTTTATTTATTAAACAGAACAAGTTTCAGCCACGTATAATCGCGTAAAATGTGTTTATTCGGCTAATTTATAATCGACCTCTGCTCAAAATCTCCTTACTAGCAGCCCCAGCATTTTCGGGTTTATCCCAGCATCTCGGGTTTATCCCATTGGATCGCGTATGCGCGTCAAATATGCGCGTCATTTGACGCTAGTTAATATTCACAAAATTTTCCACCAATCAAAACGAAGAATTGCCCTTCATAGCCAACTTTGATTTGTTTACGTATCATGCAGGGATGGCAGGGATGCATCCAGCACGCGCGATTGCGGCAATCCCCCTTAATTATTGTCAATGCCGCAAATTATTGATTGTCTTGCGCCCGACATCGCGCAAAAAATCACGGATGGGGACACATTAGGCCAATCTGGGCATGTGCCTGAATACGCAGGAGCTTGCGTCTATTTTTAGATGACACTGTAACCGCTAGATATATATAGCCCTGGTAGCTCCGCCCACTCGCATGCTGCCACAGAATTCGGACAAACACACACACAGTGACTACAACTTTGTGTATTGCGGAGTGTAATTTGTAGATAAATAGAGCATACAGTACAGGTGTTACGCTGGAATATTTCGCAACATAATGGTGACAACAAAACATTGCTGCTATGGCATTGCTGCTATTGGATGGATTTGGGAACGGGTTTCCAAAACCTGCACAAAATCGAGAAAAATGTCAACGCTGGGTACAGAACTGTGGTCGAAAATAGTTTACCATTGACAATGTTACCAGAGACACCTACATATGTTCGATGCACTTTACCCTGATTTGATCGGCTAATAACATCATGCTCTGCATGACTTTTCATTTAATTATTTATACTAATTAAATGTGTCAACTGAAAAAATAATATTTTCGACAGATTATAAAATAAGATCATTGCACATCAAACAAGAAATGCGTCTGTCGAACGCGGATGCCACCTGCAGCATATTTGAGAAACTGTGACAAAGTGGTTAACCGAAATTTGAGAAACTGTGACAAAGTGGTTAACCGAAATTTGAGAAACTGTGACAAAGTGGTTAACCGAAAAGAATGACGGACGGATGGACAGACGGACAGACGGACAGACGGACAGACGTTCTTACAGTACTATACTTATGTGGCTTATCACATGTTAAATATTAGCCACATAAAACGATTTTTAGCCACATAAAAGGATTTTTTAGGTGGCTAATTGTAACCAACCCTATCCTTTACCAAGTCCATAACCCTGTGGGGCTAGCCTATAAGTACCCTAATGTGTGCCCGGACAGACGGACAGACGGACAGACGGACAGACGGACAGACGGACGGTCCAAACACTATATGCCACCCGTTTCTTCGAAACCCGGTGGCATAAAAATAAATACAGACAATAAATAGTAATGTCCGTTGACATTTTAAGGAAACATGGTTATCGCCCCTGATATGTGTGGAAATTTGATATAAAATGTATAATAATGCCAATCAATACGTGGGGTAATGGTGAATGAATGTTTATTCTGCAGGAAAATGTCTCAGATGATGTCTCCGATATATAGAACATTCATTTGTGCCCACTGAGTGGGCATGTACCTTAAAATTTGTTGTCTGCTGTTTATTTTTTATTTTCCATTTTTGTCACCAAAACCATGTTTTGACAACACTTTGGAAGTGTTGTGAAACCATGTTTTTATTGAGAAAGAAGACAAAAACATAAATCGACAGCAGACGACAATTTACATTTCCCGCATTCTAAGAATGGATAGCAATGAAAATTGTCGTCTGCTGTTGTTTTATACTGTCTTAATAAAGTGCTATCAAACCATGTTGTTATTAAGAAAGAATACAAGATATGAATTAAGAAAAAACAGCAGACAACAATTTTCCGTTCCCGCCTTTTAAGGGATAAGGTGAGTATAATGTCCATAATTACGCAATAATCGGCCCAATAATCTGCTGTATAATTATGTTTTCAGGTGTTGTGAGACCGCCACGTATACCACAGGTGTCTCCACACACAACTTACACCATGTGGGAAATGAAAATTGCTGTCTGCTGTTGTGTTACATTTTGTCTTCTTTCTCGATAAAAAACAGCACTGTCGAATCATTGCCATTGGAAGTGCTCCGTCACAACATGTTTATATTTAGAAAGAATATACATGTAATATGAAACAGCAGCAGACGACACTTTTTGTTTCTTGGTGAAAATGGGAAGAAAATGCGAAGATTGTTACACACACAAACTATATATAGTTTAGCTTATACCATATTAGTTTCTGACAACATTGTAACACGGGCATGCACACACAGCTTTAACCGTTAGAAAGAAGGAATCGAAAATTGTCGTCTGCTGTTGTTTCATATTTTGTCTTTTCACTCATGGTTTGGCAGCATTTTAGAATCATTTCCGTCGTTTTTATGAGAAAAATGTAAAATAATAAATAAACAACAGACGACAAAATTTAACTATCTTAATTTTTAGTTGTCTGCTGTTTATTTTCTATTTTCCATTTTTATCATTAGAATCACTTTAGAATCATTTCCGACATGCTTTGACAGCATTTTAGAATCATTTCCATTGGAAATGATTCTGAAGTGCTGTCAAACCATGTATTTTCGAGAAATAAGGCAAGATATAAAAGCAACAGCAGACGACAATTGTTGTGTGTAGCATAAGGTGAATTCTAAAGGTGAATTCAGCATTGGAAGGGTGTGTCTATAGGATATACCCCAGGGAGTTAACCACTTAAGACTGTGGTACTTTTCATACAGGCAAACAAACAGCAATTTTAGTGGAACTTTAACAGGAGCAAAATTAAAAGCCCTGTTATATTCCCCAATGGATCCTGGGGGCTGTTTCACGAATGTTCGTACGACTAAAATGTCCGTAAGTGCAAAATTATGAAAATTGCACATTAACAATGTTTTCTTCTAAACAATTAATGGATTTACATTTATTGAGCATAGGCGGCGTATAAATGTAAATCCATGAATTGAAATTTCCATACGATCCTAAATTTGCACTTATAAACATAATAGTCGTACAAAGTTTAGTGAAACGGGCCCCAGTTCTGTCATGCCAGCAAAGGTGGGAATCTTCCAAGCTACGAGACCACAGGTCTATCATCAAGATGGTAAGGTAAGGTCTTGGCAGTTTTGCAGAGATGTACTTCGCTCGTCTTCACTCGAGAACCCTCCGCTTGGTATTGATCTAACTGAAGGCCTACAGCTTTAATGTCTTCGTTTCTAGATTATTGAATTAAATTGCTCCGGCTTCCACTGATTTTAGAAAATATGTCAGAGCTCCAGATAAGCTTTGTGCCTAAAGCGTACTATACCCCATGATTTCAAAATCATTGCGACTTTTACAAACGGATTGTTGATTTTCTTCATTACTAAATAGGGAACAAATCATAAGAAAAATATAACAAATTTAAACATTCACTTATTTGAGCTGCAAAAAGTTTTCAACTAAGTGAATTTTCGACTTTATGACAGTATTTTCACTAGTCAATTTGAAAATCAATGCGTATTTTCACATTGCTATGCATATTTTGTACTCCCTCTTCTGATAATCAATGCGTATTCAGCTAAAAGTATTGCGTAAAATACGCCAATACGCACCTTATCTGGAGCTCTGATATGTCTTCTCTCTGGTCAGAACGTGGCAAAAATGAGCTGCTATACAGGGCTCCAGATAAGCTGATTATTTGCTTAAATACAGAATTAAAATTGCCAAAAACCCAATTGAAATCAGAAGTAGCGAGTATCAAAAAGCAATAACAAATTTGTGGTACCTTTATCATGCTGCAGAAAACAATAAACAGACCACAAATATAGCATATTTTTCTAATTTGATGAAAACACATCTTGGTATTTCATTAGAATTGTCTCCAAGGAGACACTTCTAATGAAATTCCGAGACATGTTTTCATTTCGAAGCAAACTATTCAATAATTGCTGTCTGTTGATGTGTAAACAGCAGTGTGATTTTATTTTACCCAATAAAAATATTGAAATACCCAACAATTGCTTCAGAAATGATGGAGTGAAAATAATCAATTACTAATTCCTTATCTGGAGCCCTGTATACATATCGTTTAGTTGACAGTCACTCACATCTCGTCTGGTAATTGATGAAAAAAAAATAGGCTTGCGAGTATTAAAGGTACAGTGTGTCGCTATTCCACCAGTTCTAAAAATTACGAGTGCCAGCTATACAGATTTTAGTAATATTTATTTTACTGATTGTGACTCGCGGTGGTATCAGGCTATTTTCATATGCAAATGAGACACGATAGTTTTAAATTATTTATACTAATTAAATGCATCACCTGAACAAATTATATTCAAGTATGATCATTGCACATCGAAAGATAAAGACAGAGAATAAATAGTTAACATTTTAAGGAAACATGCTAATCGCCCCTGATATAAATGTGGAAGTTACGTCTGATATAAAATGTATAATAATGCCAATCAATATGTGGGATAATGGTGAATGAATGTTTATTTTGCCAGAAAATGTCCCAGATGATGTCTCTGATATAAATAGAGAATAGTAGGTTCGTGCCGTGAATGGGAAAAAATATCTGGCAAGGCTCAGGAAACGGGATGGGCGAGGCTCTGCCGAGCACATCCCGTTTCCGTGCCGCGCCAGATATTTTTTACCATTCACGGCACTAACCTACTATTCTATTTATCCCGTCAACACCTTCAAATGGCTGTAAAATGCAAACATTGTATTGACTGGATATCAAAAATGTTTCACGGCACCGTGTTTCACGGCACATACGCACTGTGTTGACGGGATAAACAACATGTTGTGCCTACTGAGTGGGCATGTAGCTTTAACCCTTACACAGCTATCTGCATTTTTTGTCGTCTGCTGTTTATTTTCTATTTTCCATTTTTATCATCAAAAACATGCTTAATGATTAATTTACAACATGCTTTGACAGCACTTCAGCATCATTTCCATTGGAAATGATTCTGAAGTGCTGTCAAACCATGTTTTTATTGAGAAATAAGGAAATAAGGAAACATATAAAAGCAACAGCAGACGACAATTGTTATGTGTATCGACTAAGGGTTAACCCTTTTAACACTGCAGACCTCTTAAGTTGTGCTTCCAAACACTGAAGATCGAGTTAAGCCGGCTCATAACAAGCCGTCTCGTCAGGATCTGCACTTTTTGCAAGTAATTTTCATACTCTTTAAAACAAAACACCCTCTTCTTATAAATGGCATAGTCTGAAAATCATTTGAACAATTGGATTGGCCCTTAAATTAACATATCACAGTCCATTCCAGTTCTTCAGGGTTGAATGGGTTAATCCTTAAAAGGTAGGAAGCAAAAATTGTGTTTGCGGTTGTTTAGTATCTTTAATCGCAATGAAAACATGGCTTGGCAGCACTTTAGAATCATTTCCATTGGAAATGATTCTAAAGAGCTGTCAAACCACGTTGTTGATAAGAGAAATTTAAAATAAACAAGAAATGTGTCTGTCGAACACGGATGCCACCTGCAGCATATTTGAGAAACTGTGACAAATTGGTTAACCGAAAAGTGTGACGGACGGACAGACGGACGGACGGTCCAAACACTATATGCCACCCGTTTCTTCGAAACCTGGTGGCATAAAAACAAACCGCAAACGACAAAATTTAATTCAGCCGTGTATATTAGTGTTAAAATCTGCTGCAGTTGCATCGAGACCGATATATCGCGTTGTGGAACGTAATTAGAACTTCCAACTTTTTGTGTTCCAATTTTTTTTATTTGTGACGAGAATCAATAAGTGTCTAACCCAGATTTGAGAAAGCATGCGGCTGATTATGCTATAATCATGATAATGCTGCTGCCTCCACGAGTAATTTTATTTGAAATACTACAAATCGGAGAATGTTGTGTAAATGATAAATTAGGTTTGCTGGAGCTTGGGGAAATCAGGAATTATGAGAAAGACACGGGAAGGCAGGTAGTGGATTAACCCTTGCAATGTGGGAAACATAATTGTCGTCTGCTGTGGTTTTATATTTTGTCTTCTCTCTCAATACAATAGTGTTCCAATTTGCCCATTCCCAATCCAAAACAAAACTTAAAAATTCCCATATTAATTCCACCAACGATTATTGTGTGCAAGTTTGGTAGCCGACGTATTTCTAAGGGGAAAAAGTGTCGCCCTATGCGGGGTTCGAACCCATGATCCCCGAAAAACTAGCACGGCGCTCTTACCCACTGTCTCATCACCACACACGGACACTACATAGCTGCAGGCATTACAGTAGCCAAGAACAGAGTGGTCCTGATGGCTAAGTCATTTAAGCGGAAAAGTAGGTAAAGGTCATATGAAGGTCAAACATTATATCTGATGTAGAGCAGTAGCAAATTATTGTGTGCATGTGCGTGAGCTATAGGTGTTGTAGTGGCAGAGGAACATACTTACATGCGCTAAGTGGTCCAAAGTGTGACAATAAATTTGTTGGCTCATATAAATGTTGTTTTATGACCGTTAACACTTACCATCCTGAATTAGAGTTTGTCGTCTGCTGTTTATGTTTTATTTGACATTTTACTCATGAAAACCATGGTTTCACAGTACTTTAGAATCATTTCCAATGGAAATGATTCTAAAGTACTGTAAAACCATGTTTTTAATGAAAAACAATACAAATATGAAATAACAGCAGACGACATTTTCGGTTCCCGCCTTTTAAGGGTTAATGTAATTGAGGAGTATGGTCAATGTTGGTTTTACCTATGTGTGCCAGTGTGGCTGAGAAAAGGTACCGTATAACGTTTCTGGCCAGTGTAGATAATGATCATCCTGTGTACTTATGCAACCACCAACGTGCATCATCACGTGGTTACAACAACAACAACGTCGCCCACTCCAAAGTAAGTATTATTTGATATTTTCCTTAATATGCAAACGCGTCTTCATGAGCTGCATTTGGTGTTCCAGGGAGTTCGGCATACAGACTAGCTTATGTCGTTTTTGCGAAGATTCTTTGCAAAAACAACAGAAGTTTGGGCGAAAATACAAAGACCACCAAATGCAGCTTAACAAGACGCGTTTGATGCACCATATTTCATCAAAATCCGTTACGTAATAAGGACAATATAAAAGAATACGTACTTTGAATCAGATGGATTCTGGAAGTTTCAGTACTTGTTGTTGTTGTTGTTAGTACCACGTGATCAGACACCTTGACCACAGGTTGGGAGCATGTAAACGGTAATTTAATTAACCCTTTCAGCCCTTAGTAACGGGAATGGACTTTGATATGTTAATTTTGCAACCAATCCAACCGTCACAAAATGATTTTCTGGGAGGCAGAGTCTGCCATTTAATGAATCATTATTCAATGATCTGACACCTTGGATAAGATGATTTAATCGTCACCAATTGAAAAAACCACACAAAATGTTCAAACTGGAAGTACCTGCCTTCGATTTTTGGCTTGTTTTCAGTGATGATGTGAATATTAGTTGCATTCCAGACACTTTACGTGATTAATTTGTGTAGTTATAAGTTTATTATTATTCTTTCAGAAGTAAACAACTGGTTTCTTGAACGTTAAACCTTCCAACGATACAACTATTAAATTACATTGTTGCATAACCAGTAGTCGACATAACCAGTAGTTGGACACACTCAATACATTCAAACACATACCTGTCAAACACATACCTGTATCATCACGATCACTGATGTTACCCGATTTGAAAATGACTCAGCACTGTGTTTTGTGAAACTGTGATGGTTAGTTCCATTAATTATATTGTCTCTTGTCATTTACAATGGCCGATACCTTTTTCAAATGTCCCCAATTTGGCATATGAGATGGGTCAACTGGCCCCACTTTAAAATTCCTCATAAACATATGCTTTATATGCAAGTTACGCTTCACTAGGACAGGGCTAGTACAAATTAGGTCAGGGCTAGTACTTTTTTTTTCACTAGACCAGTCGGGCTAGTACTTTTAGAAACTACTAGTAGTTTCTAAAAGTACTAGCCCGACTGGTCTAGTGAAAAAAAGAGTTAGTGTTGAGCCCTGTGTTTGGCAATTTTAATTGGGTATTTAAGCAAATATGCAGCTTATCTGGAGCTCAGTTGTAAGGTGCCTTTTCTCAGCCAAGGTGAATGTAATGTATCACTAGGTTAATAAAAATCTTGTAACACTTGTAATATCAATCAGATATTTCTCACTATGGGCAATGATCGTCACTCACACACCTGCTTTTTACGCTCGTTTCGATCTACGTTTGTTTGTTTGTTGGGGTTTAACGGCCTATCAACAGCTAAGGTCATTTAAGGCCGGGTCAATGGGTTTAGTACTAAATCACATATATTACCTGTACAAATATATGTACATTTCAATGTACAAATGGGGGGAATATCCCAAAATCGGAACTGAATATTTACGATAACAAAACTATATATTCAGCCCTGAAATCAGAATAATCCTGATCTGATGCCAGGTCCTCGCCACACTAGAATCACTTGGCCCCTCCCAAAAGCAGTAGGATCAGTAATAATCTTATTACTTTTACTAATGGGCAATAACCCAATTTAACTCCCAGGTAACACAAGAGCCAAATATAAAAACGTACCTGAGGGCCAAACCAGGCAAATATACTGATTCATATAAGGAGGAACCCCTACCGTTAATTTACGCCGTCTCGTTCACCCAACCACCACCCACTTCGATCTAATTACATTTACAAACTCGCAGTCAGTCAGTCATTGGTTTTGTCACATGGTACCCAGGGTAGAATCTATATGCAGTGCTCCAGATAAGGTGCATATTGGCATATTTTACGTACTTATTTTAGCAGGATATGCACTGATTATCAAAAATGCCAGTACAAAATACTCACAACAATGTGAAAATACGCATTGATTATCAAAATGAGTAGTGAAAATACTGCAATAAAGTTGAAATTTATTTAGTTCAGCTGCAAAAAGCAAACAGTGTTTGCTTTTTGTAGCTGCAATAGGTGAATTTTTTAATTTGTTTTATATTTTATCATTTGTTCCTATTTCATAAGGAAGAAAATCAATAATACATTTGTAAAATTAAAATATGCATTGAATTTGAAATATGGGAGTATAAAACTCTTTCTCAATAAAAGTATATGCTGTTACCACTCATTCGAACCGTCTCGGCGAGACGGTTCAAATGAGTGGTAACAACATATACCAGTGTGGAAAAGAAAAATATAGAAAAATTTCAGTTTGAAAAACCAACAAAAAGGGTTAAAAGGCAGGTGTGAGTGACGTACATTACACACCGTATATATTGATGTGAAATGCATCTTGTACGGGGAAAATAATCCGGGCATAATGATGAAGATGACGATAACTTACTTGTAGTAAATGATATTTACTGGTAGTTAGAAATAATCGTTTGAATAAGTTTATATTAGTAGTATGATTTAATAACTATACAATGTTTCTTTGATAAAATGCAATGTTAAAGGTGCATGCCCACGTGTTGGGTTATAATATAGGGATACATATTTTTTCGTCCATACGTTAGATATGACATTGTTAGCGTAAAATAAAGTCATGAACCATTTCCGGACGATATAATTGGCATTTTTATACTTCGCATATAAAACACGAATTTCCACACTGACATCAGGGGCGATAACCATGTTTCCTTAAAATTCTAACTGACATTACTATTCTTCTCTGTATTTATTTATTGATGTGCAATGATCATACTAATTAATCTGTCGAAACGATTAGTCTTTCAGGCGATTCATTTAATTAGTGTAAATAATTAAAAAATACCATGCCTACATTTTATGCCTACTGTGTGGGCATGTACCTTTAAAGGTATGTGTACATGCCCACTCAGTAGGCACAAAATGTTCTCTATAGGAATTAACCCTTTCAACCCTAAGGAACTGGAATGGACTGTGATATGTTAATTTTGCAACCAATCCAATCATCGCAAAATGATTTTCAGACTATTCCATTTATAAAAAGGGGGTCTTTTTTTTTGTTCACAAAAATAAGAAAATTACTTTCAAACAGTGCAGATCCGGATGAGACGGCTCGTTACGAGCCGGCTCATCTGGATCTGCACTGTTTGCATAAACCGATATAGCGGCCTTTCGGGTTCAAAGGGTTAAATAAGTCTATATAATTGTGTCACGATTCCACCATTTCTAAAAATTACGAGTGCCCGCTATTCAGATATACTCGTTTAGTAATATTTATTTTACTGATAGTGACGCGCGGTGGTATCAGGCTATTTTCATATGCAAATGAGGCATGGCATTTTTGGATTATTTATACTAATTAAATACGTCACCTGAAAAAATAATATACTGAAAGGATAAAGAAACGCAGGGTAACAATATACGCAATAATTATTTAAATTCTTGGCCTAAAATTATGAAAACCGGTCAGGCGACTATCTTGGTCACTGTGCACCCAAACCGGTGCCTAAAGTTACTCAACCGTGTAATGCACCATACCGTGATAAAAAGACAAAAACACGTGCAGCATGATGATGATAAGTTTGTCAAAACATTTTGTCATACCACTTGATACGCTTGTACACTGAATTTATAGCTCTCACAATCATGGTACGTCTGACGGAAGTTCAGAGGGGTCAGGCTATTTCATTGTTAATGCAAGATCAAACGCAACAGCAGGTTGCTATGCAGTTTGGTGTGAATGTTTCCACCATAGAACGTCTTGTCCGTCGTCTGAGAGAGACCGGAAGGGTTGCCGACCGACTGAGATCGGGAGGCCCGCGCGTAACGTCGCGACGTCAAGACAGGGCTATTCGTCTCGCCTACCTATGTAATCGCCACGTTACTGCCACTGAAACCGCTATTAACACGGTAGGCAATCATAATCGCCACATTCACCCCAAAACTGTAAGAAATCGATTGCGCGAGGTTGGTCTGCAAGCACGTCGTCCCTACGTTGGTCTGCCTCTCACTCGTGCACTTCGCGCGCGTCGTATGGCTTGGTTGGCGGCACATGCTGCCAGACGATTTCCAATGAGGCAATGGAGACACGTCTTTTTCACAGATGAGTCCCGGTTCACTCTTTTTCGTCCAGACGGTCGACATCGTGTATACCGACGTTGTGGGGAACCCTTCGCCAAATCTTGCGTTCTTAAGAGGGATAGGTTTGGGGGTGGCTCGGTTATGGTCTGGAGAGGGATATCTCACGGGGTAATTAAGTCACCGTTGATTGTGGTAGCCGTGAATTTAACCGCCGTAAGATATAGGGATGAAATCCTCCGCCCGGTTGTTGTTCCATTTGTGCAACAGCGTCAGCTAATTTTCCAGCATGATAATGCCCGGCCCCATGTAGCTAGAGTTTGTCAAGACTTTCTCGCTGACCATAACATTAACCCACTCGACTGGCCAGCATACAGTCCCGATTTGTCCCCAATCGAACATCTGTGGGACGAACTTGACAGGAGGATAAGGGGGTGTCGGAATACCCCTTCTAATCTCGACCAACTAAGGCCAATAAGAAGGATAAATGCACTGATGAATTCCATGCACAAGAGAATCAGGGCTGTGACAGATGCGCGAGAGGGGCATACGAGATAGACAAAACAGTGGATTTCATTGTGCCATATTGGGGGGTACCGTCAATTGTGATTCAATTACTAATTAATTATCGGTCAAAACCTAATGCAATTTTGGTAATGTGTTGACTAAAGATGTTTTTTTAATACTCATATAAAATATTGTATATAACAGCAAACACATCTTAAATCACCTCAAATGTTTACCCTGCGTTTCTTTATCCTTTCAGTATATAAAAAAATAAATACAGGAAATATAAATAGTAATGTCTGTTAACATTTTAAGGAAACACGGTTATCGCCCCTGATATCAGTGTGGAAATTACGTCGGATATAAAATGTATAATAATGCCAATCAATACGTGGGGTAATGGTGAATGAAAGTTTATTTCGCCAGAAAATGTCTCAGATGATGTCTCTGATATAAAGAACATTTTGTGCCTACTGAGTGCATGGGCATGTACCTTTAAAGTGACTACAGCTTTACCCCATTAAGACATGCTTATGCAATAAATAGAATGCAACATTTGTGTTGATTTAATATGGTATTTATTAAACTTGTTGACTGACTTTTTGAAACTCAGCATAGCTTCATTTTTTAAGAAATCAGTAAACTTGTTAAATAAATATCATATTAAATCATGTAAGATCCTCTTGGTATTTATTTGACAATTATAGTGAAGTGAATGAGTTTAACATCCCAGCCAAGGTCATACAGAGACAGGACCACAGTTTAACTCTTTGTCAAACGCCAAACAAATTAGGAGTACATGTATATGTTTTATTATACCCACTTTTTTTGTAAAAAAAAACGGGTATATTGTTTTCGTCACGGGTGTCCGTCCGTCCGTACGTCCGTACGTCCGTCCGTAAGTCCGTCACGTTTCTTGTAACTCGAAAAACTTTTTCACCTTCATACCTACGCGCCTGATATTTGGTATGTAGCTTCGTTATCATGTGCAGATGCGCAAAGTGAATTTGGATTTTTGATCCGACCCTCCATCATGGATTATCTCCCCCTTTCGGACTCAGAATTTCCCATTTTTTCCTCGTAACTCGAAAAACTTTTTCACCTTCATACCTACGCGCCTGATATTTGGTATGTAGCTTCGTTATCATGTGCAGATGCACAAAGTGAATTTGGATTTTTGATCCGACCCTCCATCATGGATTATCTCCCCCTTTCGGACTCAGAATTTCCCATTTTTTCCTCGTTAACTCGAAAAACTTTTTCACCTTCATACCTACGCGCCTGATATTTGGTATGTAGCTTCGTTATCATGTGCAGATGCGCAAAGTGAATTTGGATTTTTGATCCGACCCTCCATCATGGATTATCTCCCCCTTTCGGACTCAGAATTTCCCATTTTTTTCCTCGTAACTCGAAAAACTTTTTCACCTTCATACCTACGCGCCTGATATTTGGTATGTAGCTTCGTTATCATGTGCAGATGCGCAAAGTGAATTTGGATTTTTCATCCGACCCTCCATCATGGATTATCTCCCCCTTTCGGACTCACAATTTCCCATTTTTTCCTCGTAACTCGAAAAACTTTTTCACCTTCATACCTACGCGCCTGATATTTGGTATGTAGCTTCGTTATCATGTGCAGATGCGCAAAGTGAATTTGGATTTTTGATCCGACCCTCCATCATGGATTATCTCCCCCTTTCGGACTCACAATTTCCGATTTTTTCCTTGTAACTCGAAAAACTTTTTCACCTTCATACCTACGCGCCTCATATTTGCTATGTAGCTTCGTTATCATGTGCAGATGCGCAAAGTGAATTCGGATTTTTGATCCGACCCTCCATCATGGATTATCTCCCCCTTTCGGACTCAGAATTTCTCTATTTTTCATTGTAAGTCGAAAAACTTTCTCACCTTCATACCTACATTTCTGATATTTGATATGTAGCTTCGTTATGATGTGCAAAGTGAATTCCGATTTTTGATCGGACCTTCCATCATGGATTATCTCCCCCTCTTTTCGGACTTAGAATTTCACTATTTTCCTCGTAGGTCGAACAACTTTTTATTTTTCACCTTAATACCTACGCGTCTGATATTTGGTTCGTAGCTTCGTTTTGATGTGCTGATGCGCAAAGTGAATTCGGATTTTTGATCCGACCCTCCATCATGGATTACCTCCCCCTTTCGGACTTAACATTTGGGGAAAGTGGGTATATTGCGATGGCGCGCCATCGACTTTTTCTAGTTTCTCTCTGTAAATATATCTTGAAATTTCATTAGAATTGAGTCCTCAGGACTCAATTCTAATGAAATTCCAAGACATATTCATGATATTTACCGGGAGAAATACAAGAAAATACGATGAATTCTTGTCCGCTAGTTTTGAACTATTTATAGCCCACAAGTTTCCCAGCATGCAAAGAGTTAAATTTCATCCAACAGACCAGTGGGATGGAAGACTTTGTTCGTAATTTTCACGCCTATTGTGTGAGGATTAAACTGACAACCTCCAGTATTGAAGTCAAACGCCATATCCTCTAGGCCACGGCCCAGCCTTATTTCACACATGAAACATCGATTGCAAACCTAGACAACAAATGAAGAAATATACCGATAGAAGAAATCAGCACAATGCCGTATCGATGGTCTAGTAACATAAGGTTGTAAGTGCTATGCTTTAGCATAGCAGTTACGACCTTATCTTACTAGACCATCGGTATGGTAAATTTTCTCAACTGAAAACATTTTCTCAAACACCACCTTTCTTATACAAATATGACAATTGAATGGGTGCTAAAGTAATAGTCACTTCGCAAATATTGTGTGTACATGTACTTACAATACGTCTTAACAAACGTCGATTTATGACGAGTATCGAGACCATGGAGTTAATTATACTACGTGGACTTGTGTAAAACTACAAGGTGACATATAGGCTATGACCATGGCATAGACTGCAGGATGACCAGGGCTCCAGATAACGAATTAGTAATTGAGTATTGTCACTCCATCATTTCTGAAGCAATTGGGTATTTCAAAATTTTAATTGGGTAAAATGAAATCACACTACTGTTTACACATCAACACACAGCAATTATTGAGTAGTTTGCTTCGAAATGAAAACATGTCTTGGCATTTCATTAGAATTGTCTCCTTGGAGACAATTCTAATGAAATACGAAGACGTGTTTTCATGGAAAATAAGAAACATTATACTATACTTGTGGTCTGTTTATTGTTTTCTGCAGATTTCAATTGGGTTTTTGGCAATTTTAATCGGGTATTTAAGCAAATACGCAGCTTACTGGAGCGCTGGGTATATAGTGTTAATTTGACCTAGGGTATGATCATACATCTAACGGCCATTCTATAGTACGGCATATGGCGCTAACAAGACGATGGACGATCGCAGAGCCAATTACGAGATTTAAATATAAGCACACACGCTGACAAGACGTACACTTGTGCACATTCCGTTTACGTCAACAGTTCTTGGATCCGATAAACATAATGAAATACTTTAATGAAAGCAAGGCAAACATGACTGGAGATGTGAAGTAACCGATTGATTGCTTTGAAATTATCTCCCTTGAATTAAATTGGGTGAGAGTGAGAAAAAACTGACCTTATGACACACATACTCATTATAGTTCAATACCAGAGCTCCAGATAAGGTGAGTATTTGCGAAATACCCAATTAAAATTCCCAAAACCCCAATTGAAATCAGAAGTAGTGAGTATCAAAAAGCAATGAAAGATTTGTGGTATCTTTATCATGGTACAGAAAACAATAAGAAGACCACAAATATAGCATATTTTCTTATTTTTCCATGAAGACACATCTTGGTATTTCATTAGAGACAATTCTAATGAAATACCAAGATGTGTTTTCATTTAGAAGCAGACTATTCAATATGTGTGGTCTGCTGATGTGTAAACAGTAGTGTGATTCTATTTTACACAATTAAAATTTTGAAATACCCAATTGCTTCAGAAATGATGGAGTGACAATACTCAATTACTAATTCCGTATCTGGAGCCCTGCAGTCTGCAAGCCTGATATTTTGAACATACTAGACCAATGGAATAGTGAGAAAATACATGATATGATGGCATTACATGAAGGAGGAGTACGGGTTTATATGTGGCTGTGACTGGAGAAACGGGGCTTATGGGTTTTGCGACGAGTATAGATCCATATCAGACTCTACATAATTGAGAAACTCCGGCGAACTTCTTAATGTGCCAGACTCACGGACACACAGTCCAAGCAGAGCTCCAGTTAAGGTGCGTAATTTGACCAACTTGGGGCAAAATTTTGTTATTTCTTCATCAAAAATGGCAAGTTGGGAGTCCTTTAGACGATTCTAAAGCACTCCCAACTTGCCATTTTTGATGGAGAAATAAGAAATTTACCCCCAAATTACGCACCTTAACTGGAGCTCTGACCGGAGGCATAAAAATTACTGTATCCTCAGACTGAAATGGGTTAAAAGATTTTACTAATTTCGTAAGAAACAAGGCTAAGTTGAATAAACACAAGATCATCTCAAATGTAGTTTATATTTATTGTATAAGCAAGAAATCATATATTGCAGCCGTACTGATCACACAGCATGTTTTCTGCTGTGATATCATTTGCATAATTATTATACAATTGTATTATGATTTTTAATTCACAGTATTTTTATTAACCCTCACACCGCTATCTTAATTTGTTGTCGTCTGCTGTTTATGTTCTATTTTCCATTGTTATCATCAAAAACATGCTTTAGAATAATTTACAACATGCTATGACAGCACTTTAGAATCATTTCCATTGGAAAAGATTCAGAAGTGCTGTCAAAAAACATGTTTTTATTGAGAAATAAGGCAAGATGCAAAAGCAAGAGCAGACGACAATTGTTATGCAGTAAAAGTAAAATTTAAAAACATTCATATTGATGGACGCACAGACAGGAATGTGTCATTGTGGAAATATGTGAAACATTGCATTGCAGAGTTAACCCTTACAAGGCTGAATTAATTTGTGTCGTCTGCTGAATATTTTTTATTTTCCATTTTTCTCATCAAAAACTTGGTTTGGCAGCACTTTAGAATCATTTCCAATGGAAATGATTTTAAAACGCTGCCAAACCATGTTCTTACTGAGAGAAAAGACAACATCTTATCAGCAGACGACTATTTTCGGTTGCCGCATTCTAAGGGTTAATGCCAATGCAGAGGGCAGAAGACTAATGAAGCAGAACAAAAAATAATGACAGTGAAAATATTTCACAAACCTGAGTAAATCACCGACAACGTAGCTCCCCGATCCACGTGCAGCCACCGGGCGACAGAATCCACATTATACATGATACCGCTACCCCTCACACGGCTCCCTCCAATAATTTCCCCATTCCCGACAGCCTTACATTCCTAACTCGATAATTCTATAATAATTGCAGTCACCGTCCATTCACTGATACATAGCTCGCTTGCTACCTGATATCGAGTTTTGATTGACTCAACGCTCAATAAACATCATTGCTTTACATCTTTACAACGACAGGTCATATGAGGTTGTAATGTTTTATACACATCGTTTGTCGCGTAGTATAATGCACTATGGCGAGTGATCGCCATGCCGCGAGCTTCCCGCCTTCGCGAACATGTGCTTATTGGCTTACTCGCTACTGTTCAATAACTATAAATAGCCTCTTTTTTTTTTGTCACAGCGATAGGTCACTATGCTATTAACAACAATTGTCGTCTGCTGTTGCTTTTATGTCTTGCCTTATTTCTCAATAAAAACATGTTTTGACAGCACTTCAGAATCATTTCCAATGCACCAATGGAAATGATTCTGAAGTGCTGTCAAAGCATGTTGTAAATTATTCTAAAGTGCTGTCAAAGCATGTTTTTGATGATAAAAATGGAAAATAGAAAATAAACAGCAGACGACAAAAAATTAATAATTGCTGCCTACACACAACAATTGTCGTCTGCTGTTGCTTTTATGTCTTGCCTTATTTCTCAATAAAAACATGTTTTGACACCACTTCAGAATCATCACAGCAGACGACAAAAAAATTAAGATAGCGGTGTCAGGGTTAACCCATAGAAGACCAATTAAATTTTGCCGTCTGCTGTTTATTTTTGTTTTCCATTTTTCTGATCAAAAACATGGTTTGACAACACTTTAGAATCATTTTCAATGGAAATGATTCTAAATTGCTGCCAAACCATGTTTTTATTGAGAGAGAAGACAAAACATAAAACAACAATTCCGCGGAATCAAATGTCTCGCCTTGTTCCGCCTTGACCTTGACACTGGGGCCTTGATCCCCGAGAATAGTCCTACATTCATGTACATATCATAGTAAAGGTATGTATAAAGTTTGATGACTGTAGCTGATAAGGTGTTGAAGTAATGACCGCCGCCGCCGACTCCGTAAAAGCAAAACCTATGTCTCGCTGTCCGCTTTCGCGGGCGAGACAACAACAGCAGACAACATTTTACGTTTCCCGCAGTCTGGGGTATATATAATCAAACGTACGTGACAAAAATGATATCATGCACCAATCAGTATGTTCCTGGTCACATGCATCGCGAGCTGTGCAATCTGATTTTGATCTATGCTGTGTTATATATTATGTTTTGGGCATGCAAACAAATATTATCTGGTAAACAATTGTATTGCAGTGTAACTTTGATCGTCATGATTAGCTAAAACTTTAACATAATTAGTGGCTATGATGGTCACGTCACATTAACCATTATTTTCTTGAAAGCAATACCTCTGTAGCCTATTTCATCAACATTGCAAAGTATACTTATCTAGCAAAGTATACTTTGAGGGAGAAATTTTCAATTTTAGGATAAATTTATTAATTTTTATTATACTGAATTTATTACATTATCACAGCCATTTTGGCTGTGATAATGTAATAAATTCAGTATAATAATTCTGCATAGTTTTAATCATCAAATATATGCAATCGTTAGTTCTGTATGAAATAATGCATTTCGGAAAAATCAATGATTACTCCCTCAAAGTATACTTTGCGAGATAAGTATACTTTGCAATGTTGATGAAATCGGCTACTGGAATGATGTTCCATTTTGTACCTTGCTGACCAGCAATTAAACATTGCTGCTGAGCGGTGATACTCTTATTAACTATTAAATACTAGAAATGTGGCCTGTCGGCACACGAATGCCCCCGCTGGTAGCCAAAGAAAACGAGGCACATTTGAAAACACAGAGGGCCAGAGAAGTGTGGATAATGATGTCATAACACAGAACATTTTCAAATCTAATACATGTATTGGTAAAAAATGTTGATGCAACAAGGGAGGTAATATCCAACCTGAGCTCATATATAGTAGAGTCTACAACAGGAGATGTTGCACAGTAAAACCTCTCTAAACCAGACACCATGAAAACACCCACGATCTTACTTTTGATGATTTTCTTGGTCATTAATCTCAGGGGTGATAATATCGCATAGCAGACAACTATGGCTCAGAATGATCAAATGCCAGATTTACAGTGGAACCTCTCTAACCCGGACACCAAGAAAACACATGTGATCTTAATTTTGATGAGTTTCTTGGTCATTTATCTCAGGAGATAATGCCAGTTTGTGATCGCACAGCACACAACCATGGCTCAGAATGATCAAATGTCTGCTTTACAGTGGAACCTCTCTAAGCCGGACACCCTGGGGACCTCCCAGGGTGTCCTGTGAGAGAGGTTTCACTGTAGTAGTCGGGAGCTGGGACGTGTTTCACTAAACTTCGTACGACTAAAATGTTTGTAAGTGCAAATTTAGGATCGTCTGGAAATTTCAATTGATGGATTTACAGTGTTGTGACTAGAGCGCGCCATTGCGGGAATCCCGCGATTTTATCTGCGATGTCCCTTTAAAATTTATAGAGCGCGCCATATCGGGCACGCTAAAAAAAGCGCCGTGATATTCCCTCATTGCCTTCAATATTTCTCAGTTTGTATCCATTGCGGTTAATTAAAATTAATTAACTGGTTGGGTTGCGGTCTATAATTTTTACCGATGCGGTATCGATAAATAGCGTTATCAAGAAAACATCGGCTGCTAATGAATTGGGAGAGATTGGTGGCGCTGACCCACCTAAAAATATCCCACAACCAGAACCCGAGCCCATTGAAAAGCCCCCTAGCCCCAAGTCTCAAAAGATCGGCCCCAAACCAAAATTTGATAGAAAACTCCAGAAAGAATGGTTAAATTGGTTTGTATACTAGCAAAGATTGGCGAACCTTGGCATGAGGTGGATCGGTTTCTCCTTGGGGGTGGTGGGCTAGGGGCATGACTTATGCAGTAACGGGCTCAAATATCAACTCAACACATGATAAACAGGATTGTAAGTACACTGTATTGTTTTTATTTTGCAATTTCAATTAATTTTTTTCTTTGTCCCTCAAATGTTTTTAATGTCCCCTTGAAAAATGAATAGGGGTACACCGTACGTGTCCCCTGCAGAAAATGGCCTATGCACAACACTGGATTTACTTTTATTGAGCATAGGCTGCAAATCCACTAATTGTTTACAAGAACACATTGTTAATGTGAAAGTTACAGACTATAATAATTTTGCACTTACAAACATTTTAGTAAATTATTTTTAGTGAAACGGCCCCCAGATGGTTCATTAGTCCACTTTGTACAGCATTTTGATTGTATAATCCACGACTGATCAATGCTTTCTTGAATATAAATATTGATGTTCGATTCAGAATGCTGTTGATCGGGAAACACTAGAATCACCTGAACTTCACAATGTAATGTGAGATTACTGCTTTCAACACCTGAGATCCCTGTATAGTGATATAATTGGCAAAAAGTGTAGATCCAGATGAGCCGGCTCGTGACGAGCCGTCTCATCAGGATCTGCACTTTTTGCAAGTAATTTTCATATTTTTTGAGAACAAAACAAAAAAACCTTTTCATAAATAGACTAGTCTGAAAAGCATTTTGTGATGATTGGAATTGTTGCAAAATTAACAAAACACTAGAAAAAGTCGATGGCGCGCCATCGCAATATACCCACTTTCCCCAAATGCTAAGTCCGAAAGGGGGAAGTAATCCATGATGGAGGGTGGGATAAAAAATCCGAATTCACTTTGCGCATGTGCACATGATAACGAAGCTACATAGCAAATATGAGGCGCGTAGGTATGAAGGTGAAAAAGTTTTTCGAGTTACAAAGAAAAAATGGGAAATTCTGAGTCGGAAAGGGGGAGGTAATCGATGAAGGAGGGTCGGATCAAAAATGGGAATTCACTTTGCGCATCTGCACATAACGAAGGTACATACTAAATATCAGGCGCATAGGTATGAAGGTGAAAAAGTTTTTCGAGTTACAAGGAAAAAATGGGAAATTCTGAGTCCGAAAGGGGGAGATAATCCATGATGGAGGGTCGGATGAAAAATCCGAATTCACTTTGCGCATCTGCACATGATAACGAAGCTACATAGCAAATATGAGGCGCGTAGGTATGAAGGTGAAAAAGTTTTTCGAGTTACAAGGAAAAAATGGGAAATTCTGAATCCGAAAGGGGGAGATAATCCATGATGGAGGGTCGGATGAAAAATCCGAATTTCACTTTGCGCATCTGCACATGATAACGAAGCTACATAGCAAATATGAGGCGCGTAGGTATGAAGATGAAAAAGTTTTTCGAGTTACAAGGAAAAAATGGGAAATTCTGAGTCCGAAAGGGGGAGATAATCCATGATGGAGGGTCGGATGAAAAATCCGAATTCACTTTGCGCATGCACATGATAACGATGCTACATAGCAAATATGAGGCGCGTAGTATAAAGGTGAAAAAGTTTTTCGAGTTTACAAGGAAAAAATGGGAAAATTCTGAGTCCGAAAGGGGGAGATAATCCATGATGGAGGGTCGGATGAAAAATCCGAATTCACTTTGCGCATCTGCACATGATAACGAAGCTACATAGCAAATATGAGGCGCGTAGGTATGAAGGTGAGAAAGTTTTTCGAGTTACAAGGAAAAAATGGGAAATTCTGAGTCCGAAAGGGGGAGATAATCCATGATGGAGGGTCGGATCAAAAATCCGAATTCACTTTGCGCATCTGCACATGATAACGAAGCTACATACCAAATATCAGGCGCATAGGTATGAAGGTGAAAAAGTTTTTCGAGTTACGAGGAAAAAATGGGAAATTCTGAGTCCGAAAGGGGGAGATAATCCATGAAGGAGGGTCGGATCAAAAATCCAAATTCACTTTGCGCATCTGCACATGATAACGAAGCTACATACCAAATATCAGGCGCGTAGGTATGAAGGTGAAAAAGTTTTTCGAGTTACGAGGAAAAAATGGGAAATTCTGAGTCCGAAAGGGGGAGATAATCCATGATGGAGGGTCGGTATCAAAAATCCAAATTCACTTTGCGCATCTGACATGATAACGAAGCTACATACCAAATATCAGGCGCGTAGGTATGAAGGTGAAAAAGTTTTTCGAGTTACAAGAAACGTGACGGACGTACGGATGGACGTACGGACGTACGGACGGACGGACACCCGTGACGAAAACAATATACCCGTTTTTTTTTTACAAAAAAAGTGGGTATAAAAATCCATTCCAGTTACTTGGGGGTGAAAGGGTTAATTAACATTTTCAGCCTTTGGACTCATCCCTTGACTATTTATTTAATCAGAAAAGGGATATTGTTGTAAAAATTCAATAATTACCCAAAAATAGTGCAGATCGTGATGAGAAATCGCCGGCTTGTTACAAGCCGACTCATCTGGATCTACACTGTCTGTAAGCATTTGGATAGGTCTGCAGAGTTAATTGATAGGGTTAACACACTTTGTTCTGACGATACACTCTTTTATTGACGGAAAATTTCAAATAATCTTTTATTGATGGAAAATTTCAAATAATTCTGTTATTCCAAATCAAAATTGTATGTTGTGACCACCATTTGAACCGTCTCGTCGAGACGGTTCAAATGAGTGGTAACAACATATACTTTCATCGAGAAATAAGAACAAGAGGGCCATGATGGCCCTAATTCGCTCACCTGACTCCATGAACACCAGAGGAGAATGTGACATTGAGTTCATGTGTTTTAAAAAAATTGTGCTATTTCTAGATGGCGGTCATCTTGGATTAAGCGATGACTCTCATTTTACAAAATCTGAAAATGCTTCACCCAGCATCGGCCATGTGGTTCCTGAGAAAAAGACGTTAAAAATCTTGAATAAATGGACCTTTTGGTGGCCATCATGGATGACATAATCATCCGATTCCGACAAATATTTCACCAGAGTGATCGCCTCATTGATACCTTCAATTTGATATATGACATGATCATATTCAGCTCAAAAATAAAATTTAAAATTTTTGACCCCAATTTGACCCCATGGGCAGGGCCACACCCATTTTTGACCCCGGGGTCACCATTTTAACAACTTTCAAAGAGCAATGTACATCGATCATTCCTACCAAGTTTCGTCGAAATCCGGCTAGCGGTTCGTGAGAAGATTTTTTAAGAATTTATGCTATTTTTAGACGGCGGCCATCTTGGATTAGCGATGACCTCCATTTTAACAAATCTGAAAAGGCTTCACCCATGGACCACAACTTTTAAGTTTGGCTACCATGGGCCAAGCGGTTCATGTGAAGAAGAATTTTGAAATCTCAAATAAAAGAACTACCTTTTGACATTTCGGCGGCCATCTTGGATGACATAACAATCCGATTTGGACAAAAAATGTACCAGAGTGATCGCCTCATTGATATCTTCGATTTGATATATAACATGACCATATTCGGTCAAAAATAAAAATTTGACCCCACGGGCCACGCCCATTTTTGACCCCGGGGTCACCATTTTAACAACTTTGAAAGAGCATTGTACATCGATCATTCCTACCAAGTTTCGTCGAAATCCGGCTAGCGGTTCATGAGAAGAAGATTTTTTTAAGAATTTATGCTATTTTTAGACGGCGGCCATCTTAGGTTAGCGATGACCTCCATTTTAACAAATCTGAAAAGACTTCACACATGGACCATAACTTTTAAGTTTGGCTACCATGGGCCAAGCGGTTCATGTGAAGAAGAATTTTGAAAACTCTAATAAAAGAACGACCTTTTGACCTTTCGGTGGCCATCTTGGATGACATAACAATCCGATTTCGACAGAAAATGCACCAGAGTGATCGCCTCATTGATACCTTCAATTTGATATATGACATGACCATATTCGGTCAAAAATAAAATTTGACCCCAATTTGACCCCACGGGCCACGCCCATTTATGACCCCGGGGTCACCATTTTAACAACTTTGAAACAGCAATGTTCATCGATCATTCCTACCAAATTTCGTCGAAATCCGGCAAGCGGTTCATGAGAAGATATTTTTTAAGAATTTATGCTATTTTTAGACGGCGGCCATCTTGGATTAGCGATGACCTCCATTTTAACAAATCTGAAAAGGCTTCACCCATGGACCATAACTTTTAAGTTTGGCTACCATGGGCCAAGCGGTTCATGTGAAGAAGAATTTTTGAAATCTCTAATAAAAGAACGACCTTTTGACCTTTCGGCGGCCATCTTGGATGACATAACAATCCGATTTCGACAAAAAAAAAAAATGCACCAGAGTGATCGCCTCATTGATACCTTCAATCTGATATATGAATGACCATATTCAGTCAAAAATAAAATTCGACCCCAATTTCTGACCCCACGGGCCACGCCCCATTTTTGACCCCGGGGTCACCATTTTACAACTTTGAAAGAGCAATGTACATCGATCATTCCTACCAAGTTTCGTCGAAATCCGGCAAGCGGTTCATGAGAAGATTTTTTTATTTTTTAAGAATAGCTATTTTTAGATGGCGGCCATCTTGGATTAGTGATGACCTCCATTTTAACAAATCTGAAAAGGCTTCACCCATGGACCATAACTTTTAAGTTTGGCTACCATGGGCCAAGCGGTTCATGTGAAGAAGAATTTTGAAATCTCTAATAAAAGAACGACCTTTTGACCTTTCGGCGGCCATCTTGGATGACATAACAATCCGATTTCGACAAAAAATGCACCAGAGTGATCGCCTCATTGATACCTTCAATTTGATATATGAAATGACCATATTCAGTCAAAAATAAAATTTGACCCCAATTTGACCCCACGGGCCACGCCCATTTTTGACCCCAGGGTCACCATTTTAACAACTTTGAAAGAGCAATGTACATCGATCATTCCTACCAAGTTTTGTCGAAATCCGGTTGGCGGTTCTTGAGAAGAAGATTTTTTAAGAATTTGTGCTATTTTTAGACGGCGGCCATCTTGGATTACGTAATGACGTCATTTTAACAATTTTGTAATCCCCCTACCTAAGGACCATGACCATGAAGTTTGGTGACTATAGACCCAATGGTTACCGAGGAGAAGACGTTTGAAAATGTTCACGGACGACGACGGACGACGGACACATTGCGGTAACAATAGCTCACATGAGCTTCGCTCAGGTGAGCTAAAAATAGAAAAAGAAATGTTTCAAAATGTGCAATTTCCGTACACCTAAAACCGTATGCTGAATGTAGCGATTTCTGTTATAGATCCGGGTACTTTAATATTCTCTCTGTACCAAGTTCTATTTATGGGAGTAATAGGATTAGCCCAATTAGCAGAAATCAGCCCCATACTTTGATCTATTGGTCAATAGCATGAATAATTTACTTAGAACAGGCGATAATGCTCGCTTTTATGCTGAATTTTTTTCTTCAAAAGAATGACTGCATGGAATAAAAAGAAGCAGTTTTGATATGTGTGGTTTTTTTAACAACGTTATTCATTTAAAGGCGCTGGGTCTCCGTCTCCGACATGAGCAGAATGTGATGAAACTGATTAGTAACAAAAAAAAAAATGGATGTAACCTGAAGCAAGACCAGGGGCCCGTTTCATTAACATTGCAAAGTATACTTTACTAGCAAAGTATACTTTAAGGGAGAAATTTTCAATTTTATGATAAATTTATTAATTTTTATTATACTGAATTTATTACATTATCACAGCCATTTTGGCTGTGATAATGTAATAATTTCAGTATAATAATTCTGCATACTTTTAATCATGAAATATATGCAGTAGTTAGTTCTGTATGAAATAATGCATTTTGGTAAAAGAAAATGATTACTCCCTCAAAGTGTACATTGCTAGAAAAGTATACTTTGCAATTTTGATGAAATCGGCTACAGGGGCCCGTGTCATTAAACTTTGTACGACTAAGAAGTTTGTAAGTGCAAAATTGAAATCCACAATACCACTCGTTCTGGAACATCTTGCGTGGATGTGCTACATTCAAAGTAATGAATCCGTAGGTACAAAATGGTAGCATTAGAGAAACACGTTAATGTGAGAAGCAGATCCATATAAATCTTCGTATGAACATTTTGATGGTACAAAACGGGCCCCTGGACCTTCAAACAAAAAATTAAAAAAAAAGAAAATTGCCTCAATATAATTAACATTCATTTCTAAGTCATATGCTTTAGCTGGACCAATCAAATCACTTGGTTTTCTGGGTGCTTGAGTACTGGGTTGTTGGGATTCAACATTACTGACCGCTTTCCCAAAATGTAGATCCAGATGAGGTGGCTCGTAACGAGCAGTCTCGTAAGGATCTGCACCGTTTGTGGATATTTTCTGATTTTTGACAGACATTTTCTGATTAATGGAACAGTTCAAAAGTCTACATGGAATAATCCATACCAGTTACTTAGGGGTGAAAGGGTTAATATGTATTCTACAGCCGTGATGACATTGGATGTGACTGAGCATGAGCTTCGAGTATACGCTCATTAAGTTTCAACCCTTATAACGTGGGAAACGTAAATTGTCGTCTGCTGTCGATTATTTTTTTGTCTATTTTTTCTCAATACAAACATAGTTTGACAACACTTTAGAATCATTTCCATTGGAAATGATTCTAAAGTGTTGTCAAAAACATTGTTTTGATGAGAAAAAAAAGCAGCAGACGACAAATTTAAATTCAGCATTGTAAGGGTTAAAATCAGAGGACCGTAGTCTAGAGTTGCCTGTGTGGTGGTGGGGTGAGCATATGGCATGGTGTCCAAATGTATTTATTTATTTAATGGTATTTAACGGCCTTCAGCTAAGGTCATTTTAGGCTAGGTTAACTGGGTCAAATCCCATATTTCACCTGTATAGGGGGATTCCCAAAATCAGAACTGAATATTTACAGAAAAAAATATATATTCAGCTCTGAAATTAGAATATATCTTGATCTAGTGCCATGTCTTCACCACACCAGTCACTTAGCCCAGCACATAAAAGTAATAGGATTAGCATTATACTTATATAATGGAAATAACCAGATCCAATTCAAAGAGTACATGAAAGCCAAAAATGAACTTGAGGGCCAAACCAGAGATATCGAGATTCTGGTAAGGATGAACCAAATCGCAAGCTGACAAGCAACCCCCTCTATGGGACCCCTCTATGGGACCCTCAGACTACACTCCATCCCTCACCGCGAAATGTAATTTTCTCATTAATATGTAAGGTTAGAGATAGGTCTTGACCAATTTGTCATTTTGTCATACATGCCAGTATCTTATTCAATCACTGTAATTTTCCTCTCTTCATTTGGAAACGAGAATCAATCACTAAGACAAACTCCTACCAGTCGCCTGTTGCCAATTTGTTTTGCTTCTCGGACTATCTACGTACATGTACGTACATGCTATGGTGAAAACGTTGTGGCTAAATATAATGTTTTTCGTTGAAAAGAAAGCGGACTTGTTTACTAACAGCTTCAGATTACCGAATGACTCCAGTGTAATGACGCCATGTTCATGGCGTCATTACACTGGAGTCATTCGGTAATCTGAAGCTGTTCGACCATCGGAACGTCAGAGAATGTACTTAACTGTGGCATGGATATGCATATCTATGTCCAGGGCTCCAGATAAGGAATTATTAATCGAGTATTGTCACTCCATCATTTCTGAAGCAATTGGGTATTTAAACATTTTAATTGGGTAAAATAAAATCACACTACTGTTTAC
This sequence comes from Conchocele bisecta, assembly GCA_029237695.1. Classification (NCBI taxonomy): domain Eukaryota; kingdom Metazoa; phylum Mollusca; class Bivalvia; order Lucinida; family Thyasiridae; genus Conchocele; species Conchocele bisecta. The sequence goes on from CM055266.1 coordinate 3,338,268, forward strand.
ACATCAACAGACAGCAATTATTGCTTCGAAATGAAAACATGTCTTGGCATTTCATTAGAATTGTCTCCTTGGAGACAATTCTAATGAAATACCAAGATGTGTTTTCATGGAAAATAAGAAAAATATGCTGTATGTGTGGTCTGTTTATTGTTTTCTGCAGCATGATAAAGGTACCACAAAATTTGTATTGTTTTTTGATACTCGCTACTTTTGGCAATTTTAATTGGGTATTTAAGCAAACACGCAGCTTATCTGGAGCTCTGTATGTCTGGTCTATCCCACCTTTTACGAGAAGAGCTTGATATATTTGATATCTAACAATACCAGCATGGTACATGTGCTCTATTTATCAGGTAACATTTTCATGATACAAAAAGGTTTCATTGAAAAAGAGTTCTTATGCAGCGTCATTACCAGGGCTCCAGGTAAGCTGCGTAATTTGGAGGTAAATTTCTTATTTCTCCATCAAAAATGGCAAGTTGGGAGTGCTTTAGAATCGTCTCAATGAGACGATTCTAAAGGACTCCCAACTTGCCATTTTTTTATGAAGAAATAACAAAATTTCACCCTAAGTTGGTCAACTTACGCACCTTAATTGGAGCTCTGCATTACACCAACATCCTTCGGTTTTGTTTGTTTGTTGTCATTTAACGGCCTATCAACAGCTGAGGTCATTTAAGGCCGGGCCAACCAGTTCGATCGCGTATTCAACCTGCTGCATTAATGGAGGGTAAATCTCAAAATCAGAACGGAATATTTACATCGAAACAAAATATATGTTCAGCCCTGAAATCAAAATAACCCGACCTGGTGCCAGGTCCATACAACACCAAAGCCACTTGGCCCCTTCCCCTAAAATATGATTACGAATAATCGAAATACTCACAAAAGGGGTATAATCAGATTCAACTGTCACATACAAAATGCCAAAGACGTATGTGAGGGCCAAACCAGGTCTCCAATCGGAATTCTGGTAAGGATGAACCCCGATCGTTAAATTACCCATCGCATGAAATATTGCATTTCGGGAAAAATAAATGATTACTCCCTCAAAGTGTACTTACAAGTATGCTTTAATAGCAATTTTGGTGAAATCGGCTACTGATAAATTGCAGAGCAGTTGACGTGGCAAGCTATCCAAGAAAGCTTTGTGCAGTATTGTACCTGATACATTTTTTACAAAGTAGGCGCTATATCAAATTGTTACATGGTTTCCGTTGTTTGCACATATGTGTGTGCAAACAAATAGCGCGTGCTGTTTGCACATGGCTTTAGGCAATGCTCATTCCGGGGCCGCGCATAATGGAAGTGCCTTCATGACGTCACTACGCGGAAGTGCCTTCATGACGTCACTACTTCATGACGTTCATGACGTTCATGAAGCGGCCCCGGAATATGCATACCGAAAATTATCTACGTGAATGGGACGATTTTATAAAAGTACTGAAAATACTGAATATAATGCTCAAATTACATCAGTTTTTTGTTGGAAATGTAACAATAACGTTTGATCATGTCCAGCCATGTGCAAATGTTTGCTGTGGCCCTCGGGAACTGTTTGAACCCGCGGCCTGCGGCCTTGGGGTTCAAACAGTTCCCTCGGGCCACAGCAAACGTTTGCACACGGCTGGACATGATCCAACCTTATATTGTCAAATTGTTGCAAATATACATGTAGTCCTGAACCGATTTATTAAATTGCATTACCAATAATTCAATTGTAAGGCAAGAAATCTGTGAAAGGCCACTTTACATTTACATACACTTGGGTCAGAATCAATATGACACGCCATGTGATTTTGTACCATCGGATATCTGCGTAATTTCATAAAATATGTTTACAAAATTTACCAATTTCTGTAAATGGCGTCAAAAGTTGACACAAATTTCAGAGTACCGGTGCAAGCGGAATATAATTCCGCTTGTACTCTGAAAATTTTGTCAACTTTTTACATTATTTATAAAAAATATTGTAAATTTGGTAAACTTATTTAATGAAATTTCACAGATGTCTGAAGGTAGAAAATCACATGGCGTGTCTCATAAGCAAATACATGAAGACAGTTCATTGTGATAGAAGCCACCAATCCAATTTTATCCCGTCAACACAGTGCGTATGTGCCGTGAAACATTTTTGATATCCTGTCAATACGACCTAATGAATATGTGCGGTGGCTGGGGTTACCTTTTGGCATTTTAAAGCCATTTAATTGTAGGTGTTGACGGGATAAATAGAATAGTAGGTAATGCCGTGAATGGGAAAAAATCTCGCCTCGCCCATCCCGTTTCCTAAGCCTTGCCAGATATTCACGGCACTAACCTACTATTCTCTATCTCTTTACTTCCAACAGGAATCTTTCATGAGTTCGACACAATTTCTCGGCAGAAACCGAGGGAGAATAACTTCAGTGTCAGGTGAAACACTACCATTGTCAAGGATGGAGAAAATTACCAACGGGAGAAAACTACCAACGGGAGAAAACTACCAACGGGAGAAAATTACCAACGGGAGGTAAAATTAAAGTCTCATTTTGATGTAATATACATGTAACTGAATAATAAGTGATAGTGTGAAATAATATGAAAGTTAATCAAGATTTGGATTATGAGGAAATCAATCTGCGAAAAAACAATGGGAGATAACTAAACAATTAGCACAAACATTTGGGTAGTGGACTATACACATGTGAAGTTTCATGAAAATATTCCAAACAGTATTTGAGTAAATGCTCCGGATAAGATATCAGTGTGCGAAAAACAAAGGGAGATAACTGGAAAATCTGTGAGGCAAGAGTTGTCATTCTTGTGCGCAACACACCCTTTGGTTGTGGTCTATGCATCAGTGAAGTTTCATGAAATCATTCCAAAGAGTATTCGAGTTATGCTCTGGAGAAGAAGTGTCTGCGGGGGACACAGACGCGGATGATGTCAAATCTATGATATCGCCACAATTACCACTTTTTTTTTTTTAACTCTTTGCATGCTAGCGGTGAAAATATCCGCCAAACAAATTAGGAGTATATGTTTTATTTCTCGCAGTAAATATGTCTTGGAATTTCATTAGAATTGAGTCCTCAGGACTCAATTCTAATGAAATTCCAAGACATATTCATGATATTTACAAGGAGAAATAAAAGAAAATATGATGATTTTTTGTCCGCTATTTTTGAACTATTTATAGCCCACAAGTTTCCCAGCATGCAAAGAGTTAAATTGAACAGTAGGAAAGATCATAGACATTTCTATTTATAGACATTCCTACTTAGGGATGAAAAAGTTCATCTTTATAACAAGTGTACTCCGACAGCAAATAGTTCAAGGTTTGATAGCTGATCACCCAATATACATGCATGGACTTGTGCTGATGAAACATTCTGAGCAGGTGCTTCCTTCAAATGCTCGAATGCTAAACAAACTGCGTGATTTCGAGCATGAATTTGGAGAAAGTTCGGCACATATTTTCAGTATAAAAGTTAACCCCCTTCAAAATTGCAGCAGTGCTCCAGATAAGCTGCGTATTTGCTTAAATACTCAATTAAAATTGCCACAAGAGTGCCGCAAGTCACAAAATACGCCCGTCGAATATTGGCCAGACAGCGAAGATGCAGAAATGTGAAGCTGTCACCAAGGCAAGAAACATTAATGAGAATTTGAAAGTCTATAGCATTATTTCTTCATCTCGTTGTGCTAAACATGTATACTAATTTAGGCAGAGATAGAAAAGTAGAGTGTAAAGTAGAAATGATAGGGAATTGGACACAATGATGTAGAAAAAATGGCTAAGTTAAAAAGGTGATATTTTTGTCAAAAAATATTTTTTCGGCATAAAAACACCAAGGTGCACATCTTCAATATGTGTAGAAGACGTGTGTATAGTTTCAGAACGATCGACTGAACAGTTTCGGAGGAGTTGTGTACACAAACTCTGTATTGTATATAGAATTGCATAGAAAAATGTATAAAAGATGGCTAAGTTAAAAAGGCGATATTTTTGTTAACAAATATTTTTTGGCATAAAAAACACCAAGGTGTTACATCTTCAATATGTGTAGAAGACGTGTGTAATAGTTTCAGAATCGATCGCACCAAATACGGTTTAACGGAGGAGTTGTGTAAACAAACAAACTCTGTACCATATTTAGAAGAATTGTTATAGAAAAATGTAGAAAAAATGGCTAAGTTAAAAAGGTGATATTTCTGTTAAAAAATATTTTTTCGGCATAAAAACACCAAGGTGCACATCTTCAATATGTGTAGAAGACGTGTGTATAGTTTCAGAATGATCGACTGAATGGTTTCGGAGGAGTTGTGTACACAAACTCTGTACCGTATATAGAATTGTATAGAAAAATGTAGAAAAAATGGCTAAGTTAAAAAGGTCATATTTTTGTTAAAAAATATTTTTTCCACACAAAAACACCAAGGTGCACATCTTCAATATGTGTAGAAGACGTGTGTATAATTTCAGAACGATCGACTGAACGGTTTCAGACGAGTTGTGTACACAAACTCTGTACCGTATATAGAATTGTATAGAAAGATGTAGAAAAAATGGCTAAGTTAAAAAGGTGATATTTTTGTTAAAATATATTTTTTCTGCATAAAAACACCAAGGTGCACATCTTCAATATGTGTAGAAGACGTGTGTATAGTTTCAGAATGATCTACTGAATGGTTTCGGAGGAGTTGTGTACACAAACTCTGTACCGTATATAGAAATGTATAGAAAAATGAAGAAAAAATGGCTAAGTTAAAAAGGCGATATTTTTGTTAAGAAATATTTTTTCGGCATAAAAACACCAAGGTGCACATCTTCAATATGTGTAGAAGACGTGTGTATAGTTTCAGATCGATCGACTGAACGGTTTCGGAGGAGTTGTGTACACGAACTATGCGCTTTTTCTTCAGCCGCCCGCCCGCCGTGCGGTAAAACATAATACGTACCGTTTTTTAAAAACGGTCGTATAAAAAACCCAATTGAAATCAGAAGTAGTGAGTATCAAAAAGCAAAAACAATTTTGTAATACCTTTATCATGCTGCAGAAAACAATAAACAGACCACAAATAGCGCATATTTTTCTTATTATCCATGAAAACACATCTTGGCATTTCATTAGAATTGTCTCCAAGGAGACAATTCTAATAAAATGCCAAGACATGTTTTCAGTAGTGTGATTTTATTTTACCCAATTAAAATTGTGAAATACCCAATTGCTTCAGAATTACTAATTTCTTATCTGGAGCTCTGAATTGCAGACAAGAATTCCGCAACAGAATGAGCATGACTATATAGTGGGGATCAGCGGGTCGTGGTTTTTTCACAGAATAAAAGGACCACCAGAGAGGAATGCATATGTCACACACATAAAGTTTCGTGAAAGGAAACAGAAATTACAAGAAATTTACCCCAATGTTAAGTTTGTGGATGTGGATGAGGACGACGTGGACAACGACGGAAAATGCACAGGCGTGACAACAAATATGTTCAGGCACCTTATGTCACAAATTCGGTAGTGTGAAAATAATGCTTATTTTTCAGAATTTTAGCAAAAATCTAATTCCCACTATTTAAGCGACAATTGTGCAAAATTAGCATTTTTATTTTTCACAATGTTGTAAAAATCATGTTTTTTCACAAAACTAGATGGTCGAGGAGCCCCTGCACAATTACTGGTAAAAGAAGTAATGACATTTGAGACACGTCATGTGATTTTTCATGAAATAAATTTACAGAAACTGTGATATTTTCTGTCAATGACGTAAGATGACAAAATGTTGTCATGTTAAGGGCGTCATTTACGGAAAATATCGTATATTTTGTAAATATTTTTCACGAGATATCGCAGATGTTCTTGGGTACAAAATGACATGGCTTGTCTCATTTTATAAGCCAGAACACGCTTCAAAATGCATCGTGGGACATAGATCCATGAGAATACAGCATACAGTGGCAATCCAAACCAGCCGGTATCGCTCTCCACATCGCATGACAGGCTAACATGTATTGATTGGTAAAACTAATGTAGCGCAATGCCATTACCCAGGCCAGAACAAATCCACTTTACACGGAATCCTACCGTATTTTATAGCGCAGGTTCTTGAACATGGGATTCTGCTGGAAATGTGTGATATATAGAGACAAGAACACCGCCAATGGCATGTCTCCCATCGCTGTGGTGGCTGTATCATTAACATGCTCATAACGTTACAAGCCAAACTTTGATACGGTAAGGAAAGAAGTTATAGCAGAATGGAGAAACACATACGCACCTACTGAAGAAATTTCAGTCATTTAACAAGACTTAACCCTTAGACCGCAATCTTAATTTTTTGTTGTCTGCTGTTTATTTTCTATTTTCCATTTTTATCATCAAAAACATGCTTTGACAGCATTTTAGAATAATTTACAACATGCTTTGACAGCACTTCATAATCATTTCCATTGGAAATGATTCAGAAGTGCTGTCAAAACATGTTTTTATTGGGAAATAAGGCAAGATATAAAAGCAACAGCAGACGACAATTGGGCGGGCAGACAGACGGACGGACGGACGGACGGACGGACGGATGGACGGACAGGCAAGTTTTACAAGCTAAAAGGCGGAAATTCAACGGGTAGGGGGGGGGGGGGAGATAATCCATGACCCAGACTTTGCAAATGTACACGCCGCAAGGAAGCTACATACAAAGTTTCAAGTATCGACGTAATACGTAATGCCCCATCTACTACTGTGCGGAGGCATACAAATCTAGCATGAAATGAATACATGTACATATGTGTGAATAACTTCAAATATTATTGGCATTCTGCAAAAATTTAAAAATAATGCACATACCTTGTCTTGTTTGGCTTTCCGTGATGGCATTTTTTAACCCACAATACCAATATGGTAAAGTATGGTTGTTTTGTATCTCAACGCTACATGGCATTTCTCCCCCTTTCATGTTATCTGCAGTTTTACGAACTTTACAAATAATTATAGAAAATAATTATAGGTTATTGTGAAATTACAATACATGTACCAGAGCTGGGCAAGGAGGGCGATTTGAGAAACATCTGTATTTGACCCACTTAATACAACAAGATGAACCAGCGTAGAGAATTGTCTTGAGAGTGAGCGATCAAATAAATAGAGGGCAGATCTCCAGATAAGCTGCGTATTTGCTTAAATACCCAATTAAAATTGCAAAAACCCCAATTGAAATCAGAAGTAGCGAGTATCAAAAAGCAATACGACATTCATGGTACCTTTATCATGCTGCAGAAAACAATAAACAGACCACAAATATAGCATATTTCTTCTTATTTTCCATGAAAACACATCTTGGTAAGATATGTTTTCATTTCGAAGCAAACTATTCAATAATTGCTGTCTGTTAATGTGTAAACAGCAGTGTGATTTTATTTTACCCAATTAAAATTTGAAATACCCAATTGCTTCAGAAATGATAGTGACAATACGCAATTACTAATTCCTTATCTGGAGCCCTGGAGGATATTCTTATTATTATATGTCATGGTTGTTACAAAAATATGAATATTGTATTTATTATTATTTACGAAGCAAATTAGCGAATTCTTTACACTGTATACAGTAAGACACGAGTATATAAAATTCCATCAAATATTGATTTTATAGATAAAATATGATTTCAATATTTGATATTGAAGGTACATGTTCTTTATATCAGAGACATCATCTGGGACATTTTCTAGCAAAATAAACATTCATTCACCATTACCCCACGTATTGATTGACAGTATTATACATTCTATATTTCCACAGTGATATCATAGGCGATAACCGTGTTTCCTTAAAATGTTAACAGACATTACTATTCATTCTCTGTACATTTGTATTTATTTTTTGATGTACAATGATCATACTTTATAATCTGTCAAAATATTATTTTTTAAGTGATATGCTATGTGAAAATATGCATTGATTTTCAATTAAGTAGAGCAAATACTGTAATAAAGTTGAAAATTTAAATAGTGTTTTGCTTTTTGCAGCTCAAATAAGTGACCTTTTTAAATTTGTTTTATTTTTTATCATTTGTTACCTATTTAATAAGTAAGAAAATCAATAACACATTTGTGAAAGTAAAATACGCATTGAATTTGAAATCTGGGGGTATAATACTCTTTAGATACAAAACTTATCTGGAGCTTGGAGCTCAGGGCACCATTTGAGACGACGAGTCCAATTGAGAAAAGGGAAGTTACGGCAACAGCAACAATGGGATATTCTAATTGTCTTATAATGGCTGTGACTGGAGAAATGGGGCTTATGGGATTTGGGACCATAGTGTAGCTCCAGATCAAATTGCACATTCCTGTAGCCTGATAAAGAACTATATTGCTTGCTAGGTACATGACAGGTGTTTCATTGATGGAATGACGAACAGTGTAGATCCTGATCAGACTGTGCGAATGCACAGGCTGATCTGGATCTACACTGGTCGCAAAACCCATAAGCACAATTTCTCCAGTCACAGCCATATACATATGTAGACTTATTAGACTAATCATGTTGATGGTCGTAAATTACCAATGATACTTCAGCGAATGTGCAAGGCAAACAGCATACACCCTGATCAGACTGTGTGGATCCACATGCTGTTCTGGTGCTATGCTGGGAGTGAAATCATACGTCTTGTTTGCCAGGCAACTATCCATGTTTTGTCCCTGAAAAAACACATTATTCGTTGACAAAAATCGACAATTGGGTTGAATTATACCCACAATTTATCACAAGTTCCTATGGAAAATACTGAGATAAAATCAAATACTACAAAAAAATATGTATAATTATCTGTATAATTTCAAAATTTGAATCCATGCGTGAGAAAATGTTGATCTCAAGTTATCGATACAACCACAATAGAGCCGAATCAGTGAAGTCTACAAGTCATATATACAGTTTATACAGTAGACCGAGATGATATACGAGCTTATGCTCGAAAAAAACATCAGTTTCTAATGACTCTTCTTAACCCTTTCAACTTGAAATATGCAACAATGGCCTCTGCCCATGGTAATTTTCGGACTAGCTAGTCCATTGATTAGCAAATGCCAATTTTTTTTTAACAGTTATGACAAATGCTGCAGATCCTGATGAAACGAGCTGGCTCTGATGATCTGGATCTACAGCGTTTGAACATGTTCGTTGGTTTTTAAGAGACTGGTTGAATCTGATTGAATACAATAACATTCTAATCGGCATGTAGCATACTAGCTGAATTTGAACATTGCCGGGATAATTCAGGGATTTAAATATTGGGGGTGAGTGTGAGGGTGAGTGTTTGTTTGTTAGTTTGCTGGGGTTTAACAGCCTATCAACAGCTAACGTCATTTAAGGCCAGGTCAATGGGTTTAGTACTAAATCCCATATATTACCTGTACAAGTACATGTTCAAGTACATATACAAATGGGGGGAAAATCCCAAAATCAGAACTGAATATTTACAATAAAAACTATGTAATCAGCCCTGAAATCAGAATAATCTTGATCTGATGCCAGGTCCTCGCCACACCAGAATCACTTGGCCCCCTCCCAAAAGCAGTAGGATCAGTAATAATCTTACTACTTTTATAATGGGCAATAACCCAATTCAACTCTCAGGTAACAAAAGAGCCAAAGATAAAAACGTACCCGAGGGCTAAACCAGGCAAATCGTGATTCCTATAGGGAGGATTAACCCCTACCGTTAATTTACGCCTTCACGTTCGCCCGACCAACCACCCACCTGTGAGGGAGAGTGAATATAGGTCAATACAGAAAGAAATTGTATACACATTTCTATGGATTAAATATTGGCTAAACTGTTCAGACACGGCTGAACTCAGGTAAATATGTACTGAAAATGATGCAAATGCAGCCACGATCCACTGGTAATAAGCAGGCCTGTAGCCAGGGGGGGTCGGAGCGGTCGGACGACCCCCCCGCCCAGCCTCGAGGTTCACTTTTTTAGCCTTGAGGTCCACTTTTTTAGACCCCCATAGATACTTCAGACCCCTTGAGCCTTCGAAAACGACCCCCCCCCCACCCCCCCCCCCCACCACCTTCAAATTAGGTAGATACTTCAGACCCATTGAGCCTTCGAAACGACCCCCCCTTCAAACAGGTCTGGCTACAGGCCTGATAAGACTAATTATAAACACGGTGGAAGCTATACTTCCATAGAGAGCCAAATGACGACGAGAATACTTGGGACATTAAATTCTCGCCTTGGGGGATTTTTTCAGTATAATTCTCCATAAATATACACCCCAACCCCCCAGTCCCATGCTAGTACCCTATCATTAACCCTAACACCGCTATCTTAATTCTTTTGTCGCCTGCTGTTTATTTTCTATTTTCCATTTTTATCATCAAAAACATGCTTTGACAGCACTATAGAATAATTTACAACATGCTTTGACAGCACTTCAGAATCATTTCCATTGGAAATGATTCTGAAGTGCTGTCAAACCATGTCTTTATTCATATTCAGAAATAAGGCAACATATTAAAGAAACAGCAGACGACAATTGTTGTGTGTAGCGGTCTAAGGGTTAAGACATACGAATACTATCAGTCACATGACCATCTATATACAGCGTGTCATGACAAAAAGGCTTTATGTAGTTTTAAACTAGTGTAGTTCCTGGTTAGTTCCCACAGCCCGATGTAGATCCAACGTTGTTGTTAGATAATACTTCTCCAGTGCTCCAGATAAGGAATTAGTAATTGAGTATTGTCACTCCATCATTTCTGAAGCAATTGGGTATTTCAAAATTTTAATTGGGTAAAATAAAATCACACTACTGTTTACCCATCAACAGACAGCAATTATTGAATAGTTTGCTTCGAAATGAAAACAGCTCTTGGCATTTCATTAGAATTGTCCCCTTGGAGACAATTCTAATGAAATACCAAGATGTGGTTTCATGGAAAATAAGAAAAAATTGCTATATTTGTGGTCTGTTTATTGTTTTCTGCGGCATGATAAAGGTACCACAAAGTTTTCATTGCTTTTTGATACTCGCTACATCTGATTTCAATTGGGTTTTTGGCTATTTTAATTGGGTATTTAAGCAAATACGCAGCTTATCTGGAGGTATGCTTCTCCCAAGACAACATAAAACAGTGTCCTACACAGGTCGCAAAATCCATAAGCCTCTTTTTGTCAGGACAAGTCACACTGACATACAAGTGTATTCCAGATGCACTCTGGGAGAAATAATTTATTTCCCGAAGAATCATGGATGGGAGATGGTTAATTTGGTTGTGCCCGATGTCAGTGAGTAGACGGCATTTGTCTTGATCACGCCAGAGCCGTGACACACTATATTGTACCATTTCTGCCGGGCTTAACACCAAGTATTTATGGTCTTGTAATTAGTGTAGGGCTGAGACTTTTGTTAAGTACCCGTTTTTATGCTATACAGTTTGTTTGTTTGTTTGTTTGTTGGGGTTTAATGGCCTATCAACAGCTAAGGTCATTTAAGGCCGGGTGAATGGGTTTAGTACTAAATCCCATATATTACCTGTTCAAGTACATGTACATGTTCAAGTACATGTACAAATGGGGGGAAAATCCCAAAATCAGAACTGAATATTTACAATAAACCAGATGGCCCGCTGAGGCATTTGATGGTATTTTTAAAAACATTAACGCAGATTTCGGATGGACGGACGGACGGACGGACGGACGGACGGACGGACGGACGGACGTTCTTACTTTCAGGTAACTATGTGGCTTATCGCATGTTAAATATTAGCCACATAAAACCACTTTTAGCCACATAAAACGATATCTTAGGTGGCTAATTGTAACCAACCCTATCCTTTAACAAGTCCATAACCCTGTGGGGCTAGCCACATAAGTACCTGAATGTCTGCCCGGACGGACGGACGGACGGACGGACGGACGGACACCCGGACGTCATTGTGATCACTATGTCTCGCTTTCCGTAAGCGGGCTCTACAAGAAAATATATATTCAGCCCAGAAATCAGAATGATCTGATGCCAGGTCCTCACCATACCAGTAATAATCTTAATACTTTTATAATGGGCAATAAACCCAATTCAACTTACAGGTAACAAAAGAGCCAAAGATAAAAACGTACCTGAAGGCCAAACCAGGCAAATCGTGATTCCTATAAGGAGGAACCCCACCGTTAATTTACACCATCGCGTTCGCCCAACCAACAACCAACTGGTCGAGGCTGAGCTTCCTGGTTTTGAGCAGGAGGATGGAGAGCCTGGATACAGACCAACCACTTAAGATATACAGTCTACAATTATTTACTCAAAATTCTATATTTTATATAAACTCAAATATTTTGAGTTAACAAAATTTGAGTTATAGTTATTATCTGATTATATTGGAAAACATGGTCTTGGGACTACAAACTTGACTTTTGGTTATCAGTAGTTCAACTTAAGAACAATGTCATATCTAGCGAATGGACGAAAAAAATATGCCTCCCTATATTATAGCCTGGCACGTGGGACTCTACTGTCTGTTTCACGAAACCTGCCCAAATTTTACGGCCATATAAACGACTCAAAAACAATATTTTTTTGATAATTTTTATTTTATTTCGTGAAAATTTGGTCAAATATTTATTTTATTACGAAAAATTGATTTGTCTATGGGAATTTAGCATGGGGGGAAAAGGTGTTGGAGGAGCTGTGGGCGGAATAAACAAATTGGATTTTGACTCTGAAACCTAGCTAGATAGCTTAGAAATGGTCTAATTCAGAAAACAGAAGATGTCTATGGGGGATTTAACTTGGGGAAAAAAAAAATTCTCCATAAACCAAATTTCACTAAATAACGCGAAGGCTCATTCTTAAATTTTGCTCTAATTTCATATTATCGAAAAAAAATATTGTTTTTGAATTGTTTATATAGCCGTAAAATTTGGGCAGCTTCCGTGAAACAGACAGTAGCTTTAATCAAGCACCGAATCAACAGACTGGTAAACCTGTACACGACTACCATTCCGCTACAGACAAACTGGGTTGAAGTGCCGTTTTATAGCGATAATTCATCAGCGTTACCAGCGAGAAAACTACTCAAACGAACGATATTATTCTCCTTTGACTTCTGTTCTTGGTTAACAGCCAAAACAAAAGTAACCACTATCACACACTGTGTCATCCGATTACCCACAAACAATACAATCCATAGACCAGCCAATCGCCCAGTATCAAATTGCTAAAAATTTCTAAGCTATTCCTTGCATAGCCGACCAAAATGAATGGATCCTTTGACGTACATTAACACTGTATGCAACCACTGGAAAAAAAGATATGCAGAGGTGAAATGGAATTTTACCAATCATCAGGTCTATATCTTTGTCCAGGATCTATGACATATCGGGTAATCTCTGTATAAGGGTACCAGCGCTCCAGATAAGGTGCGTATTTGCGTAAATACCCAATTCAAATTGCCAAAAACCCAATTGAAATCAGAAGTAGTGAGTATCAAAAAGCAATGACAAATTTGTGGTATCTTTATCATGCTACAGAAAACAATAAACAGACCACAAATATAGCATATTTTCTTATTTTTCCATGAAAACACATCTTGGTATTTCATTAGAATTGTCTCCAAGGAGACAATTCTAATGAAATGCCAAGACATGTTTTCATTTCGAAGCAAACTATTCAAAATTGCGGTCTGTGTAAACAGAATTGTGATTTGATTTTACCCAATTAAAATTTTGAAATACCCAATTGCTTCAGAAATGATGGAGTAACAATATTCAATTACTAATTCCTTATCTGGAGCCCTGGGTACCATATTTATTCTAATCGTAGAATATGTTCATTATTATTTTATGCATCCGCAACCCGATGTACAGTTGGGACAGGATCAGCTTTAAGCTGTTGGCATACCAGTAAAGAATATTGACCCTTTTCATGCTTCAGATACGCCATTATGTTTGCGGAAAATCCTAAATATTTTCCTTCTAAGCACTCAGAAGTATATGTCGCGACCACCATTTGAACCGTCTCAATGAGTGGTGACAACATATACAGTCTACATTCGTTTACTCAAAGTCGGTTAAGTCGAATTCCCTCGTTACGTCAAATTCGTGTCCAAGTCCCGTTTCAGATCCTATTATTTTCAATGTAACTGACTACCGTTACGTCGAATTTTCGCCAATTCGAACTAATTGTTAGGTCCCGAAAACAGAAATGTGTGGTATTTCACACTCGTTAAGTCAAAGTGTCAGTTTGCACTCGAAGTGCGAATTCGCGGCTCCAATTTACCAGATCAAATACTAGACTTCTTTACCTGTGTAAGCCTGTGTAAACAAACTTTGAAAAGTGTTCAAGGTGATTTACTCGACACCAATTAAACTGTAAGCGGTTTACATGCTTTATTTATTAAGCATAATAAAATGTTACTTTACTGCTTTGAATTGTCTTTTTTTGTTCCACCCTGATAAACAGATGCGTATACTTAGTTCGACTACACACATGCGTGTATAGGCAAACGCCAGTAAACACATTATAGTTGCAAAAGTGTAACTTCGTGTGTCACAGGTCGTATGGGAGTTGTGTACCGTAACGTGTATAACAATATTTGGAGGTCCTGTTCAGATTTCTTTACGTCGAACTTCGGTTTACTCAAAGTATTTATCGCAGACCGACAGACTTCGAGTAAACGAGCGTAGACTGTACTTTCATTGAGAAATAACTAAAATAAAAACAAAAACTTTTAATGTAATTTTACCGATCATCAGTTCTATATCTTAGTCCAGGATCTACGACATATGTATAAGGGTACCATATTTATTCTAACCGTAGAATATTTTCATAATTATTTTCATAAAATATGTTATTTTCACATAGTAAAATCATTTTAGACAGCAAATCATTTCAGAAAATTGCACAACTCTGGATTTGTTCATTGAAATATACAAGACACGCCATGTATGCAGCCTATGCTCAATAAATGTAAATCCATCAATTGAAATTTCTAGACGATCCTAAATTCGCGCTTATGAACATTTTAGTTGTAAGAAGTTTAGTGAAACGGGCCCCAGGTTTCTTCACTATTTCTGGAAATAAAGGCTGTCTAGGCACGGCCACAAATATGGTATAACGTATGTGCATGTTGGTGGTATTGTTTCGAGTCAGCCTGCACATTTGAACAGATTGATAGATTGATTGATTGATTGATTGGGGTTGTACGCAAGTTCAACAGCAAGTTCATACTTGTGTCTGTGACTGGAGAAATGGGGCTTATAGGTTTTGCGACCAGTGTAGATCCTGATCAGCCTGTGCATTCGCAGTCTGATCAGGATCTGCACTGTTCGCCATTCCATCAATGAAACACCCGTCATGCTTCTAAACAAGCAAAATAGATCGTCATCAGGCTACATGTGTATGTTATTTGATCAGGAGCTACACTGGTCACAAATCCCATAAGCCCTATTTCTCCAGTCACGGCCATATATACAAACAGGAATGCATGTACTTGTATAGGGGGAGTACGTACCACACGTTCAGCACCGAATTACAATAAAAACTTTCAGCACTCAAAGACAGTGGCCTGATCCGGTGCCAGGCACTACATCAGATCGCTTGGACCCAGGTGTGAAACCCAGTAAGATTCACTGTTCAGATCTGAATCCTCAAGGATGGACTCATTGCTAAGATATGCACCTCCTACCCGATGTACAGTTGTGACAGGATCTCAGCTGTTGGCATACCAGTAAAGAATATTAACCCTCTTCATGTTGAAGATACGCCATTATGTTTGTGGAAAATCCTAAATATTTTCCTTATATGCGCTCGGAAGTATATGTCGCGACCACCATTTGAACCGTCTCGTTGAGACGGATCAAATGAGTGGTCACAACATATACTTTCATTGAGAAATAACTAAAATAAAAATTAAATATTTAATTAATTTCATACCCGTAAAGGAATGGGTTAATACTTTCAATATTATTTCCCACAATCCCAACAAGAAAGGTGGAATGTCGGCACATGAATAACCCAGTGGCACATTGGAGAAACTGTGGTAAAGTTAATTATCCAAAGTGATAAGTATTCACAAGCACATTTATGAAGGTCAAAAAGGTCAATATCATATTAAGGGTGGTGTGGATGTGTGGCATTTGTCCACAAGTATGATGTATTGAAATATTAAAGCAATCCATCAAGGGAAATAGAAGTTATGACAGAAATGAGAAACTCCGGCAAACTTCTTAATCTGTAAAAATGTTCAAAGTTGTGAAGGTCAAATGGTCAAGGTCATATTAAGGGCGGCATGGATGTGTGGCATTTGTCCCCAAGTATGATGTATTGAAATATTAAAGTAAATCCACCAAGGGATATAGAAGTTATGATAGAATTGAGAAACTCCGGCGAACTTCTTAATGTGAATTAAAAGTTCAAAGTTGTGAAAGTCAAAAGGTCAAGTTAATATTAAGGGCAGCATGGATGTGTGGCATTTGTCCACAAGTATGATGTATTGAAATATTGAAGCAATCTATCACGGGATATAGAAGTTATGACAGAATTGAGAAACTCCGGCAAACTTCTAAATGATTGAAAAAGTTCAAAGTCGTGTAGGTCAAAAGGTAAAGGTCATATTAATGGCAGCATGGATGTGTGGAATTTGTCCACATGTATGCTGTGTTGAAATATTTAAGCAATCCTTCAAGTGTTATATAAGTTATGACATAATTATGTGCCGGACATACGGACGGACACACAGTCCAAACACTACTGTAATCAATCCCCTTGCTGGCAGCCTAGACAATAAAACAAGGCAAACAT
Organism: Conchocele bisecta; assembly: GCA_029237695.1. Classification (NCBI taxonomy): domain Eukaryota; kingdom Metazoa; phylum Mollusca; class Bivalvia; order Lucinida; family Thyasiridae; genus Conchocele; species Conchocele bisecta. The sequence continues at coordinate 3,355,066 of CM055266.1, forward strand.
TATAAATCACTATAGTCTGTTTCACGAAAGCTGCCCAAATTTTACGGCTATATAGACAATTCAAAAACAATACTTCTTTTTATTTCGTGAAATTCGGTCAAATATTGATTTTATTACGAAAAATTGATTTGTCTATGGGAATTTAACATGGGGGGAAAAAGTGGTAAGGAAGTGTGGGAGGAGTCAAAAAACAAAACGAAACAATTTGGAAATTGACTCCGAAACCTGACTAGGTAGCTTGGATATGATCTAACTAAGAAAACAAAAGTTAAATTTTAAAAATCGGTCCAGTATTTATAAAATTCAAAAACATTTCCCCATGTTAAATCCCCATAGACATCTTCACTCCGTGAAGATGTCTATGGGGATTTAACATGGGGAAATTGTTTTTCGCAATAAAATCAATATTTGACCAAATTTCATGAAATAAAAAGAAGGCTCAGTCTTAAATTTTCCTTTAATTTAATACTATCGAAAATATATTGTTTTTGAATTGTTTATATGGCCGCAAAATTTGGGCAGCTTTCGTGAAACAGACTATAAGTCAACAAAGTGAGCACAAGTCCTCAGTGGCAAAGACCTCGGGTGTTCAGACGTGATCTCTCTGAGAAACAAAGCATCATCCAAAGTAATATACTAGCAGGGCTCCAGATAAGGAATTAGTAATCGAGTATTTTCACTCCATCATATCTGAAGCAATTGGGTATTTCAAAATTTTAATTGGGTAAAATAAAATCACACTACCGTTTACACATCAACAGACAGCAATTATTGAATAGTTTGAAATAGCTTCGAAATGAAAACATGTCTTGGCATTTCATTAGAATTGTCTCCAAGGTTTTCATGGAAAAATAAGAAAATATGCTATATTTGTGATCTGTTTATTGTTTTCTGTAGCATGATAAAGATACCACAAATTTTTCATTGCTTTTTGATACTCACTACTTCTGATTTCAATTGGGTTTTTGGCAATGTTAATTGGGTATTTACGCAAATATGCACCTTATCTGGAGCTCTGTGTATCACACAAGTCAACTAGCAAAATTATTACTGGTTAACTGTTTTCAATGAAGCACAGAAAATCACAGTACGTAACCGACATTATTAAGCCAAACAAAATTATTTTGCAAATACTCACCTGCGTCTCCTCCTAAAATAAATTTCCAAATTATTATTTAATTTCCTTCTTTCTTTTTAAATATGAATTATAGTCTTAACACAATTCTTACATCAATTTCAATAACAAATAACAGCCTCCCACCCACTGTACTGTATACATGAATAAGTGACAATAAAACTTTCAGCAGTGACCTGATCTGGTGCCAGGCACCGGGTGACCCTTATTCCGGTCATTGGATGATGGACATGCAGTCACATGGCCAATGCGTCATGGAATACGGAGTGTCCATCATCAACTAGAAATTTGACTGTGACTGGAAAAATGGGGCTTATGGTATTTGTGACCAGTGCGGATGCACAGGCTGATCTGGATCTACACTGGGCGCCATTTCTCCAGCCGCAGCCACAGTAGAACATCTCTAAAATGGACAAGTTATGAAGGGTTTTCCTTGTCATTTATTTCTGATGACAATGTCTGTTCATGATTGCAAAACAAACAGAAATTCCTTGGATAGCTCATTGTCTCACTTACAGTGGAACATCTCTAAACTGGACACCCTGGGGATCCCCAGGGTGTCCAGTTTAGAGATGTTCCACTGTAACTAGAGATATGTACGTGTCACTGCAAGAATACAACAAGAAAATATGATCTGTCGGCACACAAATTCCCCAGCGGCAGATTGGAAACTCTGGCAAATGTCTAAAACCGGACGCACATGGACGCAGAGGTCCAGATAAATTTTGTATCAAAAGAGTATTATACCCCCATATTTCAAATTTAATGCATATTTTACTTTTACAAATGTGTCTTTGATTTTCTTCCTTATTATTGGTTCCAAATGATAAAAAAAAATCATTTTTTTTCCACTTATTTGACACTGAACTAAGTAAATTTTCAACTTTATTACATTATTTTCACTACTCAATTTGAAAATCAATGCGTATTTTCACATTGCTGTGAGTATTTTGTACTCCCACTTTTGATGATCAATGCGTATTCTGCTGAAATAAGTGCGTAAAATACACCAATACCAACCTTATCTGGAGCTCTGTGGACGGACACACAGACTGACACACAGTCCAAACACGCCTTCCGGCTCTACAGTGAAAAGGGGGATCAACACAGGGATAATGCTGATTGCAAATTACTTGATACCACAAATCTCATTTTACCGGGGAAATGTTTTGAGTGCCGGTTCTAATTGCGAGTGGGTGTTCTGGGATTCTGTTTGAACATTCACATTGCTCTCATGAATATTTCAACTTGTATCGGAAAAAACGCACCACTTGTCGCTGAAAACCTTTCCAAATGAAACGAGACAACAACTGTAAAGGGTAAAGAGAGATAACTCTTACAACAACAAGTTCACTAGGCTCTGTACATTACATGGCAATGTTGTGGGAGTGACAGATTATAGAGAATACTAAATTAGTGCCGTGAATGGAAAAAAATATCTGGCAATGCTCAGGAAATGGGATGGGTGAGGCTCTGCCGAGCACATCCCGTTTCCGTGCTGCGCCAGATATTTTTTTCCATTCACGGCACTAACCTACTATTCTATTTATCCCGTCAACACCTACAAATGGCTGTAAAATGCAAAAAAATTAAGATAGCGGTGTGAGGGTTAACCCCTTCACCCCCTAACATGGACTATTCCCTGTCGAGTGCGAGTGTGAGACAGTTACATTACACAGAAAAGGTGTTTTTTTTAATTTTTGAAATACCCAATTGCTCCAGAAATGATGGAGTGACAATACTCAATTACTAATTCCTTATCTGGAGCCCTGATATAGGGATCGTCACCTCCTCTGCCTGAGAAATTGGACATTATACCAGCTCATCAAGATCTACATTATTTGCAAATATTACATTGGTGGGAATTTTCACGATGTTCCTGATAATTACAGAAAAATACTAACGTTTCAACATGGGAAGCACACTTTTATGCATTTCTCAGAGGCAAAATATGTATAGCCATTTTCAGGATTTGGCATTTGGAACGGTTCCCACCCCTGATCAGGGATGGGTTATGGCCTAGGGGTTAGAACACTGACTTCCAATCCAGAGGTTGTGGGTTCAAACCTCGCCTTGGGCATCAAAAATACTTTCATAGTATTCCATCCCACTGGTCTGTCGGATGAGGGCTCCAGATAAGGAATTAGTAATTGAGTATTTTCACTCCATCATTTCTGAAGCAATTGGGTATTTCAAAATTTTAATTGGGTAAAATAAAATCACACTACAGTTTACACATCAACAGACAGGAATTATTAAATAGTTTGCTTCAAATTAAAACATGTCTTGGTATTTCATTAGAATTGTCTCCTTGGAGACAATTCTAATGAAATACCAAGATATGTTTTCATGTAATATAATAAAAATATGCTATATTTGTGATCTGTTCATCGTTTACGCAGCTTCTCTGGAGCATGCTGTTGGTGGTTAAACCCATTCACTTTCACTTGTTTTCCCACCCCTGATATTAGGAAAGATGCCCTTAGTGCCGAAAGTAATTTCTGTAATTATCGGGTGCATCTTGGTATTTTTATGCCGAAATTAGTTTTTTAACAAAAATATAGACCTTTTAAGCCATTTTTTCTACATTTTTGTATGCAATTCTATATAATTTCTACTTTACACATCTCTACCTAAATTAGTATACCTGTTTATCACAGCCAGACGAAGAAATAATGCTATAGATTTTCAAATTTTCATTAATGTTTCTTGCCTTGGTGTCTGTCCCATATTCGACGGGCGTATTTTGTGACTTACGACACTCTTGTTCTCTGTGAAAACATGGTTTGAAATGATTCTAAAGTGTTGCTAAACCATGTTTTCATTGACACAAAAGAGAAACTATGAAACAACATCGGCCGACTATTGTCGTTTTCCGCATTCTTGGGGTCAAACCGAGATCCCGTCTTTGACCTTCAGTTGCTGAAACGTGACGCCCATTCACTACCATTAGACCGCTATCTTAATTTTTTCGTCATCTGCTGTTTATTTTCTATTTTCCATTTTTATCATCAAAAACATGCTTTGAAAGCACTTTAGAATAATTTACAACATGCTTTGACAGTAATTCAGAATCATTTCCATTGGAAATGATTCTGAATTGCTGTCAAACCATGTTTTTATTGAGAAATAAGGCAATATATAAAAGCAAGAAAAAACAACAATTGTTGTGTGTAGCGGTCTAAGGGTTAAGGGATTTACCTCAGCCTCCGTCTTCTTGCCATATCTGCGACTGCCCGACGGCTTGGAGCCTTGTTTAGTTTTGCCTGCTGACCGTTTGGAATGTGACTTGGCGTGTGCGAGGTGGCTGACCTTTGTTTGTGGTCCGTCTTTCTCACATCGCCGACTGTGCTGCGGAGCAGGTGGCGGTCTGCCAATAGACGGTAAATGATCAGTGTTGCAGTGATGTGTGTAGAGCGGGACTGGGGGTAATTTTCGCACCAAAAAAATGCCAATGTCCCTTAAATTTTAAGAATCCCCAGACATCTTCTTAATCCCGGAGTCACGGATACATGGACGGACACAGTCCAAACACCAGGGCTCCAGATAAGAAATTAGTAATTGAGTATTGTCACTCCATCATTTCTGAAGCAATTGGGTATTTCAAAATTTTAATTGGGTAAAATAAAATCACACTACTGTTTACACACCAACATACAGCAATTATTGCCTCGAAATGAAAACATGTCTTGAAATACCAAGATGTGTTTTAAATTGCTTTTTTGTATTGCTTTTTGATACTCACTACTGATTTCAATTGGGTTTTTGGCAATTATAAATGGGTATTTAAGCAAATACGCAGCTTATCTGGAGCTCTGAAACAGCATATGCTTCCTGGCTCTACTGCGACCGCCTCCGGTTGCATAAAAAGGTCCCAAGCCCTGTAATTGTCTCCTTAGACTGAGATCTATAGTCTGTTTCACGAAATTTTACGGCCATATAAACAATTCAAAAACCATTTTATTTTCGATAATATTAAATTAAAGGAAAATTTAAGAATGAGCCTTCTTTTTATTTCGTGAAATTTGGTCAAATATTGATTTTATTGCGAAAACAAAATTTCCCCATGTTAAATCCCCATAGACATCTTCACGGAGTGAAGATGTCTATGGGGATTTAACATGGGGAAATTTTTTTGAATTTCAGAAATACTGGACCGATTTTTAAAATTTAACTTTTGTTTTCTTAGTTATATCATTTCCAAGCTATCTAGCTAGGTTTCGGAGTCAATTTCCAAAATATTTCGTTTTTTGACTCCTCCCACACTCCTCTACCTTTTTCCCCCATGTTAAATTCCCATAGACAAGTCAATTTTTCGTAATAAAATCAATATTTGACCGAATTTCACGAAATAAAAAGAAGGCTCATTGTTAAATTTTCCTTTAATTTAATATTATCGAAAAAAATATTGTTTTTGAATTGTTTGTATGGCCGTAAAATTTTCATTAAATTTGGTCAAATATTTATTTTATTACGAAAAATGATTTCTCTATGGGAATAGTGGAGAACCTGGAGTCGAAAAACAAAAAATTTGGAAATTGACTCTGAAACCTGGCTAGATAGCTTGGAAACTGAGAAAACAAGTTAAATTTTGAAAATCGCCCCATTTCTGAAATTGGAAAAAAATATTGGACCAAATTTCACTTAACCCTTTCAACACCACAGACCTCTATAGAGACAATGTTTGCAAACAGTGCAGATCCAGATGAGCCGGCTCGTAACGAGCCGTCTCATCAGGATCTCCACTGTTTGTTAATAATTTTAAACGTCGTACAGATTACCCTTTTAAAAGAATGGGATAATTTGAATGAACAAAATTAAAGAAATAGCGTGAAACATTGGCATGGAACTATTAAGTTACTTGGTGTTGAAAGGGTTAATAAAAAGAAGGCTCATTCTTAAATTTTGATAAACTTAACATTGACTAGATGGCCGAGGCCCGTATGTCGCGCCCGCCAATGCTTTATTAGTATACCGAAAAACCCAGGCACACGTACGGACGGACTATAACGCGCTGTCCGTTATCAGGCGCGACAAAAATGGCTACATCGATTACGCGGAAAAAATAGGTCAAGGTAAAAAAAGGTCAGATGTTGCATAGTGGTATGTGGTGGGCACCCGTTGGTTATGAAGTTGAGCAAGTATGGTTGTTCTCACAGGTTGAAGTAATGGACCGAGGTCTATAAATAAATTAAATATGCCTAAAAGCATCAATAAATTAAGAAAAAAAATTAAATTTTTGTTTACCCCCTCAGTATACCGAATTATATGGAGGGGGTAAACAAATTGTTAGCTTTTTTTTTCTTCATTTATTGATGCTTTTAGGCATATTTAATGTATTTATAGACCTCGGTCCGTTACTTCAACCTGTGGTTGTTCTAGGTGGTACAGTAACAGAGAAATGGACCTAAACACAAAAACTTAAAACTGGACGCCGCCACCTGCACGGCTTTCGCCAATCCAATACCCGGAATTTCTTTCAAAAACCTAGCTAAAAACTCAATATATGAACTATAACTGTTACTTATTTGAAATTAATTTTGAAGTAATGTTTTTTTTAAGCTTGGCCATTTTACTGACATAACGAGGCTGGTGAAAAAAATAGTTTGCGCGATTCTTTGGTGTCATAACACAAGTCACGTGCCAATCTCTACATTAGCGGGGCATGATCCCCAAGCCTGGCCAAGGGAACTTAATCCCCGATTGCAAATCTGTACATCTGGGGCCAGTTTCACTAAACGTTGTATGACTAAATGTTCGTAAGTGCAAATTTAAAATCGTTGGGAAATTTCAATTGATGACTACATTTATTGAGCATAGGCTGCATATGCAGCCTATGTTCAATAAATGTAAATCCAATAATTGTTTACAAGAATACATTGTTAATGTGAAATTTACAGACTATAATAATTTTTCAATTACAAACATTTTCGTCGTACAAAGTTTAGTGAAACGGTGCCCTGATGCATGGTGTTTCAAAATGGAAATTTACATTTTTTTTCTTGTTTTCAAATACATATAGATTCATATGGGCGCAGCCCAGATTATAGGTTACACGCAATTAAAAGTTCAACATGTTTCAGGTTTCCCGTAATATCTTTTTTGCAACACCATGAAGTAAATCTCGCTTGACATTAGTTGTTGTTGTAGACGAGAAAGAACTATTAACTACAACCAGTGTCAAAGTCAATTATTACCTAGTTACACAGCGGTCATACAGAAGATTGCGTTTTGAATCGTCAGCTGCACAGATGTTATGGGCCCATATTGCCTGTGAAGTCTATAAACACGGCCCAAATCAGGGATTCCGCTGGGGAAAATAAAAAAATCGCCACAAGATTATTTTTTTCGAAAATTGTAATTTTTTATCGCCAATTGTTTATTTTTATCACCAATTGCGAAAGTGGCGATCGCCAGAGGAATCCCTGCCAAATCAAAATTCCAAAAGGTCGCAGCAAATTAATAAAAAATGGAAATCATCTCCGAAAGCCCATGATCTAAGAAAATAAAAGTTTGCCAAGTTATTAAAGAATTTCTACTTGTTTACGTTAGACTGACGTCAGGCGATATTTGTAACATCATGACGTCGCAACGGTTGGCGCCATATTTCTACAACATTACACATGCACCAATACACTTAACATAACAAACTTCTTGAGAAATATAAATCTGCGATATGAAAAATACGTTATTGTGATTCTACACAGCCAACATCGTGTCATACTGGCAGTCTGAATCTATACTCACCCGTGGCGCGGGTACGTGTCCATGGTTACCGGTGGTACCAGGGATTCCGCTGGTGATCTCCACTTTTGCAATTGGCGATAAAAATAAACAATTGGCGATAAAAAATTACAATTTTCGAAAATAAATCAAAAAAAGAAAATGATTTTGTTTTTTGAAGTGGCGATTTTTTTTCCCCAGCGGAATCCCTGTGGTACCGTTGTATCTCAATTGATGTTCGCTCCAGAGAATATGCCATTGCAAATGACACGAGACCTTTCTTCTGTAACTTCCATTTTGAAATGAACAGTCATAGATTCAGAGCTCCAGATAAGCTGCGTATTTGCTTAAATACCCAATTAAAATTGCCAAAAACCCAATTTAAATCAGAAGTAGCGAGTATCATAAAAGTAATACAAATTTATGGTACCTTTATCATGCTGCAGAAAACAATCAACAGACAACAAATATAGCATATTTTTCTTATTTTCAATGAAAACTCATCTTGGTATTTTATTAGAATCGTCTCCAACGAGACAATTCTAATGAAACGCCAAAATATGTTTTCATTTCGAAGCAAACTGTTAAATAATTGCTGTCTGTTGATGTGTAAACTGTAGTGTGATTTGATTTTACCCAATTACAATTTCGAAATACCCAATTTCTTCAGAAATGATGGAGCGAAAATACTCAATTATTAATTCCTTATCTGGAGCAGGGAGTGTTACAACTAAAATATGTATATCTAATGGAATGGCGAAACTTGAACTTGGCAATCTCAGAATCTGAACATGCTAACATTTTTCATGCAATTCGATCTAAAACGAAATAGTTATTACTGTCTGTTTCACGAAAGCTGCCCAAATTTTGCAGCCATATACAATTCAAAAACAATATTTTTTTTGATAATATTAAATTAAAGGAAAATTTAAGAATGAGCCTTCTTTTTATTTCGTGAAATTTGGTCAAATATTGATTTTAGTGAGCGAAATTTTGTTTTCCCCATGTTAAATCCCCATAGACATCTTCACAGAGAGTGAAGATGTCTATGGGGATTTAACATGGGAACATTTTTTAGAATTTCAGTAATCCTGGACTGATTTTCAAAATTTGACTTTTGTTTTCTTAGTTAGATCATTTCCAAGCTATCTATCTAGCTAGGTTTCGGAGTCAATTTCCAAATGTTTTTGTTTTTTGACTCCTCCCACACTCCTCTACCTCTTTTTCCCCCCATGTTAAATTCCCATAGAGAAATAAATTTTTCGTAATAAAACCAATATTTGACCAAATTTCACAAAATAAAAAGAAGGCTCATTCTTAAATTTTCCTTTAATTTAATATTATCGAAAAAAATATTGTTTTCGAATTGTTTATATGGACGTAAAATTTGGGCAACTTTCGTGAAACAGACTATAGTCACAGTGATGTATGTGTGCATATTATGATACTTAAATGCTGCACCGCGATATAGGTAGGATCTACTACATATTACTGTAACCATAATTTAGCAACAATAGGCCTAGCATTCACCTACCCATATATTAAACCCCACCGCAACTACGAATTAATTTTACTATTTCATCTGTCTTTTTCATTATCTTTATCCATATAGCTGAGACCCAGCCATTATATAATATGGTCACAATGACAGCCCATTCTGTCCTGGCATTTAGTGACGAGTGAGCCGTTTACTACTCGCAGTTCTGTTAAACAAGAATTCCGCGGAATCAAATGTCTCGCCTTGTTCCGTCTTGACCTTGACCCTGGCGCCTTGACCTTGGGGCCCCAAGAATAGTCCTATAGTCATCTACATATCATAGTAAAGGTATGTATAAAGTTTGATGAATGTGGCTGATAAGGTGTTGAAGTAATGACCGTAACACGAAAACTTAACATTGAATGATGACGCCGCCGCCGCCAACGATGCCGCCGCCGACTACGGAAAAGTAAAACCTATGTCTCGCTTTCCGCTTTCGCGGGTGAGACAAAAACCTTGCACAGACCAATAATAAACATGTAAATAAACCTACTTTAACCTGGATTTACTTGCAGCCTGTAACTCTGTGACCCTCCCGCACCAGTTACAGTTCCTCCCATAGCATTCCCCTGCAGAGTTGCGATCAGATCTGATTTAGATAGTTTGTTTGTTTGTTGGGGTTTAACGGCCTATCAACAGCTAAGGTCATTTAAGGCCTGGACATGGCATTAGTACTATATCCCATATATTACCTGTACAAGTGAAGTACATGTACATGTTCAAGTATGGGGGGGGAAATCCCAAAATCAGAATTGAATATTTACAATAAAAAAAACTATATATTCAGCCCTCAAATCGGAATAATCCTCATCCGGTGCCATGTCCTCGCCACACCAGCATCACTTGGCCCCATCCCAAAAGCAGCAGGTTCAGTAATAATCTTACTACTTTTATAATGGGTAATAACCCAATTTAACTCCCAGGTAACAAATGCGCCAAAGATAAAAAATGTACCCGAGGGCCAAACCAGGCAAATCGTGCCATACCGTTAATTTATGCCGTCGCGTTCCCAGATAGTAATTATGACATTTTTAAAATATCTTTGAATTGAAATCTGTGTTAACATAAGGAAACTGATATAATTTGCGAAGGTAACTCTTGCAATCTACTCCCGTACCGTCCGTAGCTAGCTACGGACGGTACGGGAGTAATTGCAAGAGTTACCATTCACTAATACTTCTAAAGTAGTTTTTATCCTTGCAAAATATCCAGGGAATAAAATTTTGTCTACTTAGAAACTAGGGTCCAACAAAAATATTCTATGCGAGTTTTGGCTGGTACTGATTGGGTCTCTAGAAGATTGTAGCTTAAATTTAGTAGGTATTGTGCACTGGTAAATTTATGAAATAATTGATGTAATATGCTAGTTTCATACGCAGGTTGAAGTAAAATATCAATGTCTATAAATACATTAAATATACCTAAAAGTATCTAAAAGTGGGAAAAAATCTGTTGAAAAAAAAAAGGTTTACTCCCTGTTAGAATAGAACACAATACAAGGTGCCAATTGCAGAAGTTAGGCAAATATTATCCCTCCGCAACGATATATTCCCTGAAGCACTATGTCAACAGCTAGAGATTATTTTGTTCAACAAAATTCCGCATTTACCTTACGTCGTAATACTTCGGTAACATTTTTCGGGCCTATACTACTATATGACAGCGCAAACATCTGCTTCAAACTACACTTTTACGTCATCCAGGCCTGTTAAGAAACAGTTTGCATCGAAACAACATTTTTTCCAATCGAACATTTGATCAAACCTACATTTATACCAGTCCAATGCGTCACGACAGACAATTCAATCACACCAACATTTCTATCATTTCTCAGGAAGCCATATTGTCTAATTGTTGATGGGTTTTCCTGATGACATCATCGCCAAGCTTATGATTGGTTGAGATTCGTGGAGTGTCACGCGTAAGCGTCATGTTACACTGACTGGTTACCAGCCAGTCACCTGTTTACCTTGTAAGCGAAGCTATGAAACGGTGGTACCAGCTGACGCATCACCGGGAAAGTCAAATAAATAAATGTGCCCGATGTCTTCTTACTAGAGACAAATGCGGAACTTTGTTGGAACAAAATAATCCATAGCTCGAAAACGCGTTGACATAGAGCATCGGAGAATACATCATTGCGGAGGGCTAACATTTGCCTAACTTCTGCAATAGGCGAACATGATATAAATTGGTTAATTGTTCTGTGAGTGTCCATTGTCTCGAGGCCGTCCGAGTACGGCCCATAAAAAACATAGGAACCTTGGTAATGTGTTATAACAGGGAGTAAACAAAAAGTTTAACTTACTTTTTTTTCACTTATTGATACTTGTAGGTATATTTAATGTATGTATAGGCCTTGGTATCGTACTTCAACCTGTGGTTTCATACTACTGGCATTTACTTCATATAAAAAATACACAAAATTGCTCATAATTATAATATTTGAAGTGTGAATCAGATCTGATTCGCTACTCTACAGATGAATACTATGGGAGGAACTGTAACTCTGGTACGTACGGAGGGTCACAGAGCTACAGGCTGAAACTAGCTGCAACTAACCTGGATTATCCTTTTATTCCTGTTTATTCGCAAAACGCGAGGACCGAATGGGCCGTTATTGTGACCATATTTTATAATGGTCGGGTCTCAGCTATAAGGATTTAAGACAGATGAAATAGGAAAAGTCATCCTTATAGCTGAGTTTATCTAAGCTACACTGCAACCAATTTCTCAATTGTTTAATTGCATAATTGGAAGTAATAAATTATCGTAATTTTTTTCTATCATATTGCAGAATTACCTCTCAATAACAATATAGCGAAGTATGAATGTCAACACCCTGCAGGTTTTTTATATATTTTAGTGCGTGAAGTGTAAATGCTATTACACACATTTTTACTGTGTAGAGATATAGTCCCTATTCTCATGGATTCGTGCCCCTAAGCACATACATTCATATTGTGTGTTATATTCTAATTAATTCCTGAAAATGTATACATCAACATAAAGTTCAAACACTTGACTATGATTGCACATAAGGAATTCACCACAAGTGTTGTGTATGCAAGTCTTAGAGTCCCTAGAATTAACCCACCCAAGTCGCCTAATTGATCTTGAAACTTCTCATCAGGTTCGTGCCCTACAACTTTCTGCACATTTGAGCGACATTCCTTGATCATTCATACAATAAAGAAGTGTTGCTGCCTAGATGCATCAAATGTATGGTGAAGTCCAGATTCATCTAGAAATCAACATATATCACATTGTATGCATCATTTGCGAACAGACCCCCTTCAGATTAAGGGAGTATGAAGAAAAATCACATAATAGGTGGTAAATAACAACTGTATGTAACTGTAGCTTATAAAGCCGTGGGAAACAACATGAAAAACTGTGTTAAGTTCATTTTCAATTAACACTATTCTTAGAATATGCTTATTCACTTGTTTTCTAGGGACACGAATCAATGAGATTGCACGAATACATGAGAATTGGGGCTAGTGCAACCAGTTGGATATAAAGCAGAAAACATGCTGCTAAATTGTAACTTGTGAATTTGATTTTTCGAGAAATCATGTATTGGCACGTGGCTAAAGAGTTCAATGATAGCTATGACACTGTGCAACTAGCCTATGGAGACACCCCATTGTGAGTTTAAAACAAAACACGAAACATGCCATACCCCACCCACCAAATTAGAAATGTCAATAGTGAGAATCAACAAAAAACATATAGGTTTCACGTTTTGTGTAAAAGTAACAATTATTAGCAGGAATTATGGGCCGAATTATGCATCGTGTAAACAATATTTGACAAATCAAAATGAACAATGTCACCATTTTAACGACATTTATTCACCAGAAACACCTGTCAACTGACCAGTTGTTGTTGTTGTAATTTGGGAAGTGCGACATTTGTTTTGTGTGAAAACTTACCCTATTTTGGGCTCATAATCTGGGTTGTATTCTTTGAGAACATGCGGTAACGAACTGTTCTTCGTATCCATTATTCACGTTCCTCGCTGGCCAGTAAATGGTTAATAAACTTAGCGGGATAAAAAAATTAGCCTCATTACGCGCGCAGGAGAGCTCGCCTCTACACATTTGTGTATTCAATGACCTCATGGATACTCGAATCACGTGACCAAACACAACATTTACCCGCGAAATTTGAGTTGCAACATTCAAATAAGCATAAACTCACATTTTAAGCCGTTAAACATTTCATTTGTGGACGATTACTTTTCTAAAACTAGGTTCAAAAACACATACAAATATCCTATGTCAGTATGTGACTTGCAATTTGAGCGAAATGTACAGACGGGTTGATGTCATTATTTAAGTTACCATGGAAACAAACCATGCTGTATCCAGTATGGCCATTTAGCAGTTTCCACTCTGATATGTTCGTTTATGAGCCGGGTAAATTATCCGTCATCCCCAAGAACGGAATGATTATTTTTTGTGTTATCATACATCATGTTTTCTCTGCTTAGTACATAGGCGGCGGAAGCCGAACATTTATTGGGGGGGGGGTGGGGGGGGGGGGGGGGGGGGCGGGGGCGGGCGGGCCAATGTTAAGCTAGGGGGTCCCGGGGGCATGTACGTACATTTTTTTAAATCCAAGTGGTGTGAAACGCCATATCCTGCATTCTCAGCAAAGTTCTCAGCAAAGTTCCCAGTACTCATGATATGATTACACAAATATATTAGAATAAAAAATCCAAAATTTACAGAATTATTGTTGTTTATCCTATGTTTTTATATGGGACGCATAGAAGCATGTTATTCATATGTAGCGTGTGTATTCACTAAGTATGACATGCAATCAAGAACACCAAACACTAATGTTAGACGCATATTATTTGATGGAGATATTCATCTTATTTTATGAAAGAATCGACCAGAATAAACAGCCTGGTCCTGATTCAGGTTTGGACAATTGGTGTTACGAACGGCGTTTATCCATGTTATATTTGTGACACATCCTGCGTTGGAAATTGGGTATTAAGCTAATCTCATTGCATTTGTCTTTTCATGCAGCGCGTTAAACTGTAATATCAAATATAAATGTGGCGGCTTCTAGATACATGTTTCCAGGCGCGGATACAGGTCTACCCCCCACCTCTACCCACTGCAAAAAAAAAAAAAAACAAAATAGAAAAGAGAAAAATCTACAATACTCGAATAGTGGATGATACTTTTTCATTGGCCTAGGTGGAAATCGCATCTGCGGCGATCTGGCATTTATTTAAAAAATTCATGAGGGAGGGACCCCACCCCACCCCCCACATTTACGATGTGCTCGCGGAGGTCGGCTACGTCGATTTGTAATTATCAGACCCCCCCCCCCCCCCCCCCCCCCCCCCCCCCCCCCCCCCCCCCCCCCCCCCCCCCCCCCCCCCCCCCCCACCCCCCCCCCCCCCCCCCCCCCCCCCCCCCCCCCCCCCTGCAATTATTTCTGTATCCGCGCCTCGTTTCTGTAGGTTCACGTATAAATAATAGTGACATATATACGGTAAAAGCTTACATGAATGCAATTGCTTTTATTTGCTATACTTGCATACTTGTGAATACAAAATAGTAGGAGTTAGTAGGATGATTCTTACGCAGGAGACGACATATATCAAAGACACCGTATGTGTGTCACCTGTTATGCAAGTGTATACACATGTACAGGCTAAACGATAAAAACGTTAATTGATGACTGTATTCTGTAATATGTGCGGGAATAGCATTCAATGGGATTTTCTTGCACCTAGACAAATTACCAGTTTCATGTCAACAATCATGCATACAACGTTTTCTTTTATATATCATCTACAATATATTGAGTGATTACACATTCTGATGATATTAATAAAACAATTGAAAGTAGTTCTTGTTTCCGTGTAATAGCATATACAGCCACATTAATTGCAAAAATAATAACCTTGCATAGCTTTGCCTACCTCGCATTCCAGAGTAACGATCTCTACTAGCACGTATTTGATATGGGCACCATTAAGAAATTATGCTTCTCTCTATATTTACTGGACGTGACAAATCAGTTACGACCTTATGTTACTAGACCATCGATATGTTGAATTAATTAATATGGTTGAAGGCGAAATCATACAGACATATGATTAGATATTTCATATGGAATACAAAGTTATTCAAAGAAATATAGGTATGTTCATTGTTTCGGATAAGTATGCTAAATGTATGCGAAAGGAGGATATATGTTTTATATGTGTTGGCGGTCATGATAGTATATCTGAAGTTCTTGCGAACAATTATTGATGTGAGGCATTAACACGTGGATACAATGTGTCACATTATATAGTAGACATATGTTTCATTCCTCTATGAAAACTAACTGAATGTTCTAATTTCAACGCGCAGTAAAGTGATGAATGATAATGATTTATATTGTTTGTGTTATCATACATCATGTTTTCTCTGCTTAGTACATAGGCGGCGGAAGCCGAACATTATTGGGGGGGGGGGGGGGGTGGGGGGGGGGGGGGGCAATGTTGAGGGCCCGAAGGGCCCGACCCGATAGTGCTAGGGGGGTCCGGGGGCATGACCCCCGTACATTTTTGAAATCCAAGTGGTGTGAAACGCCATTTCCTGCATTCTCAGCAAAGTTCTCAGCAAAGTTCCCAGTACTCATGATTACACAAATATATTAGAATAAAAAATCCAAAATTTACAGAATTATTTTTTTTTTTGGGGGAGGGGGCGGGGCAAAATTATTGGTGGGGGGGGGGGCTAGGCCCCCGCAACGCTTCCGCCGCCCCTGTAGTAGTGAAGTATTGGATTCTGTCAGATTGTAGCTGTCATATATTTCAAGATGGCCGCCAGGCCCAATACGTTATTTTGTGTAATACCTTGAATTAGGAGACGAGTAACTATTT
The DNA here is from genome assembly GCA_029237695.1 of Conchocele bisecta. Classification (NCBI taxonomy): domain Eukaryota; kingdom Metazoa; phylum Mollusca; class Bivalvia; order Lucinida; family Thyasiridae; genus Conchocele; species Conchocele bisecta. The sequence continues at coordinate 3,371,365 of CM055266.1, forward strand.
GATGTTCGTGCCAATGTCCATGCACTATTGGTCAACGAGCCCAACACGACGATTATTGAAAATATATAATTGCAATGTTTAACTAATTCAAAATCGTGGCCAAAATGTTGTTTATCCTATGTTTTTATATGGGACGCATAGAACCATGTTATTCATATGTAGCGTGTGTATTCACTAGGTATGACAATTGGAATCAAGAACACCAAACACTAATGTTAGACGCATTATTATTTGATGGAGATATTCATCTCTTATATGAAAGAATCGACCAGAATAAACAGCCTGGTCCATAATTCAGGTTTGGACAATTGGTGTTACCGAACGGCGTTTATCCTTGTTATATTTGTGACACATCCTGCGTTGGAGATTGGGTATTAAGCTAATCTCATTGCATTTGTCATTCCATGCAGCGCGTTAAACTGTAATATCAAAATATAAAATATAAATAAATGTGGTGGCTTCTAGATACATGTTTCCAGGCGCGGATACAGGGGGGGGGGGGGGGGGGGGGGGGGGGGGGGGGGGGGGGGGTGGGGGGGGGGGGGGGGGGGGGGGGGGAGGGGGGGGGGGGGGGGGGGGGGGGGGGGGGGGGGGGGGGGGGGGGGGGGGGGGGGGGGGGGGGGGGGGGGGGGGGGGGGGGGGGGGGGGGGGGGGGGGGGGGGGGGGGGGGGGGGGGGGGGGGGGGGGGGGGGGGGGGGGGGGTCGGCCTAGATGAAATCGCCATCTGCGGCGATCTGGCAGTTTAACAAATTCATGAGGGAGGACCCCAGATCCCCCAAATTTACGATGCCCTCGCGGAGTCGGCTACGTCGATTTGTAATTACAGACCCCCCCCCTGCAATTATTTCTGTGTCCGCGCCTGGTTTCTGTAGGTTCACGTAGAAATAATAGTGACATATACGGTAAAAGCTTACTTACATGAATGCAATTGCTTTTATTGGCTATACATACTTGCATCCTTGCGAATAAACAAATAGTAGGAGTTAGTAGGATGATTCTTACGTAGGAGACGACATATATCAAAGACACCATATGTGTGTCACCTGTTATGCAAGTGTATACACATGTACAGGCTAAACGATAAAAACGTTAATTGCTGACTGTATTCTGTAATATGTGCGGGAATAGCATTCAATGGGATTTTCTTGCACCTAGACAAATTACCAGTTTCATGTCAACAATCATGCATACAACGTTTTCTTTTATATATCATCTACAATATATTGAATGATTACACATTCTGATGATATTAATAAAACATTTGAAAGTAGTTCTTGTTTCCGTGTAATAGCATATACAGGCCACATTAATTGCAAAAATAATAACCTTGCATAGCTTTGCCTACCTCGCATTCCAGAGTAAACGATCTCTACTAGCACGTATTTGATATGGGCACCATTAAGAAATTATGCTTCTCTCTATATTTACTGGACGTGACAAATCAGTTTACGACCTTATGTTACTAGACCATCGATATGTTGAATTAATTTAATATGGTTGAAGGCGAAATCATTACAGACATATGATTAGATTATTTCATATGGAATACAAGTTATTCTAAAGAAATATAGGTATGTTCATTGTTTCGGATAAGTATGCTAAATGTATGCGAAAGGAGGATATATGTTTTATATGTGTTGGCGGTCATGATAGTATATCTGAAGTTCTTGCGAACAATTATTGATGTGAGGCATTAACACGTGGATACAATGTGTCACATTATATAGTAGACATATGTTTCATTCCTCTATGAAAACTAACTGAATGTTCTAATTTCAACCCGCAGTAAAGTGATGAATGATAATGATTTATATTGTTTGTGTTATCATACATCATGTTTTCTCTGCTTAGTACATAGGCGGCGGAACGAACGAACATTATTTGGGGGGGGGGCAGGGCAATGTGAGGCCCGAAGGGCCCGATAGTGCTAGGGGGGTACGGGGGCATGACCCCGTACATTTTTGAAATCCAATGTGTGTGAAACGCCATTTCCTGCATTCTCAGCAAAGTTCTCAGCAAAGTTCCCAGTACTCATGATTACACAAATATATTAGAATAAAAAATCCAAAATTTACAGAATTATTTTTTTTTAAGGGGGAGGGGGCGGGGCAAAATTTATTGGTGGGGAGGGGGCTAGGCCCCGCCCGCACCCCCCCCACCCCCCCCCCCGCTTCCGCCGCCCTGTAGTAGTGAAGTATTGGATTCTGTCAGATTGTAGCTGTCATATATTTCAAGATGGCCGCCAGGCCCAATACGTTATTTTGTGTAATACCTTGAATTAGGAGACGAGTAACTATTTGATGTTCGTGCAATGTCCATGCACTATTGGTCAACGAGTCCAACACGACGATTATTGAAAATATATTGCAATGTTTAAACTAATAATTCAAAAATCGTGGCCAAAATGTTGTATTATCCTATGTTTTTATATGGGACGCATAGAACCATGTTATTCATATGTAGCGTGTGTATTCACTAGTATGACAATTGGAATCAAGAAACACCAAACACTAATGTTAGACGCATATTATTTGATGGAGATATTCATCTTATTTTATGAAAGAATCGACCAGAATAAACAGCCTGGTCCTAATTCAGGTTTGGACAATTGGTGTTACCGAACGGCGTTTATCCTTTGTTTATTTAATTGTGACACATCCTGCGTTGGAGATTGGGTATTAAGCTAATCTCATTGCATTTGTCATTCCATGCAGCGCGTTAAACTGTAATATCAAAATATAAAATATAAATAAATGTGGTGGCTTCTAGATACATGTTTCCAGGCGCGGATACAGGGGGGGGGGGGGGGGGGGGGGGGGGGGGGGGGGGGGGGGGGGGGGGTGGCTGGACCTAGATGGAAATCGCATCTGCGGCGATCTGGCATTTAACAAATTCATGAGGGAGGACCCCCAGATCCCCCAAATTTAACGATGCGCTCGCGAGGTCGGCTACGTCGATTTTGTAATTACAGACCCCCCCCCCCCCCCCCCCCCCCCCCCCCCCCCCCCCCCCCCCCCCCCCCCCCCCCCCCCCCCACCCCCCCCCCCCCCCCCCCCCCCCCCCCCCCCCCCCCCCCCCCCCCCCCCCCCCCCCCCCCCCCCCTCCCCCCCCCCCCCCCCCCCCCCCTCCGCCCCCCCACCCCCCTCCCCCCCCCCCCCCCCCCCCCCCCCCCGCAATTATTTCTGTGTCCGCGCCTGGTTTCTGTAGGTTCACGTAGAAAATAATAGTGACATATACGGTAAAAGCTTACTTACATGAATGCAATTGCTTTTTATTGGCTAATACATACTTGCATCCTTGCGAATAAACAAATAGTAGGAGTTAGTAGGATGATTCTTACGTAGGAGACGACATATATCAAAGAAACCATATGTGTGTCACCTGTTATGCAAGTGTATACACATGTACAGGCTAAACGATAAAAACGTTAATGATGACTGTATTCTGTAATATGTGCGGGAATAGCATTTCAATGGGATTTTCTTGCACCTAGACAAATTACCAGTTTCATGTCAACAATCATGCATACAACGTTTTCTTTTATATATCATCTACAATATATTGAGTGATTACACATTCTGATGATATTAATAAACAATTGAAAGTAGTTCTTGTTTCCGTGTAATAGCATATACAGCCACATTAATTGCAAAAATAATAACCTTGCATAGCTTTGCCTACCTCGCATTCCAGAGTAACGATCTCTACTAGCACGTATTTGATATGGGCACCATTAAGAAATTATGCTTCTCTCTATATTTACTGGACGTGACAAATCAGTTACGACCTTATGTTACTAGACCATCGATATGTTGAATTAATTAATATGGTTGAAGGCGAAATCATACAGACATATGATTAGATATTTCATATGGAATACAAAGTTATTCAAAGAAATATAGGTATGTTCATTGTTTCGGATAAGTATGCTAAATGTATGCGAAAGGAGGATATATGTTTTATATGTGTTGGCGGTCATGATAGTATATCTGAAGTTCTTGCGAACAATTATTGATGTGAGGCATTAACACGTGGATACAATGTGTCACATTATATAGTAGACATATGTTTTCATTCCTCTATGAAAACTAACTGAATGTTCTAATTTCAACGCGCATAACGAGTAAGTGATGAATGATAATGATTTATATTGTTTGTGTTATCATACATCATGTTTTCTGCTGCTTAGTACATAGGCGGGGGGGGGCGGAAGCCGAACTTATTGGGGGGGGGGGGGGGGGATGGGGGCAATGTTGAGGGCCCGAAGGGCCCGATAGTGCTAGGGGGGTCCGGGGCATGACCCCCCCGTACATTTTTTTTTTTTGAAATCCAAGTGGTGTGTGAAACGCCATTTCCTGCATTTCTCAGCAAAGTTCTCAGCAAAGTCCAGTACTCATGATTACACATATATTAGAATAAAAAATCCAAAATTTACCAGAATTATTTTTTTTTTTTTGGGGGATTTTTTTTGGGGGCGGCAAAATTATTGGTGGGGAGGGGGCTAGGCCCCCGCACGCTTCCGCCGCCCCTGTAGTAGTGAAGTATTGGATTCTGTCAGATTGTAGCTGTCATATATTTCAAGATGGCCGCCAGGCCCAATACGTTATTTATTTTGTGTAATACCTTGAATTAGGAGACGAGTAACTATTTGATGTTCGTGCCAATGTCCATGCACTATTGGTCAACGAGTCCAACACGACGATTATTGAAAATATATAATTGCAATGTTTAACTAATTCAAAATCGTGGCCAAAATGTTGTTTATCCTATGTTTTTATATGGGACGCATAGAACCATGTTATTCATATGTAGCGTGTGTATTCACTAGGTATGACAATTGGAATCAAGAACACCAAACACTAATGTTAGACGCATATTATTTGATGGAGATATTCATCTTATTTTATGAAAGAATCGACCAGAATAAACAGCCTGGTCCTAATTCAGGTTTGGACAATTGGTGTTACCGAACGGCGTTTATCCTTGTTATATTTGTGACACATCCTGCGTTGGAGATTGGGTATTAAGCTAATCTCATTGCATTTGTCATTCCATGCAGCGCGTTAAACTGTAATATCAAAATATAAAATATAAATAAATGTGGTGGCTTCTAGATACATGTTTCCAGGCGCGGATACAGGGGGGGGGGGGGGTCTGGCCTAGATGGAAATCGCATCTGCGGCGATCTGGCATTTAACAAATTCATGAGGGAGGATCCCAGATCCCCCAAATTTACGATGCGCTCGCGGAGGTCGGCTACGTCGATTTGTAATTACAGACCCCCCCTGCAATTATTTCTGTGTCCGCGTCTGGTTTCTGTAGGTTCACGTAGAAATAATAGTGACATATACGGTAAAAGCTTACTTACATGAATGCAATTGCTTTTATTGGCTATACATACTTGCATCCTTGCGAATAAAAAAAATAAAATAGTAGGAGTTTAGTAGGATGATTCTACGTAGGAGACGACATATATCAAAGACACCATATGTGTGTCACCTGTTATGCAAGTGTATACACATGTACAGGCTAAACGATAAAAACGTTAATTGATGACTGTATTCTGTAATATGTGCGGGAATAGCATTCAATGGGATTTTCTTGCACCTAGACAAATTACCAGTTTCATGTCAAACAATCATGCATACAACGTTTTTTTTCTTTTTATATATCATCTACAATATATTGAGTGATTACACATTCTGATGATATTAATAAAACAACAATTCAAAGTAGTTCTTGTTTCCGTGTAATAGCATATACAGCCACATTAATTGCAAAAATAATAACCTTGTATAGCTTTGCCTACCTCGCATTCCAGAGTAAGTAACGATCATCTACTAGCACGTATTTGATAGGGCACCATTAAGAAATTATGCTTCTCTCTATATTTACTGGACGTGACAAATCAGTTACGACCTTATGTTACTAGACCATCGATATGTTGAATTAATTAATATGTTTGAAGGCGAAATCATACAGACATATCATTAGATATTTCATATGGAATACAAAGTTATTCAAAGAAATATAGGTATGTTCATTGTTTCGGATAAGTATGCTAAATGTATGCGAAAGCAGGATATATGTTTTATATGTGTTTGGCGGTCATGATAGTATATCTGAAGTTCTTGCGAACAATTATTGATGTGAAGCATTAACGTGGATACAATGTGTCACATTATATGGTAGACATATGTTTCATTCCTCTATGAAAACTAACTGAATGTTCTAATTTCAACCCGCAGTAAAGTGATGAATGATAATCGCCACACACACAGTCATTGTAGTCTGTCACAATAGTATGTTACACAATGTGCGATACATGAACATTAATCTGCTGTTGCGTTATACACTTAGCTGCTATTATATGCATGCATGTCATCTGAAGTGACATACTTTGATTGGCCGACTCAATAGATGGTATTATGTTTATTGTTTCAATGGGCAATGATTGTGGTAGTTCTGAGTATATAACTCTAATTACATTTCATTACACTGCATTAAATAATAGTTATGACGGAGTAGTCTTTCCAAATATGCGTTTGAAGCGTTTTTGTTTACTTTTCCACTTCGTGGAGTGTGACCTAAGAATTTTACTAATACACACTTTATTAGGTAAGTTTATATTAATATTTCTGTGTCATATCGTAAAATGGTCTCTCTATAACAATATAGCGAAGTATGAACGTCAACACCCTGATGGTTTTGTCTATATTTTAGTGCGCGAAGTGTAAATGCTATTACGCACATTTTTACTGTGTATCGTGGTGTAGCGATATAGTGTAACATGTTGCCTATAAAGCGGAAAACGTATAGCTATGATTGTGGTAACGTCACATTGTATGTTAGTACTCGTAAGACGCCACAATACGCCGTGTATATGTCGTTTTAAAGGTTCCGTGTGTTTGGGGTGGGAGTTTATTTCGTGTTTGTATATTTTGCGAATTCAGTAATATTGACAATGATGATGATCGACATATGCAGAAGCGTGTTCTAAAAAAAGCTAGTATGTGCATTGTTTCCCCGATACATGTTGGAGTATGTAATGATGAAGAATGACTCTTAAAGAGGAGAGATATATTCATATTTTGGAATTATTGTACTATACTTGTTATCATTAAACTCTCATAAACAACATGAACATATGCCACTCCTGAATATTATTTTCTAGTGTTCGCGTTTAAGAGTACATGTGCTATGATTCTTTTATTAAATATAAAAAAAAAATAATTACATTTCTATTTAACATTCCATTCAGATTTTAAGAGATATAACCCATAGAAGAGTTATTACTGCTAATTAAACTAATGCAGTAACGTATTTTACTGTACTACATGAAAGTACACAGCACTGGCGGCCATCTTGGATCAACATATTATATTTTGATTTTCATAAACTTACACAGTACGAGGGTCATATTCTTAGAGCGTCTCATGATCAATGGATGTGTTTTATATATTTTTTATTCAAAGTTACTCAATATTGGTATTTTCATCAGCAGCAAATTTGTCCGCATGGGGTGGGGTCAACATATGAGACCATAAAACATGTAAGGTACCACATTCAAATTGCTATCATGCTGAGATAATAACGAGAGAAATATATACCTTTCCATAAAATATAGTGGCAATTTGCAACCCCCCCCCCCCACCCCAGGTTTGTTAGGGGTTTGGCTCATCCACTATTACTTGGTAATATGTCTGAAAGACAGGGACCAAAACTATTTTACATGGCGGCCATTTTGTAATTCACTACTCTAAGCCAGAAGTAGTTTTGTTCTTCAATGTTCTCTGTATATCAAAGTTCATGCTTACTACCGGAAGTTCACCACTGTTGCCCCTCTTGATATCACTAACACCGGTGCTGCATGCAGTCTGCGCCGGCGTAAAACTTTGAGGGAGTAATAATTTATTTTTCCTGAAATGCATTATTTCATATTGAACTAACAACTGCATATATTTCATGTTTAAGAGTATGCAGAATTATTATACTGAATGTATTACATTATCACAGCCAAATTGGCTGTGATAATGTAAAAAAATCAGTATAATAAAAAATAATAAATTTATCATAAAATTGAAAATTTCTCCCTCAAAGTATACTTTGCTACTAAAGTATATTTTGCAATGTTGATGAAATAGGCTACTGATAAATTTCCATTTTGATACATGCAAAAGATACTGCATAAACACATCACCGGACGGCGATAGTGTACAGTACAGTGCTTGTGGAAATGCGACTGGCAAATGCATGCATTGGGCGCCGCATATTATACGTGAAAACTGTAATCTATGGAAGCGTCCTGGTGCTGATGTTGAACAATTTGTTTTCTAATTTTGAGATACTAACTCTTAATTAGGAGTTTGTATTTCCTAGCTAAGACTTACTAACTCCTAATTAGGAGATACATATACTATCTCCTAATTACGAGATAACTAATTCATAATTACGAGATACATTAGTATCTCCTAATTAGGACTTACTAACTCATAATTAGGAGATACATATAGCACCTCCTAATTATGAGATAACTAAGTCCTAATTAGGAGGTAGTAACTCCTAATTAGGAGAAACTAAGTCCTAATTATGAGATAAATAGTTAAATAAATACTTCTGCAACTTCTGATCATGAACGATCGGTGTCTATAGACGGTCGTATAGGATTTTTCATCAACTGAGTGATCTTTTGGGCACTGACACCGGTATATAATATTAACAATGTTTTCTGATTTTCTTTTTACCGCAAACATCATTCTTATCAAAGAAGTAATGAAAGTATGCCGCTGACTCTTGAAGTCTTCCTCTACTTTTGTTCACTTTTTGAATTTTTAAAAGGTAAGGTTTTGTCTTAAACATGTTAAAGTTGAAATTGTATATTTTAATACAAATACACAGAATGTACATTAGTCTTGAAATCTCACTCATTTCAGTTTCTTCAGGGGCCTGTTTCACTAAACATTGTACGACTAAAATGTTCGTAAGTGCAAATTTAGGATCGTCTGGAAATTTCAATTGATGGATTTACATGTATTGAGCATAGGCTGCATGTTCAATAAATGTAAATCCAATACTTGTTTACAAGAAAACATTGTTAATGTGAAATGTACAGACTATCATAATTTTGCACTTACGAACATTTTACTCGTACAAAGTTTAGTGAAACGGCCCCCAGGTTAACAGCTCTGCCTGCCAATGTGTGTTAATGACAGAGAAATTAATAGTTTACCGATATAATCATTGACTCTAACCCTAACCCTAACCCTTGGAGCTCAAACCCTAGTTTAGGCTCCTCAAACCCTAGTTTGGGCTTAAACTGCCATTTGAGATCCCAAATGGTAGTTTTCTTAAACCCTGGTTTGAGCAATTAGTGTGCACTTGGCGGCAGAAACCACCGTTTGGACTCTCAAACTATGGTTTCTGGTAGCTTAAACCACGGTTTGAGCTCAAACCCCAGTTTGTACTGTCCAAACCCTAGTTTAGGCTCGCCAAATGCACAATAATTCACTAAACACCAGTTTGAGAGTCTAAACCATGGTTTAGGCTCTCAAACACCAGTTTGAGCAATTATTGTGCATTTGGCCAGAAACTGCCGTTTGAGGTCGTAATCGAATTTCATTAGCTGAAGTATTTTCGCGTGTCTGCAACAACAATTGAATGCTGAAATGGTGACAAAAATTAACAAAGGATATTTTAATAATTGCAAAAATAATGTTGTCTTATCATAAGACGAATATGAACATGTTTTATTACTCCCTATAGGTGCGAAACTGTGACGTCAGTTAAGAAGAGTGACCTTAGAACATATATTTCCAGTGTATACCCTACTCATAATAATTATTGTACTTTTTCAACAGATTGTTACTAATAAACATTGCTGTATTGACTCAACGACCACCAGCGTATGGTCTGATCAGACAGCCGGGAAGCGCAGTGTAATATTGAGCTATACTGGTAGGCAATATCGTAAGGTACTTGCTGTATAATCACCAATTGTCAATAAACATCCGAGTGTCACACCTTGGTGCAAACAATGGATTAACATGTCATAAACGCAGTAATTATCAATCCACGCTGATCAGAATATCGACAATCGGTAGATCAGTATAGTCCCTGATCAATTTGCATATATACACAGGCTGTTGAGAATATCACCAAATTGTAGACCAGTGTAGTGCCTGATCAGCATGCTCATCAACTTGGGACGACCACACAATTGCTAATACGTACAACAGTTTAGTCCCTGAGCAGCCGGACTATCTAGCTAGGTTGATCAGACTATCCGTAATCTGTACACCGGTGTAGTCCCTGAGCAGCCGGCATATCTAGCTAGGTTGTTCAGACTGTCGGTAATCTGTACACCAGTGTAGTCCCTGATCAGGCGGCATATCTAGCTAGGTTGTTGAGACTGTCGGCAATCTGTACACCAGTGTAGTCACTGAGCAGCCGGCATATATAGCTAGGTTGATCAGACTATCCGTAATCTGTACACTGGTGTAGTCCCTGAGCAGCCGGCATATCTAGCTAGGTTGTTCAGACTGTCGATAATCTGTACACCAGTGTAATCCCTGAGCAGCCGGCATATCTAGCTAGGTTGTTCAGACTGTCGGTAATCTATACACCAGTGTAGTCCCTGGTCAGGCGGCATATCTAGCTAGGTTTACCAGACCATCCGTAATCTGTACACCGGTGTATTCACTGAGCAGCCGGCATATCTAGCTAGGTTGATCAGACTATCAGCAATCTGTACACCGGTGTAGTCTTTGAGCAGCCGGCATATATAGCTAAGTTGACCAGACCATCGGTAATCTGTACACCGGTGTATTCCCTGAGCAGCCGGCATATCTAGCTAAGTTGTTCAGACTGTCGGTAATCTGTACACCGGTGTAGTCCCTGAGCAGCCGGCATATATAGCTAAGTTGTTCAGACTGTCGGTAATCTGTACACCAGTGTAGTGTATCTAGCTAGGTTGATCAGACTATCAGTAATCTGTACACCGGAGCAGCCGGCATATCTAGCTAGGTTGACCAGACTATCGGTAATCTGTACACCGTGTCCAGTTGGGTTGATGAGACTATCAGTAATCTGTACACCAGTGAAGTCCCTGAGCAGCCGGCATATCTAGCTAGGTCGATCATACTATCGGCAATCTGTACACCAGTGTAGTCCCTGATCAGGCGGCATATCTAGCTAGGTTAACCAGACCATCCGTAATAGGTACACCGGTGTATTCCCTGAGCAGCCGGCATATCTAGATAGGTTGATCAGACTATCAGCAATCTGTACACCGGTGTAGTCCCTGAGCAGCCGGCATATATAGCTAAGTTGACCAGACCATCGGTAATCTGTACACCGGTGTATTCCCTGAGCAGCCGGCATATCTAGCTAAGTTGTTCAGCCTGTCGGTAATCTGTACACCGGTGTAGTCCCTGAGCAGCCGGCATATATAGCCAAGTTGTTCAGACTGTCGGTAATCTGTACACCTGTGTAGTGTATCTAGCTAGGTTGATCAGACTATCAGTAATCTGTACACCGGAGCAGCCGGCATATCTAGCTAGGTTGACCAGACTATCGGTAATCTGTACACCGTGTCCAGTTGGGTTGATCAGACTATCAGTAATCTGTACACCAGTGAAGTCCCTGAGCAGCCTGCATATCTAGCTAGGTCGATCATACTATCGGCAATCTGTACACTGGTGTAGTCCCTTATCAGCCGGCATATCTAGCTAGGTTGATCAGACTATCGGCAATCTGTACACTGGTGTAGTCCCTGGTCATGCTGCATATTTAGCACAGGCGATCAGGCTTCCGACACTATGCATATCAGTAGTATACCAGTGTAGTCCCTGATCAGGCGGCATATGTTAGCTATGTTGATCAGGCTACCGGCACTATGTACATCAGTGTAGTCCTTGATAATGCGGCATATCTAGCACAGTTCATCAGGTTACCGACACTATATGTATCCCTGATCACTAATAGTACCTGATCATTAATAGTCCCCGATCACTAGTAGTCCCTAATTACGAGTAGTCCCTGATCACTAGTAGTCACTGATCACTAATAGTCCCTGATCACTAATAGTCCCCGATCACTAGTAGTCCCTAATTACGAGTAGTCCCTGATCACTAGTAGTCACTGATCACTAATATATCACTAATAGTCCCTGATCACTAGTAGTCCCTAATCACAAGTAGTCCCTGATCACTAGTAGTCCCTGATCAGCTCAGTCTGATTAGACTACCGACAATATGTACATCAGTGTACTCCCTAATCAGTCTGGATATAATTAATTTTTATGGCGATATTTTGGAACAATTATGCTCGGTTTGTAATTCGAGTTTTCAACAAGCTGAATAAGATAATTAAATTATTATGCTCTGTCGATATGCTATGAGACTTCACAAGTTACATTTTTTGGCGGTCAGCAAAATATGTTTTTGTGTAAATTCTGCAGTAATTTCCAATATAAATGAAACAGATGCTTAATTACTCTCTGTCGCAAACCAAAAGAATATCATTAAAATTATGCTCGGTTTGTAAGATCCGAGACTTCCCAAATAAAAGAGTTGTCGGCCGGCATAGTAAATAATTAATTTTTTTGAATGCGATATTTTGCAAAAATTATGCTTGGTTTGTAACTGAAGATTTGAGACTTCACAAATATAGTTGTTGGCCGGCATAGTAAATAATTAGTTCTTTTATGAATATTTAGTAAATAGAAATTAAATTGATGCATAACTAGTGTCTTGATTATTAAACATGTTAAATGAAATTCATTTGTTTGCCTAATTAATTTAAACCATAGACATAGAATACAGAGATTCGCTGCTCCGTGCGAATAGACCATATTTTGATGATATCTCGTGACGCCGCGAGATTTCTCGCAATTTACGATATAGCCGTATGCTTGAGAAAGAAAATAATATTTTAAACCGAACAGGTGAGTAATTATTTGTGCCATTATGCCTACGTCTTAATGTCTTTATATTTTACCGACTACTTATTATTTTTACATAGTACAAACATTCTATTTTCCAAATACTCCCATATATAACCAGTCAGGGGTGTAACCGATTTCAATTATGTTCGGGATAACGTGATAGAGATATTTTTGCAGGTCATGCATACTTATCTCTCTTTGTGAATAACGTGTGTCAGTTATGTTGGCTGAATGGAATTTTACGCTGAAAACAGGTTTTCAAGTTAGATTCTACTCATCATTCGCATTGGTTCGTGCTATAGACCAGTGTGTATAGACCATTAGTATGTCACGTACTGTAACTATGTATTCACTGGCACGAGTGGCACGGAAATTGCCGAGTTTATGCATATTTCGGGCATTTATTTGTATAATAAAGGCTATATTTACAGGTGGTTTGTGAAGCTCTGAAAGTTTTCCCGAGTGATTGTATAGTTTTGTAGTATATATCAACACCTTGCAAACACGTATAAACAGGTTTCTTCGTTGCGCATCGTAGATTAGCGTTGCGCAAAGCCTTCACAGTTTACAGGTACTTCCACGGATAACGTGCTTCAGTTATTATATTTGGCGCCATGTTTTATCTACGCTTGCTGCAAGACAACTCTGTAGGGCTTGTCCCGATAAGACGGTTAGTCATTGCTTGCCTGCTCTTTGATCGTGGGTTGTGAATATGGTGATTGTAAGTCTCATTATGGTCATATGGTGATAAGATACGCCCCGTCGTTTTGCCACCAGTCTACATGTCTACACTGCATTATAATATAAATATATAACTATAAGTGTGTGTAGCGTAGTCTGTTGGCGTTATACAATGACGCCGGTGTAAGCAGCATTAGACAATCATCATCATCATGACAATGCTATAAGATACGTGTATTCGTATTTTGCGTACTCGTATTCCCGTAATAGACATGTATTATCCGCGGCAATTGAGCTCCTGTATGTACCGTAAAATACATATGGTAGACGTGATTGATAATTGATAAAAGTTGTACATTTCGTGGAAATACATGTATTTTGTTTACATCAACTAATTTTGATAATAACCCAAATGGGCATTTTGTATGCAACTATCAATTAGCGACCTGTCTATCTCCTGATTTGCCATCACACACCTACATCCTGACCTGCTGACAGGGAACTGTACTGCTTGCTGGAGGCAGGGTCAAGGCATGGTTGGTGTTTCACAGATACTACACATGGTAGGTTCTGGTCAGACTGCGCATATACGTCATGTGTGTAGTCGCATTGGGCAGCTTTCAAACCAGTTTCCGAGCAGTGTGATCAGGATCTACACAGCCGTCTGATTTATCTAACATGCAAGAGAATCACAAACTGCAAACTGTTCCAACTGCAGTATTGTCCATGTTCTTATCCGTATACCCCGTATGTGACCCGATCTGATAAAACCGGGCTGGCTAATTGGCTGATCGAATTGCGAACATTCAAGCTGGTGATGTGTATAAATAGACTGGCCGGTGGCACTGTCTGGTCTCGGTCTACACATGAATAAACCCATTTTGTCGGATCGTACATGTATCGTGGTAGACACCATGCTATGATCACGGTGATAAAGCTAGTTTGACATTTTAATCGTTCCCCAGGGTTACGAAGGCTGGAGGTGGGATAGGACAACTCTCGTATTTTACAGACTCCATACACCAGTATAGTCTCGCTTTCCATGTTCAGTAGTGATACATGTACATATACAAGTTGTAGTAGTAGTATCTTATGTGGCTCTACTGGCAAAATGGATCTTACAATAAACAGATCTTTTCAATAAATAAGTCGTGTAAATCATGTGCATTCTACATATGTCTACGCTAGATCACTGGTCAATAACATGCATTATGTTCCACCTCGTTATAAATCGATAGTATCTGTATTCGTGCGTGTTTGTTACTTGAAGCGTTCATAACACGAGATTGACGGTATCTGATGTTTAACTCGCAGATTATGCTTTAACTATTCGGAAATTGAATACACAGTCGTGTATTTCGTTTCGCATAATCATAGAGACCCTATTTATGAACGTAAGTTTACCACGTCTTCATACGGGGCGCCAAGTGGATCATGGCTCAATTTTGTCAACACAATTCATTTTTGTGCCACAAAATTCAATTCTGTGTCACAAAATTCACTTTGGTGCCACAAAACACAAAATTCAATTCTGTGCCACAAAACTCAATTCTGTGTCACAAAATTCACTTTTGTGCCACAAAATTCAATTCTGTGTAACACAATTCAATTCTGTGTCACACAATTCAATTCTGTGTAATACAATTCAATTATGTGTCACAAAATTCAATTCTGTGTCACAAAATTCAATTCTGTCAATTCTGTGTAACAAAATTCAATTATGCACACGCATGTAAGAAGGACTACCATTGGTCAGAAACTGCACTGGAGAAATGGGTCACGGTCGCCGATCTACACATTCAATGTCGATGATTCATTTCTCATTCTGCCGATGATTCATTTCTCATTCTGCCATTTTGCTTCAACTATCTCCAAACAGTCAAACGTTGACAAACCCGTTCGTATTTAAACTCATTTGCGTTATAATTGTACACATAATTCATGTACATGTAGATCTCCCGCGAGTACTGACGTCATTTATTGTGTATCGCAAGGTACATCTGCCCCAGTTAAATCAATAATACACGCGCTGTGGCCTGTGTTCTGACTGCTGTCTGTGTTTATAAACATAATGTGTGTATTGGGCCATTTGAGGAAACCATTTGTAGTACATTGTATTTGTGTAGATACCATGGATACTAAGATGGTTCATACTGTAAATAATGCATGTAGACACATAGTTGCGAACACGTAACTTCGCAACTAGTAGACACAGATCCAATACCATTTGTTTCACAAGGTTAGATCTACTGTTAGAATACGACGTCATCTAAAGTCATTTTCGAGCATAAAACGTTGCCTGATAAATAGAATACCAGGCTAGTGTATTTTAATATCATGTTTATCAGCCTCGGCTCGGAAACGGTAGGAATTCCTCGGCAAGCCTCGGAATTCCTACGCGTTTCCTAGCCTTGCCTGATAAACTTGATATCAAACTACACTAGCCTGGTATTCTCTATATATGGGCATGCTCTCAGGTCTAGCTATGTCCCGGCTACTTTATGTTTGACCCTGTTTACATAATTGAGGGAAAATTCTGAATATTTTTCTTATTTCTCCTTCAAAGTATATATGTTCTATGGTGTGACCACTCATTTGTAATCATAATATAACCAAAATAACTGTCCATAAAGAAGTATAATATTGATATATTGGGTTATATTTTCGCATTGAAATATTTAAACCTGCAAGTGTATTCCACCATCTAGTAAAATGGACTAAGACCGATCTCAACCAATCAACGTAGAGATGACATAGACTATCCTACGCAAACTAATGTTTGTGGAAAAAACTGACTTTTGTGGACAAAAATGAATTCTGTCCCACAAAACTGAATTTTGTTCACAATACTCAATTCTGTCTTACAAAATTGAATCCTTTATAACAAAAATGAATTTTGTATATCAGAATTTTACATAATTGGATTTTGTGATTTTTAGTGTTACAAAACTCAATTTTGTCTGGACAAGATTGTTTTTTGTATCAGAATTTTACATAATTGGATTTTGTGATTTTTAATGTTACAAAACTCAATTTTGTACACATAATTAACCTGTCCTGCATGGCGCCCCGTACTTCACATGCAAAATTTCATTTTTAGTGATAATTCAACTCGGTGTTTCCGAGTTGGTTACGCGCAATGCAATAGGATTACATTTGAGATACATACCACATGAATTCACCAGGGTCACGTGGCATGTATCTCAAATGCAAATTGCTCACCGGGATCTACAGTTTGGACAAAGGTACGTCTGTTGAACCCTATATGTCACAGAAACGAATACATGTATATCACACGTGTGAAGTATTCGTGCGAATGCGTCACACATTTCGGTGAATACTGGCCGAATTCGGCCGAATACATCACAAACCAAAAATCTCACCCAAATATTTTTCACTTTTTGGTATAAACGTATATGTCACACAATCGCAAATTTCAAACTTGACCGAATATGGTCATATCTTTATCAAATCGAATGTATCAACAAAACAATCACTTTGGAGCATTTATTGTCGAATTCTGATCATTACGTAATCTAAGATGACCGCCGAAAGGTCAAAAGGTAATTATTTTATTAGAGACTTCAAACGTCTTATTTTCATGAACTGCCGGGCTGTTACACAGTTATGGTCCGTGGGTTAAGACTTTTCATATTTGTTAAAATGGAGATCATCGCATAATCAAAAATGGCCGTCGTCAAAAAGTATGTCAAATTCTTAAATATTTTAGCAAAACACGGTTTTCCGCCCTGCCCTCAACATTTTTTATTTCCGTCTTACAAATATTATGAAATACTGCCAATAAGTGTACCATGTAATAACAATCAAACGCTATGTGTCTATATTAGTGACATATCTAAATGTTGAAAAATAATAAAATATAACCTCCACAATACACCCTGATGTGAGCGACCTCATCATAATTTATATATTATATACATAGAGCAATGTGTGGAACAAAATAGGAACGAGCTGGCCGGGGCCCGCATGTCGCGCCCGCTGAGGCGCACGGACGCACGGCCGCCAACGTGCCGACGATATGGCACTGTCGTCAAGCCAGCGCGACAAACAATCGCACACTTCGAATTAATGGTGACGACAAAATTATTACGAGACGATACTATTTTGAACAGTATAGTTCTGTCATTGTTGGTGTGAGTGTGTCGCACATGTTCAGGAGAATGAACTGTCCAAATATTAAAGCAATCCTTCAAGTTTATTGAAGATATGACATGCTGGAGAAACTGGGACAAACTTTTCGACTTATACAAATGGCTAAGTATTTCATCTGCATTTCAAAGGTCACAAAGGTCAATGTCGTTTACTGGTGGCGTGAGTGTGTCACAGATGTCCAGGTAAAGCAAGTGTCCAAGTATTGAAGGAATCCTTCAAGTAATATTGAAGATATGAGATGATGGAGAAACTGGGACAAAGGTTTCGACGCAAATGTACACGTACGGACGTACGGACGGAGCATCAGGAGCAAAGCAATATGCCACTCTTGCTATCGCATAGGGGGCATAACAACGTTTAACACATTTTTACGTCAAATGTAAATAATATAATTTACCATTTTACCCATTCAACCACATACCTATATACTGGAGGTTGCAAACATTGTAGATCCAGATGAGCTCGTAACGAGCAGTCTCATCAGGATCTGCACTGTTTGTGACAAACTTTATATTTTTACCGCCAATATCTGACAAAAAAAATTAAAATGTTTAAATTGATAATGAACATCTCATGGTTAATGGAATAGTCTGAAATATAACACGGAAGATTCCATCTCAGTTACTTGGTGTTGAAAGGGTTATAATGAATACAAGTGCAGGAGGCAACTACTAAACTAAGCAGAGCAATATACGCCCGATTTAACAAGAGTTGTTTGTCAAACATATAGATCCCCCCCCCCCCTTTCAAAATGGACACGCGCGGTGCCCCACAATTGTGCATAGTGGCCTCAAAATCAAACGTTTGAGCATCCTAGCACCAACTGTTCTTCAGTTATTGAGCCGAACTCGTTTTATTGTCCAAGGTCACCCCGCGACCTTGACCTTGCTCAGCATGAGAGATCTCAACATGAATGTCCTTGCAAAATATTTGTGACTGTGACTGGAGAAATGGGGCTTATGGGTTTTGCAACCAGTGTATCCGCCTGTGTATCCGCACAGTCTGATCAGGATATGCACTGTTCGCCATTCCATCAGCGAAACACCCGGCATGCTTCGAACAAGTACTACAGGTCATACTTAGGATACATGAGTGTGTTATTTGATCAGGAGCTACACTGGTCACAAATCTCATAATAAGCAGCATTATTTAATCTATCCATTTGCATTGATAGTTTCTTGCTTCGTGTGATTACACTACAAGAATGAATGGTATTTTTGTGGAATTTATCAGGGTATAAACTTGGATATCCCCGATAAATTGCACAACAATGCCATTCATTCCTTATAATTCGGCATTTGAAATAAATTCATCAAGAAAATGTGTTTATTTTGACAGACGGCAGCCATTTGTTTACATTGACAGCACTGACAGCGCACCTGTAGAAAGTAGTTCGGCGTGGGAGTTTACTGGGATGTAAATTTTGGACTGAGACTTGCTACGGGCCAATCAAATGTAAGGGAATTGTGTAAATAGTTTTGTGCTGTAATTATTATTTGCATACTCCTAATGCTACCATGTTTAATGGACTACGTAAACAATGAGCTTGTATTGTATTGTATTCTTTGTCTTGTCATCTTTGATATAGTTTCTAGTTTTGTTTCTGCATTTACACAGCACATGGGCAATGTATGGACATGATAATGTGATAACACAGTTATATCACGTTCGTCCGTATGTGAGATCGATAATCCACTCGCTAAAGCTCGCGGATTATCTACTCGTACACGTGGCGATCCGTGATCTAAAATGTGGCTTATATTGTGTTTTCAAATTCAAATTCGTTGCAATCTATTGCATTGCATTGTATGGTGGTGTATTGCGATATCGATGTTTGTGTCACCGATTATTATATATTTATTTAAGTAATGCATGATTATTTGATGATCAGAATCTTCACTTGTCACACATGTCCCAAGTGCCACTTTATAAGTCAATCACCCTGTGTCTAATGTGTATTTATGAAACCGATGATGTTGATCACGTATTATATCAGCAGATAGCAAATCATGTACTTAATTGTCTCGAACCTTTAGTTATTTACTTGTAATTTCGACTTGATAGCATAAGCATAAATCCAATGCTTTTCTGCAACCTCGAATCCTATATACAATAATATATTCGAATTGCATCATGTTACATTGTATTACTAAAGTTAATGGGTGTTGTGATTTTTCGTTTCGTTGCATTAAATTTTAAACAGCGCAATCTCACTTTACATGCAACCTCATGCAACCTCACTCGACATTACAAAACCGGGCTTCTTGAGTTTACGAATAGCGTAGTTCATGACCAGCCTGCGCATCCGCGCAGTCTGGTCATGGACTACACTGTTCGTTGAAAAAACACCCAGTGTATCTAGCAAAGAACAAACGTTCGCAGTTTGTTGTGTACTGATGATGTACGCTTGTGAAAAACGCAATACGCCGCTTTTTGTCGTGACGGGTCACATATGATTTGCAAATTAACACAAGGCCATGAACATGATGAACGTCAGCAAATACTGCAGTATCCCATACAATGATTGCTGATACAGATCGTCTGCGTCTTTACCAAATGGGCCTGTCATGAATGATTTAACCATACTGAATCATCAGATAGTACGGAGCCCCGCAGGGAACATGGACTTTTTTGTATTCATTGGTTCCAACGAAATAACAATTCGTTCCCTCAATTTAACAATTCGTTCCCTCGAATTAACAATTCGTTCCCACGATATAACAATTCGTTCCCTCGAATTAACAATTTGTTCCCACGAAATGACAATTCGTTCCCTCAATTTAACAATTCGTTCCCACGATATAACAATTTGTGGGAACGATTTGTTAATTCATGGGAACGAATTGTTAACCATTTTTACGGGTGTTCGTGCTAAATGGGGCTACGTTGGTTGGAAATTAATTTGGAATATATATACATGTAGTACAGGACAATGTACAGTAGCATATTAAGCAAAGACATACCGAACATATATAATTGTACATGTAGCAAAATAGTTTGGCACCCCCAATAATTGAAACGCTCCTACGCCTATGTTATGTACAATACATGTATGCATAATTCACTGCACTAAATTTGAATTTAGATCTATTAATATTTTACCACAGAATTGGATGATTTTAAAGAGGCTGCACCAAGATATTTCACATTCCTGCATAGGTAAGGAGCACTAATAGAGCAGCATATTTGGGTTTATGTAAAAGCTTCTAGTGTGTCTATGTCACAAATGTCGAACGCATATTGCTGTCTGCCCACTTATTTGGAATATTGCATTAAATACATACTGTCCGAGGGCGTGAAATGGATAATTTTAAATTAACTGGTCACTGCCCCCTCAGGGTATTTATAATAATGGCGTTGTTATATTCACCGACATAAACTAAAAAAAATCATTCTAGCTCTAAATATTTAATGAGCTAGAGCTAGCAATAATTATTTGAGTTTATGTAGATTTGGCTTGCCATATTTATAGGATGCAGGCATGCGCTAGAAGACCACGAGCGAGTCTAGCCCTAAATGTCATAAGCCCCATTTGTCCAGTCACAGCCACATAGCAGGCGCTAAAGTGGCCACACATCTGGCTGTGACTGGGTAAATGCGGCTTATGGATTTTGCGACCAGCGTAGACCCAAAATCAGACTGTGCATCCGCCTCATTTCTCCAGTCACACAGAAGGAGCTAAATATGACAACAAATGTCATAAGCACCAACTAGACAGTCATTTAACAGTAGCTAGACCGGTCACGCATGCAATAAGGCCCGTTTTCCCCAGTCACAGCTACCAATAATGTCAACATTGCGCATTTAATAATACGGGGCGTCGCCAAATGTATGTCACATTGCAATTACATTTTGTCTCGTGACTGTTTAATATTTTCGCATTAAGTTGACAAGTTGATTTAAAGGGAAAATAGTCAGTATCTGCGTTTCATGTACTGGTACATTCCGTCTGTGCACACCACCCTCTCCACATACCACTGTTGAACCTTATATGTCACAGAAACGAATATATCACATGTGATATATTCGTGCGTATGCGTCGCACATTTCGGTGAATACTGGCCGAATTCGGCCGAATACATCACAAACCTAAAATCTCACCCAAATAGTTTTCACTTTTTTTTGTATAAACGAATATGTCACACAATTGCAAATTTCAAACTTGACCGAATATGGTCATATCATTATCAAAACGAATGTATCGACAAGACGATCACTTTGGAGCATTTATTGTCGAAATCTGATCATTACGTAATCCAAGATGACCGCTGAAAGGTCAAAAGGTAATTATTTTATTAGATATTTCAAACGTCTTATTTTCATGAACCGCCGGGCCGATATTGGACAAACTTCACAGTTATGGTCCGTGGGTGAAGACCTTTCATATTTGTTAAAATGGAGATCATCGCATAATCCAAAATGGCCGCCGTCAAAAAGTATGTCAAATTATTAAACAAACTTCTTCTCACGAACCGCCAGACGTATTTCCATGACACTTGGAAGGAATGATCGATAGTTAACGCTGTTTCAGATTTGTTCAAATGGTGCCCACTGGGTCAAGAAAGGGCGGGCCGGAGGGGTCAAGTAGGTGTCAAATTTAAGATTTTACCGTTTATGGTCAAGTCATATATCAACTCAAAGGTATCGACAATACGATCACTCTGGAGCATTTTTTGTCGACATCGGATGATTACATAATTTAAGATGACCGCCCACCGAACGTTTATTAGTGATGTCAAGCGTCTTTTCCTTGTGCATCATACTGTCTGTTATATATACCGTTTATCATTTGTTTTTCATCACATTTGTTAATGCTGTTTTATAAGCATTATACTGTTTACATTGTTCTCAATTTTTATGTTTCAAGCCAACTATGGTGGACAGAACAGTTTTGATGGTATATACAGTAGCGCTTTTCTGCAGGTCAACTATACGTACTATACCAATACTATACGTATACTATACCAATACGATATGTTTTCTATACGATATGCATATAATATAAACGCACGGTATGTTTGTACCGTACATACCAACCAATATCGTATATATATACCATTCAAATCGTACGTTTATACGATTTTTATACATGTGTATAATTCTGGTACGTTTGTATCGTACAAACATACCAGATTTGTGTACGGTATAAATGTACCAGAATAACGTAAATTTGTAATTTTTTCCACTTTTCACATGTTGAATTGTAACCGGGGTTTAGTTAAGTTAAACAAAACGTTTTTTCAGGTTTTCTGTTTCTTTATTCGATTTATTAAACTAAATAAAACCTATAATTATATATACATAACATCTAAAACAATTTATGTTTACAGAAACACACAATATCACATATATTTCAAATTTGATATTTACAAATATTTTTTAAAATAAATACAAAAGAAACACTCATTATCAGAGTCAGTTATTCTGTATCCAATTAGTGATTGTACAACTTAAAATGCATAAATTGGACAGTAATCCATCAATAAGGAACTAATTTGTTAGTAGCAGGAGAGATTTCACAATCTTCTCCTGGGACTTTTCAAATACAGTTGCCAGGTTGATATATTTTATGCGGGTAGTGCGTATAATTATTTCTCTCAGTCACACATATGACCTGACATTCACTCACTATCACTCACCCCATATACTACTTACACAACAGTAATTAAATACGATAGACTGGACACATCGGTAACTGTCAAAGAACAGGAAGGGGCAGCTACTGTACATATACAGATAAGAGGGCAAAATGCAATATAGGACATTCTACTGATAAGGACATATATCTTAATAAAGACTGAGCTACATATACATTATAATAATGCGTTATGGAGTTACCGTGGGCATTTCGTACAAACGTTCGAAGTGACAAGCTGCAGTTCTGTATGAAAGTTTTGCTTCGGACGTTTGTAAGATGTGCCGCACAGGAACTACATAAAAACATAGAAATGATTAATATCTACCGCCATTTGCTGTTTCTACACTTGGTTCCCGACAGTGTCTAATATTAGTACCCTTATTTTTGAGAATATCTTTAATGACGCTGTCCGTACAATCAAAACAAAATTTGCAATTTCCACTACTCATATGTTTTAACGTCCATTTTATGGGTCACATGCATGTGACTAATGCATATAAGGTCGCATTGTTTCTAGGTATGTTACATTGAGTCATCTTCCGTCAGACTCGGTCACGACCATGGCAGATCCACATCAGCCGATCTGGGTATACACTGTTCAGCAGTCATCGGGAACATAATTTGGTAATACATGTCAACCAACATAAGGCTGGAAACAGACGTAGCTCAGCTCTGCACTTACACTTTTGATGTAACGTCACATGAAGCTGAGAATCGTCTATCTGAATCGTTAGGTTGATAATCGCAGCAGAACAGGTAAAGTGGACGACAAATGCAGCATGTGAAATATATACATGACAGATCAGTATGCAAGGTCTACTGACTACTGTAAGCTGTACGGTCCCAAATGTTGGGATCAACTTAAATAAGCTGAAAATCGTGTCAAAGTAGAGGTCGATGGGACATCGCATATACCCATATGCCTGTGTTTTTAACAACATGAACCACCATTATAAATAGCCTTATACACATAATTTCGCACTGTGTATAACTGTTACATGGCAAACCACACAACAAATACAATATATACCCACTACTGTACTCAATTATTATCTATCAAATCCAGTGACATGTAAGCAGTTACCTGAGTGTATTGTCTCTGTAGCCCATTTCATCAACATTGCAAAGTATACTTTACTAGCAAAGTATACTTTGAGGGAGTAATCATTTATTTTTCCTGAACTGCATTATTTCATATAAAACTAACAAATCCATATATTTCATGATTAAAAGTATGCAGAATTATTATACTGAATTGATTACATTATCACAGCCAAATTGGCTGTGATAATGTAATAAATTCAGTATAATAAAAATTAATAAATTTATCATAAAATTGAAAATTTCTCCCTCAAAGTATACTTTGCTACTAATGTATACTTTGCAGTGTTGATGAAATAGGCTACAGGTCCTCGCCACACCAGAATCACTAAAACAATAGGATCACTATCTACTCACCTACTATGGGAGTAAATATGGCTTTATCTATGGGTAACGTGTACACTAACAATAGGCTGTGCATCAGATTGAAAAGTTTAAACATCAACATTTATTTTCAGATTGATGGGACAAATCCTCAGATATCTCGTCTTTTGTATAGTCTGCTGGCATAATGTGTATATCACGCCATTGTCATATCTGTCTATGATGTATTGCACCAACTTTTATTTGGTTTACTGTCATAGTATTTGCTGTATGTGTCAAACACACGAAGTGGTGAAACTGTACGATGGCTTGTACATACAAAGTTGGCGGAGATGGCAACTCAATGTACCATATAGTATACAGTAACAAGACAATATTTATATGTTATGTTCATATATCACATCACTCTTATGAAGCAATTATAAGTGAAGCCAAGTGCATCTAGCTATGACCTACTACCTTAAAGGCAAATAACCACTTAGTAGGCACAAACTATTCTTTATAGGAATTAAATAAGTGTATAATTGTGTCACTATTCCACCAGTTCTAAAACTTCTGAATGCCCGCTATATAGACATAATCATTTAATAATGTCTATTTTACTGATAGAAACGCGCGGTGGTAATAA
Organism: Conchocele bisecta; assembly: GCA_029237695.1. Classification (NCBI taxonomy): domain Eukaryota; kingdom Metazoa; phylum Mollusca; class Bivalvia; order Lucinida; family Thyasiridae; genus Conchocele; species Conchocele bisecta. The sequence goes on from CM055266.1 coordinate 3,396,853, forward strand.
GCTATTTTCATATGCAAATGAGGCATGTTATTTTTAAATTATTTATACTAATTAAATGCGTCACCTGAAAAAAATAATATTTCGACAGATTATAAAGTATGATCATTGCACATAAAAAATAAATACAGAGAATAAATAGCAATGTCCGTTAATATGTTAAACAAACACTGTCATCGCCCCTGATATCATTGTGGAAATTTACGTCTGATATAAATGTATGATAATGCCAATCAATACGTGGGTGAATGAATATTTATTTTTGCCAGAAAATGTCTCAGATGATGTATCTGATATAAATGACATGTTGTGCTTAGTGAGTGGGAATGTACTTTTAAAGTCCAGAAAGTGTGACAAGAATGAAATTTTCGAAATCCAGATTGGGCTTCATGTAGCAGTTTATACTTGTTTACATACTCCTTTAGGTGTTTGTTAGCATGCTTTTCAAATAGTCACGGCCATGAACAAAATAACACAGAAGTGTAGTGTGTCTTATTTTGATGTTAATTTCAACTAAAAATAGTACACGATCTGATGTGTTGCTATCCGGACCCGGGTCCTGTAATACTAAACGATATTATTCATACAACAATGGAATTGGAAACGTGTATTCATTTTGTATCGCCCACCAGGTGCCCTGAGACAAGAATATCCGTTTCGTCACGCGGGGGTTGAATGGTGATGACATTGAACATTAATTTAATAATAATTTGTAAACGATCCACTGAACTGGCATTAGCGTCCAATTCGTGGGTGAAAACCCATTTGTTAGACATCATGGCGAACACGTTGGGTGTATCAAAAGTCGTACAAATTCAGCGAATTAAAAGTTGAATATTATTCTGTGTCAGATAAATATTTTGAAATTCGCAAATATGTTCTATATAGGGGCGGAGAAAAAGTATCCATCGTATGCACTGGTGTGGGAGAATGATATTCCACCATCGCCATAATATTTCGTCAGAAATTCGGCAAAGCCTCGTCTCTGGCGACATATTCTTAAACTCGGGTGGAATATATTTGCCCCACACCAGTGCATATGATGGATACTCTTAATATAATCTCACTGTTCCTGAAAGAAACCCAATTCCCGGTCACGTTGCATTTAGGGGTACCCTGGCATCATTCCAGCATACATATCGACTTATGTGCTTATATGTAGGACATTCCAAAATATAGAAATTAGTATGCCCCCTGTGCGATAGCAAGATGGGCATATTGCGTTTCTCTTGAGGTTCCGTACGTCCTTCCGTCCTTCCGTCCGTCCTTCCGTGTACGCTTACGTCTAAATGTAATTCCAACATGTAAACTAATCAGTATTACGATAAAGGATTGCTTCAATACTTGGACACTTGTCATACACTCGCGCCACCATTAACACGACCTTCACAATTGTCACCTTCCAAATATCGCTGAAACACTTAGCCATTTTGTTACGTCGAAACGTTTGTAAGAGTTTCTCCAACATGTAATATCGTCAATAATACGTGAAGGATTGCTTTAATATTTGAACAGTTCATTCGCCTGAATATGTGTGATACAATCACACCACCAATGACCGTTGTGACCTTCAAAATGGTGCTGAAACAATTAGCTATTTTCTTCCGTCAAATTCATGTTTGACACACAATCTACGTGTGGGTTCGAATCCAAATGAAACCTATACATTTTATTTCCTAAAAGTTTCACTTTCCAAACACAACATTGCCGTATGTATCTTTAACGATATCATCGAATAACACTGAAACAAATATGATTGCGACATTTGTCATTCGAAAATAAACTTTACTTGAAGTTGAACTGGTTTACTCGGTTAACCAACTATATACCTGATCATCGTTTGATTCAAATATAATTGCTTCGTTATTTTAATGGGATATAATTATGTATAACATATTATGTGAACACTGCCTCTTTACTGTACCATATACGACACATGGGGTGTCCAAGTCGGCCATCTTTGTGTGTTCCAGCCATCAGCCAGTTTCAACAGTTCGTCCGTTTGACAATGAACTCAACATGTGAAGTAGAACGTATGCTATAATGTAGCTAATCACATGTAGAAACGCCAGGAGAACGGACTCCTATCAATTATATTACACCAAACTGTAAAATATGTCAGTTTTCAGGACAGGTTTGTGCCTGTGTTTTTAACAACATGAATCACCATTATAAATAGCTTTATACACAAAAAATGGCACAAAGTATCAATTTTACCTGGAAAACCACACAACACATACCATATATACCCACTACTGTACTCTGTTATTAGCTATCAATCCAGTGACATGTAAGCAGTTACCCGAGTATATTGAGAATAGTAGGTTAGTGCCGTGAATGGGAAAACATATCTGGCAAGGCTCAGGAAACGGGATGGGCGAGGCTCTGCCGAGCACATCCCGTTTCTGTGCCGCACCAGATATTTTTTCCCATTCACGGCACTAACCTACTATTCTATTTATCCCGTCAACACCTACAACTTGCTGTAAAATGCAAAAATAGTATTGACTGGATATAAAAAAATGTTTCACGGCACCGCGTTTCACGGCACATACGCACTGTGTTGACGGGATAAATATAGCTTTACATATGAGTAGCGTGCACAGTAACATATGCTGTGCATCAGAAAGTTTACACGTTGAACTTTATTTTGATATTGATGGGAGGAATGCTCAGATATATTGTCTTTTGTATAGGTTGCTGGCATAATATTTATAGCTTGACGTTGTCATATCTGTCTGTTATGTATTTCACCAAATTTTATTTGGTTTACTGTCATATTACTTGCTGTATGTGTCAAACGCACTTAGTGGTGAAACTGTACGATGGCTTGTACATACAAAGTTGGCGGAGATGGCAACTCAATGCTCCATATAATATACAGTAACAAGACAATATTTAGTTGCGAACGGTAACTCTTGCAATTACTCCCGTACCGTCCGTAACTAGAGACGGGCGGTATGCGAGTAGATTGCAAGAGTTACCTTCGCAACTGGACAATATTCACATGTTATATTCATATATCGCATCACTCTTATTAAGGAATTATCATTGAAGTCAAGTATATCTATGTATTACCAAATACCTTCGAATGTTTCAACAAAATTGTGTAGACACAGGTGAGCCAACTCATAACGAGCCGTGTCATCAGAATCTGCTCTGTCAGTATTTTTATATTTGATAATAAATACTCGTAATATTTGTTCCATTTGTGTGTGTGTGGGGGGGGGGGGGGGCATGAACCCTGCCGTCTCGTTTGTTGGCTTCCTGGTTACGACCCTGACATTTGGGATCGTACAGCGTACATTATAGTTACAGTATACTGTTGTAGAAAATGTCGTTAAGAATCAATACTCATTGGCATTAGTCCCATTTAATTACCGAAAACATATAGGCCAGGGGGCCGTTTCAATAAACTTCGTACGACTAAACTGTTCGTAAGTGCAAACTTATGATAGTCTGTAAAGTTCAAATTAACAATGTTGTCTTGTAAATAATTATTGGATTTACATTTATTGAGCATAGGTTGCCTATGCAGCATATGCTCAATAAATGTAAATCCATAAATTGAAATTTCCAGACGATCATAACTTTGCACTTACGAACATTTTAGTCGTAGGAATTTTAGTGACACGGGCCCCAGAACACTCATGTGAGCCGATCTGGATCTACACTATTTGACACTTCATAAATAAATCAAAGTACTGAAAGTACTGAAATGAAATATGTTATCTCCACAAAAACTGATCTCTTGCGGAACTAGAGACTGAAAGTTGCATATTTTCTCAAGCGTCATCCATAGGCAAATGCAGTATGATGGTGTAAACCCATTCCCATCCGTACGTTTTCTCTAGAATAAATTACTGTTTGAAACTCCCAGAAAAAAAGTGTACGAAACTGGCGGCTAACTGGTCAGTCACTGTTACCTAACTGTGAGAATTAAAGATTATAGCTGCTGTATTCATACGCACGAAATGTCTTGATTCGTATTTTCCAGAATTTACCTGATAGACTGAGCCTAAAAACTGTGCAAAATATAGAGAATAGTATATGTACAGCTTTATATACAAAGTCTGTCAGACCAAAACGCCATAGGATAACTTGGCACCACAGGGCACTATTTTCTTGGTCGTACTAGCCATTTAGGCGTAGCACGTCAATATGGCTGCCCCTATATAAATTTGCGTGACATAATATGGTATCTCGAGGGAGATAACATATAACAATGGCACATTTTTAACGACTACATGTATGACGCATCCACACATCAGGTTTCGTGTCCCTTAGTCAAAGAGCGGAAGGGAACTTTGGTCCAAATGCGGTCAAAAGCTTGAAAAGTAGGTCGTGTTAACCTTCATTTGGTACGCAACATACCTTTGGGTTATGATGCATCCACACATCAAGTTTCGTGTTCCTAGATCAAATAGTATGGGAGACAGCGAGCTGAAGAAAAGTTTTGACCGAATGCGGTCAAGCGTGAAAAATAGGTCGAGGTGACATACTTTCGGTACGCGACACACCTTTGGGTTATGACCCATGCACACATTATGTTTCTTGCCACAGGGATGCATCCAGGATTGCAATAAATCGGGGCATCTGTCCCCTTGTCTCACAAAAAGTGGGCATCACTAATGCAGAGCCGAACGAGCGTAGCGAGCGAGGTGGCTAGGGTGGTCCGGGGGCATGCCCCCCACCCCCGGAAAATTTTGAAAAAATGGTGCCCAATGGTGGCATTATACATGTATCCGAGACTTAAATACTGATGTAAAATATGGCCAATTTTTAAAGCAAAACTGTCTGGTACGTACTGTACGGGAGGATCACAGAGTTACAGGCTGCAACTACACACTCACAGTCCATTATCTAACTGTCTGCAAACGCTTGCATTATAACTGGCTGACTATTAAATCACAGGTGGAATACTCGGACCTAGGACCCAATACTTGGCTCATTTTGAAAACGTTACCCACCCACCCATTTCCATACCTTACAGCCTTTCCAAGGTAAGAAACAACTTCGCAAAAATGCCGTATTTTCAGGCTCGTTCAAACACCACACATTTCGATTTTTCTATTGAATTATGTCTCTGGTAATCGATAAATATAGTAGGTCTTCAAATATATTCACTTCAAGCATCTGCTTTTAGCATTTCGTTAGTTACGGGCAAATTAGCTACCACAGACAAGGCGATAATTGTATGTCCGAATAAATGTCACACATATTTGTGGGCTGTGGAAGCATAAATTACGTGTTAAATCGGGCCGAAGTCCCATTACAGTTTCAACATATTGACGTGGATCACTGCAATGAACATCAGTAACTCAAATGTTACAATTTGTGACTAACAAGTATGATTCTAGTGTGTCTTTGATGGTCAATTATTGTTTGTATATACATGAAACACCTTTCTAAACAATGTACAAAACAATTCAAATGCGCCCGGGTGTAATAACAATAGTACTTAGAAAGGTGTAAAACTCCCATTCGCCACCATTGTCAGAGCGGCCACACGATGTCGTATTGTGGAACTCGCCTATACAACGCATTACAGCGTGTCGAAACCGCTACTTGGGGTGGGTTTTCGGCATAGATTTTACAGTTGCTAATACATTAACATAAATCTCAAAGATTTCGAGTGTAAACTGCACTAAAAACGCGTCTCACTAACCTAACCTAATTCGCTTTTTAAAACACGTTCACTTCCTGATTAAAATTGAATATTAGCCGTATATCGAATCACGTGACACAAACTGATTTGGTTGGCAAATGGGAAATGACTTCAATCTCCAGTAACCAACCATACCACTGCGTGAACGTGCCTGAATCTGGAATTTGTGTTGATTTACCGGTAATATATTTATTAAAATTGTTGAGAGAAAACTCTTTTTGGAAATATTATATCACATCTTCACTCATGGGTTGTGGTCTAGTGATTACTACATTGGTATTCAATACCTTAGGTTGTGGGTTCCATCCCCACACTAGGTATGAAACAAATACTTTCATAATATTTCCATTCCACTAGTGTTTCGGATGGGACTTGAATTTGACGTCTAACCTTAGCTGTTGCTGCAACATCAAACCCATTCACGTTCACTCATGTAAGATCCTATTAATTAAGCCGAATATGGCGAACTTCCACTCGCGTTGTACATGTTGTTTTATCATTTTGATTTCTACTCGTCCAGACTGGATTTAAACTCATATATTCTTATATATATGTTAATGTTTATGCCGCACTCCCTCAAATTACCACTCGTCCAGATCGAAAATTCCCTCATCAATGCGAATGGATGAGTGGATTTGTCGAGGCCTGTGTACTTTCCTTGCAATATCGGTCATGTCCGTCAAAACTTTGTACATACAAATCTCATCATATGCTTCTCGGATCTTCGCCAAACTTCACCAGTAGTCTGCTTACATTGACACCTAACCATCTCGGGCCATTCAGGTGACCATGACCTACTTTCCTTGATATATATGTCACGTCCGCCAAAACTTGGACATACATCCAACTTTTGCATATCTCTTGATACGTTATTGGGATGTTCGTTGAAGTTCATTAGTAGCTACCTCACATTGATAGACCTGTTCATTAGTAGCTACCTCACATTGATAGCCCTGTTCATTATAGCACTCATTGATAGACCTGTTCATTAGTAGCTACTACATTGATAGACCGACATTGTATCTACTTGATAGCCCTGTTCATTAGTAGCTACCTCACATTGATAGACCTGTTCATTAGTAGCTACCTCACATTGATAGACCCTGTTCATTAGTAGCTACCTCACATTGATAGCCCTGTTCATTAGTAGCTACCTCACATTGATATACCTGTTCATTAGTAGCTACCTCACATTGATAGACCTGTTCATTAGTAGCTACCTCACATTGATAGACCTGTTCATTAGTAGCTACCTCACATTGATAGACCTGTTCATTAGTAGCTACCTCACATTGATAGTCATAGTTAGCACCTCACATTGATAGACTGTTACATTATAGCTACATTGATAGCCCTGTTCACTGTAGCTCCTCACATTGATAGACTATTAGTAGCTACCTCACATTGATAGCCCTGTTTATTAGTAGCTACCTCACATTGATAGACCTGTTCATTAGTAGCTACCTCACATTGATAGACCTGTAGCCGATTTCACCAACATTGCAAAGTATACTTATCTAGCAAAGTATACTTTGAGGGAGAAATTTTCAATTTTAGGATAAATTTAATAATTGTTATTATACTGAATGTATTACATTATCACAGCCATTATGGCTGTGATAATGTAATACGTTCAGTATAATAATTCTGCATACTTTTAATCATCAAATATATCCAGTGGTTAGTTCTATATGACATAATGCATTTCGGGAAAAATAAATGATTACTCCCTCAAAGTATACTTTGATAGAAAAGTATACTTTGCAATGTTGGTGAAATCGGCTACTGGGACACATTTGAGTAGCCTAGGCCCATTGGTAGTGGGTAAGACACTCCCTGGCGATCGTAAAATGGTATTTGTTTGTCAAAATCTTGAAAATAGAAACAAATACTGTAGATCTACAGTGTTTGCATATGTTGCTCCTTAGGGTTGACAGGGTTAAAGTAATATAAACAGAAACTCTCTTCAATATGTCATGTTCTAAAACAGCTCTTTGTGCACCTATATCCATGGCCATTCACCGACAATTGGATAAGCCGAATACGTTTGTAACTGACGTGAATATCCTAAAATATATTTTTGTGTGGGAGATAGCGTGGTACATGTGACAAAATTAACAACGAATACAATATAACTGAATAATACTTCCAACAACTTCCTGATATCATGTCTATAATTTATAAATAATTTGCCCAATTTACATCACGTAGACAGTTTTCTGTTCGAAATTCACAAACCTGAAACTTATACATTATGTAAATGTTTTCTCCCTACCGATATTTACTTTGTAGTTGGTATATAACACTAAATGTCTGTAATTTGGAATTAGGTTTTAAGCTACAGAAATTGTTACAACCAGGGATAACCCGATTGCCCGTTGCTTTACTTCTGTTTTGTGAATGAAATAGTTGGCCCCGGATCGAGTATATTAAAACATACAAATGACGTCATTGGTGAAACCGGTGACAACATTTTCAATGTATGGAAGCCCAAACTTGTTAGAATTAGTTTTTTGTCGTATTTTCAGTACTTGCATTAATATGAGTATTAACCTACGCTGGATGTGTTATACTGTCATTAAATTTTTTCCCTGACTGTAATTTATCACTTACTGACTTATTGACCCCCTTCCCTGAACGTAAAATTGACACTCATGTTCGCGTGTATTGGCCACCATAGAAAAATGTCAATCGGGCGACCGAATTCGGGAATGTCACTAAAATCCGCTGTAAATCCATCGATAGAATGAGGATTAACATCAGTTAGACCCACACGTGCGAGTTTTGTTGCGACACAATCGCAATCATTAAAAAACTCTGGGTCAACAGGCATTTTCGCACAGGTGTCGGGTGAGTTTAACACTTTCCTCCACAGCCAAATGGCTTATTTGCTGTTGTGTATGCATGCCTGTCAGTGGCTGCTAGCAGTCTGTTATAAATACACAGCAGCTGAGTTTGGCTGTCTGATCTCCATACAGGTAATTAACGAAAATAACTGAATTATAGGGTTATGTTATTCAATCCAAATTTACCAACATTTCTAAACATTGTATCCATTTAAAATGATTAAATTGAATTTATAGAATAAAATTTCCAGGATGCTGATATAAATATTTTTGCTATACGTTATATAGTTTTGTCATTATTCCCTCCCAAAAATAAATCTTGAAAAATGATTGTGTTCTTGTCTATAATTATGCCCCTGGTGCGTTATTATTTTTGTGAAACTTTCAAAGCAAATATGGAATTTATGTGTGGCTGTGACTGGAGAAATGGGGCTTATGGGATTTGTTACCAATAGTAGTATATAGGGAGTCAAAATGATACCACCTAACGGTGGTATCATTTCTCCTCCCTATATACTACTCCACCACCCCCCGAAAAATCAAAAATTGGTTAACGAGGAAATTGTCTCCCACCAACCACGAAATATTCAAAATTGGTGTCATAAATACATCATGTTTTTTTCACGTCCAATTGAACAGATAAAACAATAGTCTTAAAAAGGATTTATTTTTGACACCAATTTATGAATTTATTCTAATAAGTTTCCGATTTAAATGCGTCCTCGCGCAATAGTCTATATTCCAACACCATATTTTCCTCCTCCGATATAGCTAATTGATTCCGTAGATCAGCAATTAATTCTACCAGCTCTAGTCTACCACGTTCACCTGTAGCCACAGGGCAGCGTAGTTGCTTATGTCTACAAAGAGTTTGGGCACTAACGAATTTACAAGGGCATCTGGGGCATTGAAATTGCGGGGGGACACAAGGAAACTTTCTACGTCTCGCTAGATGCCTTCGTAGATAGTCTTTACGCGTAAACGTCTTACAACAAGTCTCACACTCCATTATATATGTATATGTTTATGTTTATATTCAATTGGTCGTAAAAAAAAACATAATGTTTTCAAGACCAATTGAACAGATAAATTTCATAGGTTATACAAAAGTATATTACAGAAAATATGATAACGTCAGAAACTAGAGCAGAAATAGAAAGTTTGAGAAGAAAAGCCGAATCTCTAGGGATTACTTATAGTAAACGGTTTGAGAGTTAGGGGGTTGACAAAGTTGATAAATGCCACAAAGAATGAGGCGTTTACAGAAAATATGATAACGTCAGAAACTAGAGCAGAAATAGAAAGTTTGAGAAGAGAAGCCGAATCTCTAGGGATTACTTATAGTAAACGGTTGAGAGTTAGGGGGGTTGACAAAGCTGATAAATGCCACAAAGAATGAGGCGTTTATGAAGCGGTTTACCCGCGCCCACAAACGAGGAGCCTTTAAAGATATATCCAAAGCGGAGGAAGTAGGTAACAGAATTCAAAAAGAAAGTATTGCGGGGTTAAGGGCTAGTGTAATCAAACCTTCAAGCACAAATAATTTGTCCCAAATTAGACGCCAAAATAATAATAAGAAAAAATCTATCGTTAGTGCGATAGTGGAAAAAGGTGAAGAAATATTGGGGGCTCACGATGAAACATTGGAAAAGGTAGAAAATGGAAGACGGGTAGTTACATTATCCTTTCGTAAAAACATTAACATTAACGAGTCTGAACGCATGTCCGATAAACTCGCTCCGTATCTAACAACCAATTTTTATTTGAGATATTCATATTCTTACAAGCTAGAAATATGGAGGAAATTAAAAATGGAAAACCTAAAAACTATAATATTTCACAAAAATCTCGGTGGTAGCGAACCACTATCATCAATGAAAACCGTTTAAAAAATGGCTGTCAGATAAGGAGCAAACACGAATAATGTCCGATAAAATAGACAGACCGAATACAAAGTGGAAGTTTGTAAGATGGGTAGAGGTTTTCGTAAAGCTAATACAGGGTAGTAGGGAATAGATTTGGGACTACAATCCAAAGAAGCGGCAGGAGGAGAACTTCCAGAATGGCTGAAGAATAAAAAAGGTATGTATTCTTTAGATAAGTATAATGACGACCTTTGTCTGTTCAGGTGTCTAGCTATGCATATGACAGATAAAAGACCCGACAGATGTACAGAAAAGGCGAAAGAACTTAGTAAGCAATATTTTGGTAGTAATGTGGTTTCACCAATTCCTTTTTCAGATCTGAAAAAGGTTGAAGAGTTTTTTAAAATCGGTATAGAAGTATATCAACCCACCGAATGTAATGTATGGTGGTTGAAAAAGGTACCAGCACACTATAAGGCAATAGGTAATAAACCAATGACAATAGGACTGTTTAATAATCACGCATTTTCTGATAAAAAACTTAAAAACCTATCTAAAATTTACGCCTGCGATAATTGCAAACAGAAATTCACGAAAGCGAGTAATATGAAGAGACACGGACCAAAATGTATGAAAGGTGAGACAAAAATAGTATGTGATGGTAATTATTTAGAGCGCCCGCGTTCGTCGTTCGAGAAAGCGTTTTACCCAAAAGGTTCTAACAGTTATGGGGCGATCGATTGGATGTATTCTGTGGAAAAGCGGGAGGGAATTCACATTCACCACGAACAGTGCGGACACGGAGGTGAAAGATGGATTTTAGGAGCTCGGTAGATGGATACTGTCCAGAAACCAATACCGTATATCAATATCACGGCTGTTACTGGCACGGGTGTGAGATTCATGCAAAGCATAAAAAAGAAGAACGCGCATCACAATGAGAAGAGATAAAGTTATTAGAAAAAGCAAAGAATTCAACCTAGTAGTTATGTGGGAATGCGAATTCCAAAGAACGGGTAAAGATATAAAGATCGGTTGTGACACTACTCTTTATCCATATCAGATAGTATACGATTTTGAGGCGTATCTCCAGCCAGAAGTTGAAACTACAGGTAATAGTTTAGAGTACGAAGCTGAGCACGTTCCGGCAAGCGTTAGTATAGGAGATAATTTCTCAGGAACAGTAACTCATATTTGTGATAAAGATCCCGCAAAACATTATAGAAAAATTCATAGAAGATTTGAAAGTCAGGGGGAAAAGCTATAAGAGAAGAAGTGTGGTCAAGATATAAGTTTAATACGGAATATTTACGTAAAAACCAAATCGCCAAGATCGAACAGTGGATAGAGCAAGTACCGGTTATAGGTTTTAACAGCAGTAAGTACGATATAAACTTAATAAAGAAATACCTAGTAGGCGAACTGACATCAACAACAAAGAAAGTAATGGTCGGAAAACGTGCAAACGCAACAATATTTCTATTTACTCAGAATTTAGATTTCTTGATGTAATACTTTATCTAGGACCTGGTGTAAGTTACGATAGTTGGATAAAAGCCTACGACTGCAAAGGACAGAAATCTTTCTTTCCTTATGAGTGGTTCGATTCTCCAGACAAACTGGATTACCCAGGACTACCCGATATAGAGAATTGGTATTCCAAACTATCTGGGAAAATGTTAATAGATGAAACAGAATTAAGTAAATGTCGTAGAATTTTCGAAGAAAATAATATGAAAACTTTCAGAGATTGGTTGAAATATTATAACGATTTAGATGTAGCACCGTTCCTAGAAGCGGTGGAAAAAAATGTGTGAATTTTATAAACACAGAGGTGTGGATATTTTCAAAGATGCGGTAAACACTACCTGGAGTAGCTATACAATATTTATTGAGAGGAACCATTAAAGAACAAAAATCTTCAAAGACGATTATACCGGAGGATGCTCTATATGCACCAAAAGAAGAAACATACGAAATGATGAAGGACGCTCTAGTTGGTGGTCCATCAATAGTATTTACACGCTATGCAGAAGCCGGTGTTTCCAATATTAGATCAAATGAAAGTAACAAACCTTGCAAGGCTGGTTTGGGGTACGATGCAAACGCGTTATATTTATCTACGATAAATAAAGAGATGCCGTGTGGGAGAGAAACTATACACCATATAGATACCCCACATAACCCTAAATTTATTAAAAGTTTTGTAAAAGAGTTTTATCTGGAGACTGGTTTGGGTTTGCGGAGGTGGATATAGAAGTTCCACACAACTTAAAACATAAGTTTTCTGAAATGTCCCAATATTTATAAACAGAGAAGTAGAGGTTGATGAAGTTCCCACACACATGTTAAAATATTTGGAAGATACTGGAAGAACTAGAGGAAATGGAAGAAAATTGGTGGGATCTATGACCGCCACTAAAGTATTGCTGTACGCGCCACTGTTGAAATGGTATTTAAAACACGGCCTAGAAATAACGGGAGTTCATCGTGTTATAGATTATATTAGTGGTAACCCTTCGAATGGTTCGCAAAAGAAGTTACAGCGCAAGACGAACAGGCGATGTAGAACCAAATAAGAAACCAGTAGCCGACATAATGAAATTATTAGGAAACTCGTGTTGTGGAAAAATGATAGAGGCAACGGAGAGACATTTAAATACGACATATACGCGAGACGAAACCTGTGTTGACAAAGCATTAAGATCCGCGTATTTTGATGATTTGGAAGAGATAGGATATGCGTACGAAATATCTTCAAGAAAACCCAGGTGTGCGCTAAAGAGACCATTCCATTGTGGAATAGCGGTTTATCAACTAGCTAAATTGAGAATGTTGGAATTTTACTACGAATTTCTAGATAAATACATAAAAAGAGAAGACTTTGAATTAATACAGATGGATACAGATAGTATGTATATAGGAGTTAGTGGAAAAACGATAGAGGAATTGATTAGACCTAACTTACTAGACGAGTTTGAAAAAGAAAAAAATAAATGGTTGGCTTGGGATAAATGGAGCGAAAGAGAGCCCGGACTTTTCAAAATGGAATTTAGCGGGGATAGGGCGATAGCGTTATCTAGTAAGTGTTATTTTGTAGAAAAAATTAATTTCACTAAAGATAATTTGGAACAAATTAAAATTAATAAAAACTCTGCGAAAGGAATGTCCAAGAGAACTAACAATTTAAATTGGGATAGATATAAACGAGTACTAAGTGAAACTACAGAAGATGGAAAACACATTATAGATGTAGCACAAAATAGAGGATTTAAAATGAAAGACGGCGTTATGAAAACGTACTGTCAACAAAAATTAGGACTCGGCATACTACGATAAAAGACGCGTGTTACCAGACGGAATACATACAGAACCTCTATTGATTTAAGTAATCGGGGGTAGCTGGGTGTCAGAAGACACTATAAGAAGTTCTTCGCGAACAAACCCTCGAGATGGCCCATCATCCAAATAGTAGAGCACGGGCTCATCGGGTTTGGTAATAGATCGATCTAGATGATATACATTGAGAGACCACACTGGATCAGTCGCGCGGCGGCTGCCACCTTCGAGCTCTCCCGGTTGATAGAGGTACCGGACGTCAATATCTGATGGAAGCCGCTGCTCCTCTAAACCAACGGGTCGCCCGCGCGAGACGGCAGAGGGCTTGCTCGTCACCCTTTTAAACTTGATAGCATCTACAGGCTTCTTACCTATCAATCTGGTCACCTCTCCGTTCAGTGCGGAGACCACGGTGGGCAGTCTGGCCACCCACTCGGTCGACCGTGAATGGGGGTCTACAAGTTCTTTGGCGTATTGGTGTCCGAACAGTCTCTCAGCCAGGGTTCGATTGAAGCGTTCCACGATCCCCTGGTCCCGGTGGATGTTGACGCGGCCGCGTCTGATAGAAACTTTATGCTTAGACAATAGATGAGAGACCGCGCCCATGAACTCGCGGCCGGGATCGACCTGGAGAAGATTCGGCCATTTGAGAGGACTCCTCTTATATATTCGGGAAAGAGCCTCGGCCACTTCCTTAGACTCTTTAGTGGCCAACGGCTCAGCCCCCTTGTAACGACTCGCTACGTCAACGATTGTCAGTGCGTACTTGTACGTTTTGCGACCGACGCGATCGTGAGGGAGAAAACAGGAGATCCGCTTGGTGAACTTGGTTCGGCACCGGCACGTCGAATTTCGGGCGCGGAATATTGTGAGGCGCGGGTAAATAGATCTGCCAGATGGCCTGCTTCTTGAGCCATTCCTTGACAGCGTTTTCTGAAACCTTGGTCGCCGCCGCGAGGTTCTTGATGGCCGCGAGTCCCTTCCAGTAGCCGCGTGGACTATAGTATGTATTCGACAGCTTGCGCGTTAGTTTGGTATCAAGTTTGCGCGTGTTCATCGTATGCGAAGTATTCTAATATATCGGACAATCTCCAACATGCCCTCGCCAGTTCGTCCGGTAACTGCGTCGTTAATAATAAACCTTTGTTGGAAGTTTCGCTGCAGCCCCAATCGCGTTTGGGTTGGAACAGGAGAGGGAAATCTAATTCATCCAATCTCGATTGGGAGGAATCTAACATCGCTTTGCGAAAAGGGTGGCCGCTTTTTCGTCCTCGAGACAATCTCGGGCCAGACGAATCATACTCTTTGCACCAGGTAAACGATGTTTTTGGGCAGTGTAGCCTACATCAATCATAGCGTTATAAAGTTCGTCAACTAACATCGTTCTATATATATATTTATAAAAAAAATGTTTTAATTAATTAATTTAAAATCTCGATTGAATATAATAGCCGGCGAGACCCACCACACCCATTCCACGATGATGAACGCGATCTCGCGGTCCTTTTGGGGCTCTGACGGTACATAGAAATCTGAAAGTTGGGGCTCGGGATCCATTGGATCGAGACTTTTGTGCGGATATGCCAGCGCGTACTCGCGGTTGGCTTCTTCAACGTTCTGAAAAGTTTTGCGCGGCGTGATTTTCGCGGCGAAGCTCTTCATTGACCCAGTCCAGATGGGCGGTTCGTTTTTTTGACCATGCTTCCTTTGCGCTATTGAGTTGTTCTACAGCTAAATCATGACGCTTACGCTCCTCATCCACGTTCGAGCTTTTCATTTTAGAGAATATAAAGTTGCTACCGCTGAACGCCAATGCGTTTACAAGCGCACCACCTACTATTACTGCGATTGAAGCCATTTATTTATTTCCATATATTAACTGGTAGAATTCCAGCTTTAACTAGATAATCTCGGGTCCAAACTGCGGCCGCTACATCTAAGGTCGCGAGCCCTACGTCTCTCACAGTAAAGTCCAATTTGGGAGCGGTTCCTCCTAGGGCCATCTTTGATAGTCGAGCATACCCGATACTGAAACCCGATATCACCACGGCGTGATAAAGCGCATTCACTAACATTTTACCATCTTGTTCAGCCATTGTTATAATTATTGCATATAAAATGTGTCGCGATCAATGTTTAAATGGGGCGCATCCAAATTCAACATTGTTGATGATTGGTGTTTAGTAACTTTCTTCTGAACACTGGCTGGTTGTTTTTTCTGGTATTTCCACACGCACAGGGCACCAACAACTGCCAGACCACCAACCAACAACAACTCCAATTCACGAATTTGGGTTCAATCGGAGATTCGCCCAACTCCAACGGTAGTTGGTATTGGGTGTTGAGTGTGCTTCCAATTCGTGAATTGGGGGGTGTTGTTGTACTCAACTCTGTATTCAGATGTTTTGCTGTCTCCGTCCCCGATTGCAACCCCAATCTCGATTGGAGTTTAGCCTCTCGAAGCTCGGCGAGTATTTTATCTTGTTTAACTTTT
The DNA here is from genome assembly GCA_029237695.1 of Conchocele bisecta. Classification (NCBI taxonomy): domain Eukaryota; kingdom Metazoa; phylum Mollusca; class Bivalvia; order Lucinida; family Thyasiridae; genus Conchocele; species Conchocele bisecta. The sequence continues at coordinate 3,413,062 of CM055266.1, forward strand.
CGGGTGGCAGCCGCCGCCCTCCCAGCTGCCTGTCTTTTGGGATTTTTTATATGTGGTATGTCATCCAGTGGCGGAGTAACACTCTGGTTCGATTGTGTTGGAGCAATCTGGTTCAACTCCGTCACTCTCGTGGGTGTGTCTTGTGTCATCATTTATAATATTAATATTAGAGCTTATAGTTCGTGGGCATATATGTCCAAATTGACAGTGTTTACCCGTGGTCAACGCGGTTGTTAGTGGAGCTAAGTACATTCCAAACTTGTGATAAATTGAGCAGCATGCCGTTCTAAGAGTGTGTCCTATAAAAGGGTCAGTCTCTAGATCGTGAATCAACCCTTCGGTGTTTGGTATAGGGAGAAGTCTACTAACGGCGGTAGCGTACAAATGAATAGCCGCCGATCCAAGAGTTTTTGTCATCTCTGCTCCCAATTTGGATTCGTATCGCGCATACATTTTATCGATCTCCGCATCTGACATCTTATCCACCTGAAAAACTGAGAGACGCCTACCGAGATAATGCTCCGATTGTCCCCCAGCAACCAGCGCAGCTAGCCGCTCTCGTCGCGCCGCATTTTTTTCATTTTCATTCGGAGTCGTTGCACTCAACCCCGATTCCGATTGCTCTGTCGGATCATTATTGTTGGCAGTCGGAGTTGAGGTTTCTTCTATTAGCTGATCGAGAAGTTCGTCGCAGTTCATTTTTCTTAAAATTAATTTAACTATTCTAACAAGTCTCATCACTTTAACATATTTATTTATTACAAAAATAATAAATGCGCACCATTATGCTCGCAACAAAGCTCGCAGCGGAGCAACCAATTGTTAACATTGTTAAGCATTTGTTCAGCATTTGTTCAGCAATTGCTAAGCATTGTTCAGCAATTGCTATGCATTGTTCAGCAATTGTTTGCATTGTTCAGCAATTGCTAAGCATTGCATGCTTATTACTTTGTAATTTTCTAATTTTCTTAAAATTAATTATTAATTAATTAATTGATAAACTTTATAAGCAGTTGGTTGATCAGTCTTTAGCAGAAGCTTGGCGTGCTTTAGTTTTCGAAAGTATCTGTCGAACCTCCAGGCGCTCCTCGCGCGTTGGGATAACGTCATTCTCTCGAAGACAGTCATCGAATGTGTCTCGGTCCTTGCAGTGAAAAGAGGGCGACCCATTTCGTTTGCTCGCGCAGATCCTTGAGGACGGCGTTGTATTTTTGAGTGGATATCCATACGCTTTGCCTCGCATGGCGGCCAGAAAATGCGAGCTCGGAGAGCATGTCTTCTTTTTGGTCATCGCCGCCTTGGCTGAGCAATCGTCAATCACGTAGGGTGGGCTCGCCCTGAAATATTTGGTATAACCACGCAACCAATCGTGAAGCCTATCACCGGGGTCAATAACGTATACCTCAGGGTCGGTCCATATCCTCGGGCACCGCTGATAAGTATCGTTGTGCCGCACAGTGGGACTAGGATCACAATGTGACAAAAAGGCATCGCGGTAGGATCCCTCGAGTAAGTTGAGGATGGAAAACGTTTTTCCACATCCTGTCTGCCCACATATTATGGCGGAGTGAGCATCTCCAATCGTGAATTGGTATTGATTGCTAGATTTCTTAATTTTTTCAAAATTATGTATTAATAAATCGTTAGATGATTTTTTTATTAAATCAGTAGATCGCTGATACGTATCGACCATCTTCGATGTTGAGTTGTGCGTCTGTAATTATATATAAGTACACGTCAATGGCCCGGCTCCGTCCGCCTCTTTGGTTATCTGGATCGTCACACCCTCACTAGCGTTCTCAAATTGGCGTCGCTACCGTGTATTTGGTCATCGTCGCTGGCTCGCATGTCTAGCCATAAGCGTATTTGGTATTTCAGGAACTCCGCGAGGGAGACGGCCGAGAGATGCAGGTCTTTAGCAACTGCTGCAACCTCCGGAGAGCGCTTAGATCCGGCAGCAAACTGCTTTCTTACTTCATCCCACTGCTGGTGCGCGCGAAGACCGCGCTGTAGAGTTGATTGGGGGACTCCCTCGATCGTCACCTCTACCTTCGTGATTTTGGGGGTTATAGAATCTGTCGGTTTTTTCTAGCACCGAACGCGAACCGAGCATCCTCGAACAACATCAGTATACCTTTCATCGAGCCGGGTACGTTGACGTTAATATTCCACAATGTGTCGCTTTTGTTTTTCGGCATCTTGCGATGGCGAAGAACTCGGTCGTAAAGTATGGCAACGCGCCGGCGTACTGGGTTCTGATCAATCGCGCTTAGTTCGGGCATCGTGACCATGTCGTACTCCAGCGAAACATTATCGATCGTATACGTCGATAATGGTCGGTGGCTATGATAACTCGGCCGTAGTCGTTGAACGTTAGTTCGTATTCGAGGCGGTCAGCCAAAGCGCTCTGATAGTAGGGCATGTGACTCTCCAGCAACTCAAAGTCGAGCGGGATGTAGAAGCGGTTGCTGTAAGCGCCCGCGACCGCGTTGTCACTCGCGTTGTTATCTGCCTTGTTAGCAGCCCCGATTTCTAAGTTTGGTTACGTTCTTATTTTTGCTTGTGTCAATACCTTGATAGACAGCGTTTTCAAGCTCGTGTGACGTCTTCCACAGGTCTGATAGCAATGGTAGACGTCGCTGTCATCGATCGACATCACCTCATTACCAGAAATCTTTATCATAGTCTTCTTGACTATGGCGCGACCCAAGTTCTGAACGGACGGTTCGGTCCGCGTCCGTCGACGTTAGCGAAATAGTGAAAGCGAGGCGCAACAGTACCCGGAACAATGACGTCGTTAGCTCCGAGGTTGGGGAAGCGGACTAACAAGAGCTGCTGGTTCTGGTCGATCGTCGATGGGTTGTTCGTATAACGACACTCTGTCTCACGCCTTTTGCCCCGAGGGGCTCACGCAGTCTGCGGTATGGATTGAGTTTGCGACCGTATTGACTCGAAGACATAATTAATTTTTTCAAAATTATTGAAACTATTAAACCCGTATGGTTTTGTCTTTTAATACATAATTAATTTTAAGAAAATTATAAATATGGCTGATTTACATGGACGAATTCGATCGCACTACGGGCGACCCGAGAAGATTACCTCGATGGTGATGATGATAACTTCGAGGATTCCCTCACGACACCACCATAGAAACTCCAGTTCCAATCCAATCACAATTGGGTGACGCTACCATAGTCAAAGTCAGGAATTACTTGAGGGAGCTGTAAACGACTACTACAACAATTTGGCAGCAGAAAAAGGTTCTGGTCCCCTCTGGTCGGTCGCGACTACTCCAAGTTCAAATTTATGAGCGGTAAATTGCGACTAAGAGCAGCACTAACTGTCCAATTAGTTAACGGGAGGACGGAAAACCACTATCACTAAACACCATTGCAGGAAACCGGGGCGGTGGCCAACTCATAAGGGACGAACTAGGCTTCACGGATTGGAAGAGGGGTTAAACAATTATTACCGGCCCGTCGCTGTAGAGGCCCTAAAGTCTACCGACGAAACTATAGCCGAAGACGGTCACGCGATAGAAAACGGTCGAGCTCAGCGAGGTCCACCCTCAAATAGCCACCGACGTTATTAACACTATGGAGACCAGTTCAGCGTCCAATCACAATTGGGGAAAATACTCAACGATTGACCACCGTTACCTCTTCGAGAACTCCGTGGGACTCGATAGGCTCTACAAACGGTCCGGGGCGCGAACTGGTCCTTAACCTCTCCAAACTCACGGCGCTGGATGAAACATATCGCGCTAGAAGAAAGAAAAACTGGAGGAAGCCGGTGACGATAGAGAATCTACCGAGCGGATCAACAAACTCCTGCGGTCTTTGCGGGATGAAAGAGAAGCTCGCTTGGAGGCCGCCTCGGCTAACCGTGAGGCTCTCCGCACAAATAAGTCGGATCCGCGAAATCAATCTCGAGGGTCCTGCACGAGGAGACGACACTCGGTGAGCGTCTTCGCACTCTGTTCAGAGAGCAGGGCGTCACGATAGCAAGCATCCTCGTTGCTATCGGCATGACTATATCGACCATAGTTCTAACTTTCACTGGTGGAGCGGCGCTACCACCCGCTCCAACACCAGCACCAGCACCAGCACCCGCTCCATCCGGTGGAGCCAAGGTGGGATATAAAAAAAACAACTAAAAGCCCTCGCCAGTCTTCTAGCTAAATTAGCTGGAAAGGCGGCTGCCCGCACTACCTGGACTGATCGGAAGTATCGTTTCTTACTTGCTATCTATATTATCAAAAACGGTCCGGATGGCTAGCAAAAAATACCTGGGCTTTAATCGTGGCAATCGCCGGTCTCCTATTATTCTCTGTCAGAGAGTTCTACAACCAAAGCGTAAATAATCCGATCGCCACGAGGGCGATGACGAGACCCAATTTTCTCCTCGTGTGTTGTGCTTTCCAATTTCAACATTGTTGATGATTGGTGTTTTTCCAATCGCGATTGGTCTGTTGATGGAACTCGATGGTGATCCACAATTTACGAATTGGGAGGGGGGTACTGGGTTCGATTTACGAATTGGGGGGAGGTGTATCCATTTTGTGTTTTTATGAAATCGGTTCCACTGTTTGTTGGGGGTGCGCTTGATGATATCCGTGTTCACGTTACCGTTGTGGCCGATTTTTTTGATTGGCGGTGGCGATTACGATATGATTATTGTAACCGTCAACGGGTCGTCTGTAGTATCATATTGCTCGGCGCCATATAAAGACTATTCCAAATACATAGTCTACTGGGGTGCTGGATTCTGTTAAAAACGTCTTGATAATTCTGGATCGCCTTCTCCAGGTCCACCTAGCTGAGATGGCGTCCTCTACAAGTGCCAAAAATTGTTTTTGTGCATCAAACGCTGTTCCCTGCATGCCTGTATAGAACTGCGAGTTTGCTTCTGTGCGCCGAGAATGGCCCAGACGTACGTGCGAATGGAGTCGTTGACGCGAGTAACCCCGGCTGCGTGAACCCTAGACCCGTATCTAACATAAATGTACCCACGCGTTCTGACCTCAGCAGCCTGCTGTATGTAATCGACGTGAGCAGTTTCGGAGGTAAACATGGTACAATAGAAAACACGCCACAGTGTCGACCATCCAGACACTTCCGTCCCGAAAGTCATAGTCGCGGGGTCAAAATTCCGGCGTTGCGACTGACGATGTGGTCACCGGAGTGATCGTTGTCTAAAATCAGTCTGTGTCCAATTCCCGGACTGGACCGTGAATGAGAACGTCCCCGAGGCCGGTGCTGGTAGGAAAAGCTTTCTGTCTCCAGTCCGTCTTTTGAAACGTAAAATTCGTTACACAGTCTTTCAAAGGCCATTACGGTTATATGTGTTGGAAATGGGATCCAGGCGTCGTTCTTGAGGTAGTGAAATACCTAGTTCTTTGAGAATCCTCTAATAGTATAATACACGTGAAAGTTGTAGACACTTCGGAGCATGACATTCTTGGATGTCAGATGGTTTTCTTTATATGAAACTCCACACCCGGCTGTTGCGCACCATACAGCGAAAATTTATTTGGTTCTGCCAAAACTGCATCGGTGTTGCTTTCCAGCCGTTTTTACCCCCTCCATCGTAGTAATCTTGGGCAACCTATATTGTTCAAAGATGTTAGGGAAGTTGGTGGCAAAAGCCCACTGTCCGGTCTAACCGTTTACGGTTGGGTGTACAAGGCGGTTAACAACGTCTTTTTGTGTGTATTTACCTCCGACCGCGTACTTTACATTAGCGTTTAAAGCTAAATGCTTTTGGTATCCATTGAAAGATATTATTATGGTTTGCTACTATAACTAATGTTCAAAAATAGGGTTTGTTGTGAACTTCAAAAATTAATAGACAAACTGCTGCGGAAAACGCCCGGGTAGGCCTTAGATCAATCACGTTCACGGTTGGATGGCAGGAATGTGGGGAAGAGTGAAGGGTTTTTACTATGTGAAGGATGGACAACACTTAGGTGTAAAGCTGCCTCACGGACTGTGGGGAATAAGACAGCTCAAAGATTTTGTCAACTCAGAGCTTGACGGTATAATCAACCTACAGTATCGAATGTTACCGGGCTCACAACAATGATCATCAGCAGTGATGTAGTGGTCTCCCGGGGTTGGGTATTCAATCGGTTTTAGAGAGGACATACTCCTCAAACAAAGGAGTGTTCACCCCGGGTGAGTACGTCGGTGATAACCCGGTGGACTTCACCTTCACGAAAAACTCTCAGGGTGCACCTGGATCGGTGTGAACACAATCGTACAAACACGATAGACGGATCCCCCAGCACATTACTGAAACTGTGCCGCAGCGATTGTTTCTATGGTGAGACTGTAACGTTAGACTTCCACACCCAGAGATGAAAGTTTTGGAATCGGGACACATCACGAGTTGAAGATTTTATTCTTGATGATAAGGGCGAGGAGTTGAAGAACGATTACCCGATTTCGGTCGTCCTAGAAATTTCAAATTAATTAATTAATTTTAAGGAAAATTAGAATTTTAAACGCATGTTCGTAATATATATATCAACATTATGAGTATATACGGACCAGGTAGTTCTTCCGATTGGGTGACAAATTCAAATAATTTGGAACCTGCAGAAGGGGGGATTCATCCGACAGTAGGGCGACTTTTTAACTACCAAAAAACAAAGGCCTTGATTAATAGAACTATATCGAGGGCCACGGACGAGATTCACAGAGTCTACTATCACAAACTCCTTAGAGAATATGCCCTGGCTGTGAATACACAAAGTCGTGAAGAAACGCATACGGACTAAAACGAACTAGGTAAAAAATAATAACCAAAATTTAGAAAAGAGGCCCGGTTGGGGATTGATAAAGCCCGCCGAGAAGACCGCCAGGTTGACATTACGGCGGTTTTATGATGCGTTGCGCTTAGAAGACTCTCTCAGCAAAGAAGCTACACTTGCTGAATTAGACGGGAAAATAATCGATTTTCGAAATGAGGCCACGTCGGGTATTGAGAAAGCAGAGAAGACCACCAGGCGGACCTTAGAAGGCTTATGAGGTGTTGCGCTCAGAGGACTCTCACATCAGAGAAGCGGCACTTACTGAACTAGATAAAAAAAATAACCAAATTTCGAAAATAGACCGGTCGGGTATTGATAAAGTCCGAGAAGACACCACCAGTCTAACCTTGCAGAGGCCATTGCGGAGGCTTATGATGCGTTGCGCTTAGAGAACTCTCACAGTAAAGAATCGACACTTACCGAACTAGATGAAAAAAATAAGCGAATTTATAAAAGAGACCAGGTCTGGGGTTGAGGGGGGTCCGAGAAGACACAAAGAGGCCATTTGCGGAGGCTTATGGGGCGTTTACGCTCAGAGAAACTCTCAACAGAGAAGCGGCACTTACTGCCTATATAAAAAAATAACCGAATTTAGAGATCCCGGTTTGATCTTGATGGAGTCGAACGGGTATTGTAAAGCCCTAGAAGACCACCAGGCGGATATTACGAGGATTATAGGGTGTTGCTCTTAGAGGCTCTATCAACAAGAGAAGCGACACTTACTAAACTAGATGATAACCGAATTTCAAAAAGAGACCCGGCTGGGTATTGATAAAGCTTTAGAAGACCACAGGCACCTTATTACGGAGGCTTATGATGCGTTGCGCTTAGAGACTCTTCTTCAGAGAGCGGAGGACTTATGAACTAGATGAAAAAATAACGACATTACTGAACATGATCGATAAATGAGCCGCGACCAAAGCTCTTGAGGAGGCCTCTTATGAGATTCGTACTGAGGCATATAACGCAAACAATGCGCTTGCGGAATAGTGAAAACAATGAAAACACCAAAACGTGTCATAACAGTTTGGGCTGAGAAGCGGGGCCCATTGGTTGTGGGGCACTATGAATATTCGTTCGGTGCCAAAGCGAGTAATAAATATGGGGGATACACTATGACAGCTGCAGGTGAAGTTATCCAAATGGCGGTCTGCTCGGTTAATGCTAATGGTAAACCTGTGGGCGCGGTCGCGATAAATATTGTAGTAGATGGGGAAGAACGGGGGGTTGGAGTCACTAAAATCTCTGGAGATAGTTCGACGGTGGTTTCGTTCTCCGGTGATGATCGAATTAGACTTTCCCAAGGTAGTGTTATTAACTTTGTTACAAAAATCGGTGACTCAGAGAGTTCTTCCACTATTGTCTCATTGTTAATTGAACTTATTGTGTAAATACTAATATATTGAAATAAATTTAACTATGAACGAATCACCGCTTCCAATTGTCAATACCGATCCACCAACACTGTATCCAACTCTCAATACCACTCCACCAACACTGTATTCAACTCTCAATACCACTCCACCAACACTGTATTCAATTAACGAAAAAAGTTCAGATTTTAGGTTGAATAATATCGTCGCTATGCAGGATATTTTAGTTAGAGAATGTGCAAATAGAAAAAGACACTCTAATAAATATAGGCGCGAGGCAAACATAGCTGAAGCATCTAGTACGGTTCTGGCAAGTGTTTCTGTGTTGTGTGGGACGGGGACTGCTGCAACGCTATACTACAATTGTAATGAGTTCCACTTGCAGGGGTTTTGAGTGGAATTACCGTTTTATCTGGAACACTTTGTATGGTAATTAGGGCGGCGGGTGGAAAACTCGAGAAAAAAAGTAGAAAACATGATAGAATATCCGTTCTCGCTAGGTCTAAGAAAAATAGCATCGACGTTATGGTGTCCAAAGCGTTGGCCGATAAGAAAATATCAAATTTAGAGTTTGAATCCGTGGTGGAAGAAATGGGGAGATATGAAGAATTAAAAAATGATATAAGGATCAAGGCGCGCGCCACCATGCCAAAAATTGAGTGTACTGATTGGGATAAATTTAGGGTAAAACTTGGAAATAAAGTCGGAGGAAATGTTACAGCACCATTATAAAATAATTAAAAAAAAAATTTAAAAAAATAATTAAAAAAAAAATAAAATAAAAATAATAATTTAAAAAAAAAAAAAAAAAAAAAAATAAAAATAATAATTTAAAAAATTCTTAATTTTATAATTTTCCTAATTTTTTCAAAATTATATTGGTGCAGTAAACAAATTTACATACCTATACAACATGTGTTTTTCACTGAGAATTATCGGCTCTGTTTACCTCGGCTATCAATTTACGCATGGGCCATAACCCGTGTAATTGAAACATTGTCGTTACAACATAAATTAATTACTATGTAATAATAGGGAGTGTTCATCTTTAAATTATTAAAAAAAAATATAAAATTAATTATAAAATAACGAACCATCACATGTTTTCTTTCGCCAATATGTATTAATAAATAATTATAATATGCACACCATTTGTTATGTTGTATAGGAAACTGATGAGTATATATATGTTTGTTGACCTTACAACAATTGGTCTCATCTCGTGCATGCCATGTTGTTGATCCGGTATGACGTCCGTCTCGTCTGTTTAATGGTAGCAGTCTATGCATATGTGTGTATTTGGCGATGTAATTGTGTAGCTCAAAGGTGCCGGCCTAAAAGATTTCTGCCTAAGAGCTTTGCAATTTCGGAAACCAAAATTCACACATAGGCTCGTCTTACTTCGCTGGTTTCTCTTAATAGAGTAATTGGCAATGGGGTTCAAGGCGACCCAGAATGTGAGCCAAACAGATGCGTGGGCTTAAGAAAGGTCCCAACACCCCAGTGGCTGGGTGCCGGCTAGAAATCTGCCCAGTCGCTGGGGGTGTGTGCACGAGTGGAGGCTTTTGCTATTTTTTTTTTTTAATTTTTACAAAATTATTAATATCTTTATAAGCGATATCGTAGAAATGTATATTCGTAAACGAATCGTTGGGTTTTAACAATTTTATATAATACACCTTAGTTTCATATCCGTCTTAATGTTTGTATTTGCCTCTTGTATGGTTGACATAATTGCCGGTATAATATTGTAATGCAACGTTTTTATCGGAGCGTAATAAATTACGCTGATATTTCATGTATTCGATATCGCCTAGTGTTCTCATTTTATAGAATTTATATATAGGACTATAACCCCGTATTCTTCGTAAAGTTCTTCAACACAGTTATTAAAAAATTTATAGTATATATTACAGTAGTATAGAGGGATTCAAAATGATACCACTATTACAGTGTGTTTATGTTTCATCCTGGAAGACGTAATCGTGTAATCTCTCTATAAAATGGACCACCTAATTTACATGTTCATAACACGTGTAATTGGAACATTGTCGTCTGCTTATAACATAAATTAGTTCTGTTCAATAATTTTCAATTTCTTCTAATAATTTTCCAATTTCTTCGTTAAAAGCGATATTGTAGAAACGCATATCCGTAAACGAATCTTTGATTTTAAACTGTTTTATAAAATTAGTTTGATAATGTTTCGGTAGTGTTTCTCCGATCCTATTTAGTCGCTTCATTATATAAATTTGATACTTATACCGGCGACATAATTGCCGGTTTAATATTGTAAATGCAACGTTTTTATCGCAGCGTAATAAATTACGCTGATATTTCATGTATTCGATATACACATAGTATTGTCATTTTTACCGTGTTTTAATACTGTAGAAACAACAGCGTAAAATCCTTCATCCAAATCATTATAAACGTCCCAATTCGTTGTGATATTTTATATCCATTTTGTTTATAATATTTTATTATAACCTATTAAATTTATCTGTTCAATTGGACGTGAAAAAAACATGATGTATTTATGACACCAATTTTGAATATTTCGTGGTTGGTGGGAGACAATTTCCTCGTTAACCAATTTTTGATTTTTCGGGGGGTGGTGGAGTAGTATATAGGGAGGAGAAATGATACCACCGTTAGGTGGTATCATTTTGACTCCCTATATACTACTCCAATGATAAAAATAGCATACTGATGTAGCCCGATAGCGATCTATAGTTGTTGTTAGAAACACAACAGATTTTTCTTTGATGGTATGCCGAACAGTGCAGATCCTGATCAGATGGATGCACAGGCCGATCTGGATCTACACTGGTCGCACAACTCATAAGCCACATTTCTCCAGTCACAGCCACACATCCGTATCTGCACTGAAAATTTTGCCAAATATTGACAAGATTTGTGAAAAATTGAGAAATAATATTCTCTAAAAATCACATGACATCACAATTAGTCATAATATCCCAGCTTGAATATTATCTAGAGTATGCTGAATGTATGCTAAATATAACAAACATGCATAAACTTACATATATATATTTGTATATGCCGCTGTCCAGAGTAATATTTAATCTGTAATTATGTATTTGGTCAACACACTGACCAATAGGGACACATTAAAAAATATATTTTAAATTGCATTATCAAACACTTTATATATTTCTCCTGAAACAATTGTAGAGTCTGTACAACTGAATTTATACGAAACACATCTAGACTATTATTTTATATACACTATGCACAGAATATGCCACAGATTCAATGTAGGTTGTGAAAGTGGGCATGACAGCCCTCCTTACATAAGTGTACTTGGCACACAGTACACCCATATACAGTCTCGCGCCTGATGGACAGATATTTCTGGTGATAACGACAACGTCCGATGTCACCGACTTCAACGCCAGATCGTTTCCGCTTGCTATATCCGCCGATAATGTCGCGTACCAATTCCAGACGGAAATCAAGATGGGCGAAGTGCTTTTTCTTTGTTGTGCGACGTGATGTGGCCGTGTAGAGTATGAATGCGTTTACAATCACACAGTTCATCAGGAACCAGTGTAGATAGCGCCACACTTCTTAGAGTTTCGCCCGACATCGTATTTCACACGGTATTGATCATGAACATCAACACCGCCCATAAATTTGTTGTAGCTGGCTACACTCAGTGGTTGCTTCAGTTGTAGCACATTCTGGCCAACCCGCCGTTGTGCATCGGCCTCCTCTGTTGGATCACTGAGTGTAGTCAGATGGTAGACTAACTTTTGTGTCTTTCCACACAGTGGCAGTCAAGTTGGTGTGGCCCTTCTGCATTATTTTGTATTCACCGCGGTTCTTCACGTCTCGCGGCTTTTTCAGTTCATTCGGGAACTGTTTACGATTTACGCGAACAGTTCCACACGCATACATTCCATTTCCCAGCAGATTTTCCATTAGTGGCACGCCTGTAAAGTAGTTGTCGAAGTAAACATGCCGGTATGTCTTGTGCAGGTTGTCGGTCAACTTCGTTACAACTTTATAGTCAAGACCATGTACAGTTTGGTCATTTTGCTGTCCGAGGTATATATATCAAACCGCGACAGGTAGGCTGTGTTGGCGTCACAGAGCATTCATATTTTAATTCCCCGCTTTATGGGCTTTGCTGGCATGTATTGGCGAAATCCAAGCCTGCCCGTACACTTCACCATCGCCTCGTCAATTTCTCAGGAAAGGTTATATGCTGAAGGAAACGTGCCATGTACATGTTCAATAATAGGCCGCACCTTGTACAGTTTGTCATATCCTGGCTGACCCTTAGCCGGTTCTGTAGCGCGGTCGGAGACGTGAACATATTGAACAAGTTTCTGATAACGGTTGCAAGTCATAATACTTTTTATTCCCTGATTAGCAATGTACACGTTTTTGGACCAGTACATGTCGGCTTCAGGCAGGCTGGAAATCCCCATTAGTACATTTATACCGACAAATGAACGGAGTTCCGATGCCGATGTCTCCGTCCAGTACTTGTCAATTACACCAGACTGCTCCATCTTCCACCGGGAATAATTGTTCGTGTTCCTGGACATCAATTCGAACATCTCTGGCTTGAATAACAGCCAAAAATAATCGAGGGAGAGGCTGTTTCCACATCAAAGCCGTCCGGTAGGGTCGCTCCAGTGGCCTGGGTGAAATCTTCTATCTGCAAAAATAAGTATGTATTTTGTAAATATTTTCTCTTTACATTGCAAAGAAAAATAAGCTATTTTGTTTGGTGGTGGTGTCATTTGGGGGACCATGACCATTTTCCAGCAAATGGTGTTAATTCACTATTTAGAATCAATAAAAAAAAGTGAACTGTATTTTTATCTATCAATTATGTATTGCAAAAGACCCCATCACCTGTTGTTTTTTAAATGTTATTTCTAATAGTAATTCATCTAATAATATCAAAATGAACAAACGTATGCTTGTATTTTCTTCTAACAAACGCTATATCAAATAAATAAAATCGGGGACGAAGTGGATTTAAGTATGGGACGAACTGAACCGTGTACGAAATTAATTTTTAAATCTGCAAAAATCGGCGATTGAACTCTCATATGCTACATAATATAGTCGGAACAACTGTTTACAACAAGTATTAACAGTCTACATTCATATTTGCTCGCTAAAATAAAATAAATGGGGAATATTTATCAAAAAATCGCAAAAATTGTACAAACCACGATGTCGGAGAAATTGGAGGTCCAACCGTCGGCGTTTTGGTCGACATTAACATCGTCTAAAGCTTCACTGTCCGACGAATCTGACGATACTTCACTGACATGAATGTCTGAACCGATGTCGGATGCATTAAAGCCTTCAAATTCGCTAAATTCATCTGACATCACTATCGAGAAAGTTGATCGCCATTGTGGTCTACGTAAATGACGAGTTTCGTTTTCAATTTCGCGGGAACGCTAGCGTGGGTGTATTCCAAAAATAACAAATACTCGAATACGTACTTATTATGAAGTGAATGGAATTTGCATAAATATAGCGATGACCGCACGATTTATGACGCAAATGGGGGCAAATCACAACTTGAAGCGTAGCAAAATAATCCGATGTATTTTTGTACGTAGAACATCCGTTGTTGATATTGTTCAGTGCAAGTAGTTGTTCATAATATTATTTTCAATTAGCGGTTGCGTATGACAGTTAAACATTGAGTAACACAATGCATTTCTACGAACCATCGCCACATTGCCCCACCCATCTGGTATTGTGCTGTATATTTGGATGGGGTGGGGTTCGATAATTTTTAATGCGTCTTCCACATGTGACACCTGGCACCAGATCAGGAGTATGTAATGAGCTAAATCAATTGCATACTGGTTTTATGGAGCAGGAGCTACACTGGTCTCCATTGCCATAAGCCCTGTTTTACCAGGCTACACCTCGTATTATTATCAGATCGTTTGTTAATCACAGAAGAGTGCACTTTGATGTATATCACAGATTAATGTCATCGATTATGGTGTCCGACCATCAGATCATAAAATTATTTTCGTGGAATGTAATCATGCAATATATCTTAATAATATATTACACTTAAATGCCGGTCGCCACACTGCCGTTGATATGCTAAGTAGCAGGAAATTATCTGATGAGAAAATTGAAGTTTTGCAATAGTACAAAGCTGCAAATTTTGCCAACCGTGCTTCGTACTAGTATAAAATCACTATATTGACTCGCATTATGTAAATAAGGTGGCCGGATTAGCTCAGTAGGTAGAGCGTGGGACTGCGGATCGGGAGACTCCGGGTTTGATTCCCACCTCGACCTGCTAATTGAAATTCAAGTTATTTCAATTAATTATTCAGCTGTATTCCAATTTAATTATTCTCCGTCGGTATGATATGAGATTTCGCAAGTTAAACTTTTTGTTGGTCAGCAAAAATAAGTAATTTTTATAAATGGTAACTTGAACTTCACGTTACTTCAATTAATTATGCTACAAATTCAGGTGTATTCAAATTTATTTATGCTCTGTCAGTATGATATGCGATATCGCAAGTTAAATGTTTTGGCGGTCTGGAAAAATAAGTAATTTTTAGGAATGCTAACTTGACCTTCAAGCTAATTCAATTAATTATGCTATAATTTCAGGTGTATACACATTTAATTATCCTCCGTCGGCATGATATGAGATATCGCAAGTTAAATTTGTTCGCGGTCAGCAAAAATAAGTAATTTTTAGGAATGCTAATTTGAAATTCAAATAATTTCAATTAATTATTCAGCTGTATTCAAATTTAGTTATGCTCGGTCGGTATGATATGAGATTTCGCAAGTTAAATGTTTTGGCGGTCAGTAAAAATAAGTAATTTTTGGGACTGCTAACTTGAAATTCAAGTTAATTCATTTAATTATGCTATAAATTCAGCTGTATTCAAATTTATTTATGCTCGGTCGGTATGTAATCAGATTTTGCGAGTCCATTTTCTGCCATATCGCAAGTTAAATTTGTTTGCGGTCAGGAAGAATAAGTAATTTTTAGGAATGCTAACTTGAACTTCAAGTTATTTCAATTAATTATGCTATAATTTCAGGTGTATACACATTTAATTATCCTCAGTCAGTATGTTATGAGATATCGCAAGTTAAAGTCTTGGAGGTCTGGAAAAATAAGTTATTGTTAGGAATGCTAACTTGAACTTCAAGCTAATTCAATTAATTATGATATAATTACAGGCGTATACACATTGAATTATCCTCGGTCGGTATGATATGAGATATCACAAGTTAAATTTTTTCGCGGTCAGCAAAAATAAGTAATTTTTAGGAATGCTAATTTGAAATTCAAGTCATTTAAATTAATTATTCAGCTGTGTTCAAATTTAGTTATGCTCGGTTGATATGATATGAGATTTCGCAAGTTAAAATGTTTGGCGGTCAGCAAAAATAAGTAATTGTTGGGACTGCCAACTTGGATGGATGTGCATTCACCTCTCTCCGATAATTACGCCGATTTTCTCCCATTACGCCGCATTTTCACGTTTATCCAAATAATCGACCATTACGCCATTTAGTGACGCAGTGCATTTCCATGCCTCCGATAACCGTAGGCTAAATCGATCAGCCAATGGTAACTAGGCTTTGAGATCGATTAACCAATCGTAACTCGGGTTGTGACGGATGCCCAAAACATATTTTAAGCGATCAGCCAATGATAACTAGGCTATGTGATCACTTAACCAATCGTAACTCGGGTTGTGACGGGTAGCAGAAACCACTGTTTAGGCCGATTTCGTAAATTAACTACCGATTACGACCTCAAACGGCAGTTTCTGGCCAAATGCACAATAATTGGTCAAACTGGGGTTTGAGAGCCTAAACCATGGTTTAGACTCTCAAACTGAGGTTTAGTGAATTATTGTGAATTTGGCGAGACTAAACTAGGGTTTGGGCAGTCCAAACTGGGGTTTGAGCTCAAACCGTGGTTTAAGCTATCAGAAACCCTAGTTTGAGAGTCTAAACGGTGGTTTCTGCCGCCAAGTGCACAATAATTGCTCAAACCAGGGTTTAAGAAAACTACCGTTTGGGATCACGATTGGCAGTTTTTTTCTTAAACTGTGGTTTGGGTCCAAACTAGGGTTTAGGCTTTTTATTGGATTACGACCTCAAATGTCAGTTTCTGGCAAAATGCACAATAATTGCTCAAACTGGCGTTTGAGAGCCTAAACCATCGTTTAGACTCTCAAACTGAGGTTTAGTGAATTATTGTGCATTTGGCGAGCCTAAACTAGAGTTTGGGCAGTCCAAACTGGGGTTTGAGCTCAAACCGTGGTCTAAGCTATCAGAAACCCTAGTTTGAGAGTCTAAACGGTGGTTTCTGCCGCCAAGTGCACAATAATTGCTCAAACCAGGGTTTAAGAAAACTACCGTTTGGGATCACGATTGGGTCCAAACTACAAACTAGGGTTTATGCTTGTTATTGGATTACGACCTCAAACGGCAGTTTCTGGCCAATGCACGATAATTGCTCAAACTGGAGTTTGAGCGCCCAAACCATGGTTTAGACTCTCAAACTGGGGTTTAGTGAATTATTGTGCATTTGGCGAGCCCAAACTAGGGTTTGAGGAGCCTAAACTAGGGCTTAAGCTCCAAACTATGGTTTATGGAATTATCGTGCATTTGGCTTGCCAGAGACATTCACCCTAGTATGCCATGTATACGGTACTGTGCTAACAAAAACAACACAATTTGGCACATAAATTATTTAAAATCTTCCAGAACATTTCAGTATCCTTCAGCTAGATGAAATTTAAGTTTCAAAACATGTAATGCAAATGTGTGTTAATGGGTCGCAGAATGCATGAACTAATTTGCATGTATATTTCTTTTCGGGGAAGCAATCCGACGGACCTCATATCGCACTCTCTCTCTCAATTTACGTGTAATGACATGCATGAATTCAAGTATGAGTAAGAGAGATAAACTACCCGTTGTTGTAGTTGCAGCCTGTAAGTCTGTGACCCTCCCGTACCGTACGTACGGTACGGGAGGGTCACAGACTTACAGGCTGCAACTACCGTTGTTGTGTCCTTCCGTGAACAAGTTTCGATTATGTACATGCAATTCAAGTAAAACATTTAATTAAGTTTTAACTGGATCGATATTGAAGCACCAAGTCTTGGCAAAAAAAAGAAGAATACATCAGTATTCATCACATTATTAAGGTATTAGGTGATATATAGGTACACTTGACTTCAAGGACGATTGCTTCATAAGAGTGATGTGATATATGAACATAGCACATGTGAATATTGTCTTGTTACTGTATACCATATGGAGCACTGTGTTGCTATCTCCGCCATCTTTGTACAATCCATCTACAATTTCACCACTTTGTGCGTTTGACACATGCAGCAAATACTATGAGAGTAAACCGTATACATTTTGGTGCAATACATAATAGACAGATATGACAACGGCAAGCTATAATTATTATGCCAGCAAATTACACAAAAGACGAGATATCAGAGCATTTCTCCCATCAATCTCCAAATAAATTGTGATGTGTGAACTTTTCAATCTGATGCACAGCCTATGTTAGTGTACACGTTGCCCATATGTACTTGCATAGTAGGTGAGTAGACAACAGAAACAATACACCCAGGTAACTGCTTACATGCCATTGGATTTATAGCTAATAACAGTAGTGGGTATATATGGTATATGTTGTGTGGTTTGTCAGGTAAAAGTGTTACACTGTGCGATTTTCTGTGTGTAAGGGTAATTATAATGGTGGTTCATGTTGTTAAAAACACAGGCAAACCAGTCCAGAAAACTGACATATTTTACAGTTTGGTGCAATATAATTGATAGGAGTCCGTTCTCCTGGCTTTTCTACATGTGATTAGCTACATTATATCATATTTTCTACTTCACATTTTGAATTATTTGTTAAACGGCAGGAGATGGGAAACTGGCTGATGGCTGGAACACATAAAGATGGCCGACTTGGCCACCCCAGGTGCCGTATAGGATACAATAAGGAGACAGTATTCACATATATGTTATACATATACTCCATCACGTTTATGAAGCATTCATCTTTGAATCAAACGATGATCAGGTATAGAACGGGTCCTTAACCCTTAGACCGCTACACACAACAAGTGTCGTCTGCTGTTGCTTTTATATATTGCATTTTTTCTCAATAAAAACATGGTTTGACATGGCTGTCAAAGCACGTGGTAAATTATTATAAAGTGCTGTCAAAGCATGTTTTTCATGATAAAAATGGAAAATAGAAAATAAACAGTAGACGACAAAAAAATAAGATAGCGGTGTAAGGGTTAATACAAAAGTTTGGTTGACGTATGTTTGCATCATAACAGATGGGAAATAAAAAAATAGCCATACTATCCCTACTATTCGTACTTTATCCATACTTTAAAAAAAAAATATCCTACTTTTGCTCTACTGTTTCACGATTATCCGCTTGACAACCTACCAAGATGGCCGGCCACCAAAAGGTAAAAAGGACATTATTTTATTTGAGATATCAAACGTGTTCTTCTCACGAACAATTTGGCCGATGCTGGTCAAACTTTATAGTTGTGGTCCTTGAGTAAAACATTTTGCATTTATTAAAATGGAGCTCGTCGCGTAACACAAGATCACCGCCGTGTACAAAATAGCGCAAATTCTCAGAAATTCTATTTCTCAAGAACCGCCAGACCAATTTGGATGATCGTTACAGTTGTATTGGTTTTCTGAACATATATGTACGGAAGCCCATTAGGGCCACTTCACTTTTTTTTTCATCTTTTCTTGAATTTTCGAGAACTTTTCTTCAATTTTCAAGATAGTTTCTTAAATTTTCGAGATCTTTTCTTGAATTTTCAAGATGTTTTCTTGAATTTTCAAGATGTTTTCTTGAAAATTCAAGAAAAGATCTTGAAAATTCAAGAAAAGAACTTGAAAATTCAAGAAAACATCTTGAATAAATGGAAATTAAAAAAAAGTGAAGTGGCCCTAATGAGCTTCCTAATTTTCTTCCGACTCTATGGGTGACCTGAACACAAATGTACGTACTGTGTATATAGAGAACAGGGGACCGTTTCACTAAACTTCGTACGACTAAAATGTTCGTAAGTCCAAATTTAGGATCGTCTGGAAATTTCAATTGATGGATTTACATTCATTGAGCATAGGCTATGCTCAATAAATGTAAATCCAATCAGTGTTTGCAAGAAAACATTGTTAATGTGAAATTTACAGACTATCATATTTTTAACTTACGAACATTTTAGTCTTACGAAGTTTAGTGAAACGGGCCCCAGGTATGTCATTGCATTGAAATAGATAAATATTTACGTATGTACACTTATATGCATGTCATAATATTTGCGCTGATAAGAACAGATAACACTGCCTGTATTACATCATCGTATTAGGCATACTGGTATACTGACACTTGTGGCGGATATTTTACTTGTTTCTGGATGTTTTTGTTATTAAAGGTACAAATGTATATATCTTTCTCAATATATTAAACATATAATATTATAAAACAAAACAATTATACATTTTCATACGCCCGTGTTTTTTTCACAGGTGAAAGACTCGGACGTGTGACACAAACAAATGCCCATTGTGTGTGTGTTATGAGCATTTGTTTGTGTGTCACAGGTCCGAGTTTTCCATCTGTGTTTTAAAAACAACAACATATGCCCCATTTCTCCAGTCACATGTATATATCTTTCTTGTTTACGCTGTATCGGTACACTGACGTGTTTTTGCTAACGTCACGTGACGTTATTCATCCAATGAAATGTCGACGATATGTAATGTATCAGATACGATGGAGCGCTGGATCGGACGCGTTGCCTTGGTTACGGGCGCATCATCGGGAATCGGAGAAGCCATCGCTAGACGCCTGGTCAAGCACGGGATGAAGGTTGTCGGCTGTGCGAGACACGTTGAGAACATAGAGGTAGGTATTGACTCGGCCGTGGCAGACCACGTGTACACACATCGCGTCCAGTAGGCTACCACAATGTAATTGTGGAAAAGCACATCAGTCATTATACCCCCGGGTATACAAAGTATGCCAATGGTATATACGTTTAGCTTGTCCGTCCGTCCACGTGTCTGTTTGTCCAAGATTTGCGTGAAGGTTTTCGGGTACCTGCTATCTCTGTAACCGTAAGTCGGATTAGCTTGAAATTTCATATTCTTATTTGTCACTATCCATATTGTTTATTCTATAGTCCACCCATGCGGCTTATGTGCTGACAGTCAAGGTCAAATTACTTTTGTAGTTTGTGTGCATGTTTTTGGCGGCTCCATCCTCCACCAGTGTTATTGGTTGCTTGTGTTTTCAGCAAATGATGGGAGAAGTGAAGGGCGAGAAAGGGTCACTGACGGCGGTGAAGTGTGACGTCTCTCGGGAAGACGACGTTCTGGCAATGTTTGAGCACATTAAGACGAGGCACGGCGTCATTGACGTCTGTGTGAACAACGCCGGACTGAACCGGGACGCTCCGTTGTTGACGGGGAAAACGGACGCTTGGCGTCTCATGATTGACGTAAGTTCAACACGTTATACGAAGGAATTCAACAAGTGTTAGACCATAAATAGAGAATAGTAGGTTAGTGCCGTGAATGGGAACAAATATCTGGCAAGGCTTAGGAAACGGGATGGGCGAGGCTCTGTCGAGCCCATCCCGTTTCCGTGCCGCGCCAGATATTTTTCCCATTCACGGCACTAACCTACTATTCTATTTATCCCGTAAACACTACAAATACATATAGCTTTAAAATGCAAAAAATAACCCAAGCCGCATCCTCAAAATGGGAAAATATAACCGCACATATTTATACGCAGTGATTAGGTCGTATTGACAGGATATAAACAATGTTTCACGACACCGTGTTTCACGGGACATAAGCACTGTGTTGACGGGATAAAAAAGTACTTTCAAATTGGTTCTCAGACACGGTTTGTGGAAAGTGACACGGAATGGCGTTTTTTTTAATGAGATACTCATCTCTATTTCTTGTTTTCAAGTTTTGCATCAAAATTTAACATGTAGTTCACATATATATTTAATTAAGTTACTATGGCCTATTTAGACGTGAAACATCACCAGATGTTCGTAAGATATGATTGTATTTAACACATTTTGAAATGATAGTTATTTGGATCGATTTTGCGTCAAATTTACAATATTTTGTATTTGTCCATAACGATAAAAAGCTCTGACGCGCAGGTTTTTTTGTAAAATTATACAATACAGTCTCAGAGCTCCATATAAGGTGCGTATTGGCGTATTTTACGCAATTATTTTAGCTGAATACGCATTGATTATCAAAAGTGGGAGTACACAATACGCACAGCAATGTGAAAATTCGCATTGATTTTCAAATTGAGTAGTGAAAATACTGTCATAAAGTTTAAAATTCACTTAGTTGAGCTGCTAAAAGCTCAAATAAGTGAATGTTTAAATTTGTTATATTTTTTTATCATTTGTTTCCTATTTACTAATGAAGAAAATCAATAATCCATTTGTAAAAGTAAAAGTACGCAATGATTTTGAAATCATCGGGTGTAGTACGCTTTAGACACAAGGCTTATCTGCAGCTCTGCAGTCTATTAAATATGATAAATCAGAGCTAGTGGCCTCCGCTGTGAAAGAGCTGTATTTAGATGCATGTACATGGCTGCGGGTTCGATATTTGTCAAGAACATTGCTCATTTCGGCGTATCATTGACCAAACGACGTCAATGTGTTCCAATTACTTCGTTTAGGGATAGATGGTCACTCAAACTTCATGTATCTTAAAACCGTGATGTTACCAACTGTCTTTATACTCATTTGTAATGTATCCACGTACACAACCGCCTACATTAATCTTTCCCAGATCATCAACACTTCTGAAGATCTATAGACAATGCCAACTCGTAATACAACATTATCTTTTTAATGTATGTATACATACATAATAACAGTGGAATCTATATTTAATCAGGAAACCCTGGGGATTCCCTGGGGAATCCCCAGGGTTTCCGGATTAAATAGAGATTCCACTGTGTCAGCACTATGGAAATCGATGCAAATCGATGCAAATAACGTATATGTTTTTAATGTTTGTATACATAACTGTCAATGGAATCTCTATATAATCAGGACACCCTGGGGATTCCCTAGGGTTTCCTGATTAAATAGAGATTCCACTGTGTCAGCACTATGGAAATCAATGCAAATAAATCAGTGAACTTGCCAATAAGGATGGATAGATCTATCATTTGTAGCACAGACAAATGCTGAATGGAGTCTCATAAATGTACACGCCCACTCAGTAGGCATAAACTGTTCAAAATATCAGAGACATCATCTGAGACATTTTCTGGCAAATAAACATTCATTCACCATTCCCCCACGTATTGATTGACAATTATTATACGTTTTATATCAGACGTAAATTTACACTGATATCAGGGGCGATAACCGTGTTTCCTTAAAATGTTAACGGACATTACTATTTATTCTCTGTATTTATGTTTTGATGCGCAATGATCATACTTTATAATATATCGACAATATTATTTTTTCAGGTGACGTATTTAATTAGTATAAATAATTAAAAGATATCATGCTTCATTTGCATATGAAAATAGCGTTATACCACCGCGAGTCACTATCAGTAACATATATATTACTAAATGATTATATCTGTATAGTGAGCACTCGCAATCTTTAGATCTGGTGGAATAGTGACATAATTATACAGAATTATCCTATAAATACCATATTGTGCCTACTGAGTGGGCATGTACCTTTAATTGACCATGGCCGACTGCATATTGCAGGTAAACGTAATTGGCTTGTGTATCTGCACACGAGAGGCGGTGAAGTTGATGAACGAAAAGGGGGTGGATGATGGGCACATATTCAACTTGAACAGGTACTCATATGACGTCACGATACGTAGCTCAGTCTGTAGAACGATGGTAGGTGAACCATAGGTCCCCGGTCGGGTGCTCATTTTTCTCGCCCTGTGACATTTGGCGCCCAACGAGGGACGACCGTGACTGATATATATTATACAGTAAAACCTCTCTTAGCCGGGCAAACCCTGGGGAGGGTGTCCGGCTTATATAGGTTTCATTGTAAATCAGGCTTTCGATCACTCTGAGCCATAGGTGTGTGCTATGCGATCACGAACAGACGCTATCACCTGAGATAAATGACCAAGAAACTCATCAAAAATAAGATCACAGGTGGTTTTTTTTGGTGTCCGGTTTATAGAGGCTCCACTGTATACCCCGATGTTATAGTTCCGCTAGAGACGATATCAAGGTGCATGATCACGTGGTTACAATAACAACGTCACCCACACCAAAGTAAGTATTATTTGATATTTTCCTGAATATGCAACGGATTTTGATGAAATATGGCGCAGTAAACGCGTCTTCATGAGCTGCATTTGGTGGTCTAGGGAGTTTGGCACAGACTTATGTCGTTTTTGCGGAGACACGGAAATCGATTCTTCGCAAAAACGACAAAAGTTTGGGCGAAAATACAGAGACCACCAAATGCAACTTAACAAGACGCGTTTGATGCGCCATATTTCATAAAAATCCGTTACGTAATAAGGACACTATACAAGAATACGTACTTTGAATCGGTACTTGACCATGACCGGCGGTATGGTATGGGCCACTCACTAATATATGGGCAATTGCTATACCGCCGTGTATTATCTTCTCTTTTTCTTTCGTCTTCAGAATATGTGAAACACATTGTCATATAACCAAATAGTAACAGATAAACGCCACACCTGAACTCGAATAATTGCAAATCGTATATAACAATAAGCCGCGAAACGACAGTAGCTGGGCCCGAAAACATATTACATCATACTTTGCATAACCAAATATCGATCATTCCCGGCCTGATATGTTATGCTCTGACCAATCGTCAAATATCATCATTATATAGGATAACACTGTTACGGCTGAGTCTCCATATATCACATGCACTCACACTCAGCCTTTTTCACGGTCTTACATACCGGCTTCGTGCGATAGGAGAATGAACTAGCTAGGTTAAATTAACCGCCTCATTGCCTCCTTCATTTAATGCACATATTTCGACTGTATGGCAGATATTAGTAAATTCGGAAACAAACGGGCCAACGGTCATTGACCTGCCACTTTTGGGTTCAAATGCCCGGGTTTGGAAAGTCCTCGAGCCAATTCCTACCCTTAAATATAAGATAAAAAAAATCAAAAAAATCGGTACTTGTTGTTGTTGTTAGTACCACGTGATCATACACCTTGGATATACCATGTACACAGGGCGCAACACCGAGCAAGACAAATGCACAACGGCCCGGAATCGAACATGGAAACGGCAGGGCCTCGTTTCATATGAAATCAGTATAAACGAGTGTAATATAAATATTATATTAAATTAACACAAAGTTTAGATTATATTTATTGCATGAGGACAGCACCATGCATTGAAGCTGTACTGGTCGCCTAACCAAGTTTCTGTAGCAGTCTCATTTGAATATTTATTTCACCAGTGTATTAAGACTTTTAAAACACCGTGCTATTACTATAGGAATGAATGGCCTTTTTTTGTGGAATTTATCGGGGTATAAACTTGGAAAAGTCGCGGGAATACTGGACGAAGGCGGAAGGCCTCGTCCAGTATTCCCGCAACTTTTCCAAGTTTATATCCCCGATAAATGCCACAAAAAGGCCCGGATTCATTCCTTATAATTCCAGCATTTGAAATAAATTCATCAAGAAAATGTGTTTATTTTACGTTTTCTTAAGAATTATTTTAACTGCGCCTCACGGTTACGGAAAGTAGTTCGGCGTGGGAGTTTACTGGTATATAAATTTTGGACAGAGACTTGCTACGGGCTAATCAAATGTTAGGGAATTGTGTACATATTTTTGTGCTGGAATTATACTTATGTATATCGTACACTGTTATATCCTATATCCGGAGTTGCCCGTACATTTACCTTAGTCCTCACGATGGGAGATCACGTGGTCTATTGTTTTGGTTTTGCTTTATTTTTCCTCAAATTTAATAGCATTACTTATGTAGTTAGTCTGAAAATTCTATAGAGAAATTTGCGATAATCGTATTTTGCATTTGGAAGGCGTGCAACTTATCTACAGAATGTTCAGACTAACTACAGAAGTAATGATACCGGTACGAAATGTGAAATATTCTATTATCGTACTCGTAGCGAATACGGATAGAACATGGTCGTCATTAGTAGGAATAAGAGTTACTTTACAACTCATGGGCGCCGCCAATGTGTAAAACCAACAATATACTACTTGATCCCCAACCGTGGTCCTATATGATGTGTAATCCTCAGCACTTTGGGACATTGGGTGAACAAGCCGCCATCAACAGCCATTTATGCCGCCACAAAACACGCGGTTACCGCCATTTCTGAGGGTCTCCGAAACGAACTGTTAGCACAGAAGTCACACATCCGGGTTACGGTACGTATTCATTGGACTGCCGTTGTGCGCTGTGCGGCAGTCCAGACTGGGTTTACGAAAGTATTATGTAACATTTTATCCATGGTATATTTATACTACCTTTTTTTTGAAGAGTGGCGTTTTCCATTTTGAATGTTCTGAGTAATGCAGAACAAAATCGACAGGGATGTCGGAAATGAAAAAACGTTGTCTTAATTCATTGCATGGGAAGTTTATGCAATTTGCTATATAGAATATCTTAGACAAGTAACCATTAATATATCTATTAACCTTATTTTGGGATTTTCTCCTATTCATACAGGTGAAATGTGGGATTCGACCCCTTTGACCCACCTATATATTATGGAAGGTAATATCCGCCATAATTATATTATGCTTGATGCTTGCTTGCTGATGACATTCTAAGTTCTATCCGTCTTATTACAATTCTATGTGGCTTGATGCTTGCTGACTGGTGCCATTACAACTTACTTTCATGCTATTTTATACGTCATTCGTGGTTATTGACATTTGAAATCTTCTTCGTTGTAGTCTAAATTGCATGACAGTTATTATTATTGTGTATTTCGCTTGATGTTTTATTCATTCGCACTGTTTCAATGCGTTTGTGTTGATTACATTCTAAGTAGCTTGATGCTTCAGTCTTAGTGACATCCCGAGTTCCATTATTGATTATTGCATCGCTGTTTTGCCATGCGTTTTGCTACCTCGCTAAGCCACGCCCCTTGACAACAATAATTGCAACCGTAATTTGGGAACAACCACTATGACGCCAGGTGCGCTGCTAAAACTGAAAATAGTTCTCCTAAAATGTCTTAATATGCTGGTACCCGTCCTACAATGCGTTGCTCTCTAAATTGGTTCCATGTCCCTAACAGTGTTGATGTTTAGGTTAAAAGACACAAAATAGTTTTACTGTATAATTTAACCGAATCCCAGCCAGTCTTTCCTGCTTTCACTATTCGTATGGATGTTGTGGGACCAACCTCGTCATGTCCCCCCCAAGCAAACTGTGTCTGTGACCTTAAAACACCCGGACTATTTTTTATGCCGGACTACGTTTCATACTCAATTCCTCTAACCTTAAACCTAAAGTGCTACATGCCAGGTTATAATATAGGGAGACATGTCTTTCTTTATTCTTTCAATCTGACATTGTTCTGATATCAGGGGCGATAACCGGGTTTCCTTAAAATGATAACGGAAGCAAATATTTATTCCATTTATTTATCTTTTGATGTGCAATATCATACTTTATGATATGTCGATACAAATATTTATTCAGCATTAGTTGATATAAATAATTTAAAAATACTGCATCAATTGCATATGGAACTAGCTTGATACCACCACGAGTCTCTAAGAGTACATTAAAGATTACTAAATAATTATATATGTGTAGCTGGCACTCGTAATTTTTAAAGGTGGTGGACTAGTTGCAATTATACACTTATTTAAGTTCAATAAAGAAAAGTTTGTACCTACTAGATGGGACCCCAGCTTCAACAATAATTAAATCTATATTTTAATTAGTCAAGATCCAGAGCAGAATGGGTGCAGGTTATTGGAAATTAGGTCCCACAACATCCATAAAAAAAATGGAAGTAGCAGAGAATAGCAAAATGTGTGGTAACGGGTTATTTTTTAGCGAAAATCAATGGTGGTGGCCCACCTTAGTCTGATCCCGGACGGTTATTGGTTTGCATCGGTAACAGGCCAGTTTGACAGTCAACCTGTGTTACCATATGTGTAACTTACTATAAAGATGTGATTGTTTTCAATTACGTACATATGCAATTTAAGTATGAGGATACTGTATGTATAAAACACATTAGTAAGTCAAACACCATACATACATATGCAATTTAGTTAATATAGGTTAGAGAATAACAAATGATGCGAAATCGTCAAGAGAGTAAAAGTAGTCCGTTATGAACAAAATCGTGCGGGTGTTTTGAGGTCACTGACACAGTTTGCTTGCAAGTCTTGATCCATTACTACCCAGGTTCACTTGAGGAACATGTTGGTCATGTGATGTAAACAGAGTTTCCGTGGCCAAAAAGAATTGTAAACAATATTGGGGGACATGACGAGGTTGGCTTTTTCTTTCTTAGGAGTAAGTATTTAATTCATGCATAACCAGTACAGACCGGCTGCAGGTCATGTACAAGTAGGTCCCACAACATCCATACGAATAATGAAAGTAGGAGAGACTGGCCTTATTGGATGGGATTCGGTTACAGTATATAGTAAAACTATTTGGTGTCTTCTAACCTATACTGTGATAATTTGTGGGTTAAATCTTACATCAACACCGGAATTGGAGGTGTGCATAAAACAGCCAATCACATCTCGTACTATTATTTATTCGTCGGAGGATTCCTAATATTGACAGCAGTGCCATCTGGCGTCATAATGAGGCACGACATCACCAATATTGCTTGCGTCATTCGGCTTGTGACTTGATGCTTTCTGCTTGCGGCTTTCCGCTTTCGGACTGTGGCTTGATGCTTACTTCCTGCGGCTTTGTCCTTATTGTTTTCGGCCTTCTTCAAAGTGCTAAATGCTTTGTTCTTACTTTCTTTTGCAAATGCTTAGTGCAATAAAACAGGGACACGAATGCGGACGTATCAATAATTGTAATGTAAATACGAATGAACAAAGCAATCAGCAAATCAGTAGAATGGACATGTAAGAAAGACAAATACAATTACAACAAGCAGATTTCAAATGTAATAAATACAAATGACGAATAAAATAACATGAATATAAGTTGTAATGTCATCAGCACGCAAGCATCGTCACATAGAATTATGGCGGATATTACCTTCCATATTATATAACCTCGCTGTTGAATGGACGGTAAATCATACTCAAATCAATCCAATCCTCATAATGGTGTATTTCTCAAATGAATGCTCATCTGATATGAACTGCACAACTTAGCCCTATACCAGCAAAAAGCCGTTACAAAATCACAAATTTTAGCACTTTCTCATTAATATTTTTATCTGCAGTTTCGAAATTTTTACATTATGACTTAGAACTTTTGTATGAGTGCATAAGTATATGGATGTACATGTCTCGATGTTAATTCTTTTTTCGTTGAGCGGTTTTTAAGTAATATCAAATGCCTCATACGGCATAACATGTGGTCCACGGCCAGCTAGTTGAACAATCTTTGTCATACTGTTTACAATATATTTCGTTTGTTTATCTCCTTACATATTCTAGTCTTATATATGTTTATCATTGTTGAATGTATAATCATGTTTATTCACGTCACCTGGGAGTTAAATCAGGTTCTACCACTAAAAGATGTATGGCAAGTTGGTTCCTGTTAATTTTAGGGGTTGGGCCCAGTTATTCTGGTGTTGAGGACCTGGCACCGGATCAGGATATTCTAGTACAAAGACTGAATGTATGTGTATCTCGATGGAAATACATTCAGTGCTTATACATGTTAGAATTTTCTCCTATGTTGGTGTTCCCCCAACACAGGTGATGAGCAGGATTCGAACCTGCCGACCCGTCTGCATAAGACCTTTGCTGTTGAACGGACGTTAAACAATACTCAATCAATCAATCAATCAATATTCACGTCATGTTTGTGTCACTCATGTTAGTAGAAATTGAGATATAGCAGTTACAATTCCGACAAAGGTGACAACAAAAGCAGTGCACATGCTAAGCCAAGTTCTACTTATGGATCTTAACCAAATTGTTATGCCCCCATGACGACATGTCAGGGGGCATTATGTTTTGACCTATCGGTGTGTCTGTCCGTCTGTGCCTCTGAAAATGTTCACCTGGTGGCCGTTATTCCGACAGCAGTGAGACACTCTTCAGCAATTGCCTTGTATATTTCTGATGCTATTGACAACCTTTCCATTTCTACATAACTTTTGTCACACATGTATGAACTCTTGTGTAGCATATGACCTCTCATCAGCAAAAAGATACCACTTGCCATTTCCAATCAGTGGATATCCCAATCATCCAGCACATTTACAGTTGAATTTATATCACATACTTATCCTTGAGTATCTACATAATGACGCTTCTGTTACAAAATAACAATGTAGACCATAATGAAACTGCTGATGTTTATGCTGGTCTGGTTGTACATTTCTCGCAAAGATCAAGTGGTGTCTTTTTGTAGTTAAAACTTACATTCTTTTGAAATTATAACTGCTTGTAATGTGAACTGCTCCTTCATATTTGACAGACATCATCACCGTCAAGTGTTATAACAACATTTGTCATTCTCTCCAAACTCCTTAAGGACTTATGCCCCTTTTTCAACAGTTCCTCAACCAGCATATCTTGTGACATATGTCACTCTTACTGCATATCTTTGTCAAGTATGTAGGAGCTGTCACTCATGAAAAGATACCACAGTGGACATCCTGATCATGTGCCGCATTTACAGTGTAATTGTGATCAGATACTCATTTATACCAGCATAGCAATGCATTTGTGACAGCATAGTGAACAGTGTAGCCCGTAATGAGACTGGACAAATGCACAGGCTGGACTTGGTCTAGACAGAAAATCATTGCAAGATTTAAATTTTTCCATTAACATGATTAATAATAGCAATAGTATGCGTACATTTACGTCAAGGTTCCCAGTCTGTTCATCTTCATGTTGTTCAATTTTTCTCAAGTCCAATGTACTTACGGCGCATTATGCAGGCTGCGACCATCTCATTAATGAAACATTCATGCATGTTCTTTACCCGTGACAACATATCTTACATGTATAAATAAACCGCCTAAAAAATTCTCAAAGTGCATTAGAAATTGGTATTTTCAATAAATAGTTTTGTTTTATTTTTCAGTTCTTTATTACTTACTATATTCATCATCACATTGTCATTGTAGCGGCAGTCCTTCCCATTTGCTGTACTCTACAGCAACTTTTGACTTGTATATTATAGTTCTGATCATAATGTGAACTTGAAATTTACCGCTGGTGCTGCACCGAGCGCCGGCGTAAAATGTTTCACGTCAAAACATGCACCGGATTCCTGGTCAAATATTGATTTTATTACGAAAACTTGATTTCTCTATGGGAATTTAACATGGGGGAAAAAGAGGTAAAGCAGTGTGGGAGGAGTCAAAAAACGAAATATTTTGGAAATTGACTCCGAAACCTGGCTAGGTATCTTTGAAATTATCTAACTAAGAAAACAAAAGGTAAATTTTGAAAATCCGTCCAGTACTTCTGAAATTCTAAAAAATTTCCCCATGTTAAATCCCCATAGACATCTTCACTCCGTGAAGATGTCTATGGGGATTTAACATGGGGAAATTTTGTTTTCGCATTAAAATCAATATTTGACCAAATTTCACGAAATAAAAAGAAGGCTCATTCTTAAATTTTCCTTTAATTTAATATTATCAATTAAAAAATATGGTTTTTTAATTGTTTATATGGCCGTAAAATTTGGGCAGCTTTCGTGAAACAGACAGTAGTCTAGTTTGTACAGGCTTCATCATCATGGTATAACTCTACTATTACTAGATGGTTTGCTTTAATACTTGCTTTAACACTTGATATATATGAACATTTGGAACACAATCATGCAGCCACTTAGCCATTTTTGATGTCAAAAAGTTTCTTCAACCTTGATGTTTTTCGTGTTTTAAGCGTGCACTTCTTCTCTGACTGTTTTTGTGATGCTTACTTTAGCACATACCCATGTTCATGTTACGGTTAAATGCCTCGGCAGGCGTGACACCGCTTCCGTGACGCAATTCTTGTTCTAGCATCAGGTTGCATGCATTATACGGCATTTTATGAATGTTGTGTAACATTGCTTGTTTAACTATCAGATATAAGCCTTGTGTGTATGTCTCTGTTTGAACCATTATTGGTATACAACATTGCAATAGGAACATTTCAAATAATGATGGGGAAGGGGGTGGGTGGTGCGGGCAACTGATACACATATTTACAATATTTATATTTTGGGCGACAATTATTGGGGTGCGGAGGGTGTTTTAAACATTCAAGGTGCATGATCACGTGGTTACAACAACAACAACAACAATTACTGAAACTTCCAGAAGCGCCTCCGATTCAAGGTACGTGTTCTTTTATATTATCCTTATTATGTAACAGATTGTGATGAAATATGGCGTATCAAACGCTTCTTGTTAAGCTGCATTTGGTGGTCTCAGTACTTTGGCCCAAACTTCTGTGTGTTTGCGAAGAATCGATTTCCGTGTTTACTGACACGGAAATCGATTCTTCTGAAAAACGACTTAAGTATGTGCCGAAGTCCCGAGACCACCAAATGCAGATCATGAATACCGTTTGCTGCGCCAAATTTCATCAAAACTCGTTGCATATTAAGGAAACTATCAAATTATTTGGACGTACTTTCAGCCATTGCTGTTGTTGTTCTAACCACGTGATCATGCACCTTAACATTGGTGGTTGATGTAGAGAGGGGACTGCATTAACTCCATACGAATATCCGGGTTACAACGAATGGAAAACGGATGTTCATTGGTCAAACAGCGTCACATGACAGTACGAATTGGCATCAGTGTAATAACGCAACAATTATGCGTACCTTTCAATGAAAACCATGTTATATTTGATCATACAAGTTTACATGATAAATAAAATACCAGTCCAATGTATGTTGACTTCAAGTTTATCAAGCTCGATACGACAAGACACTAGCCATGTATTCTCCATCTCCACAGCAAGGAAGAACGCCAAGTAGAGCCGACTGTTATTCATCGACGACTATCGTTCACGTGTATGAATAAGCCGGTTTTCAAGATGTCCTCAGTTGTTCAGCGGTTCTCTGTAACAACGCCTACTGTCTGTTCCACGTTTTGCTGCCGACGAACTTTCGGCTATTAAACACATTAAATCTAAAAAATATTTAAAAGTAAGTACTTTTTCATCAATAACAAAAAAGTCACCCTCCCCAAAAAAAATTGTTTGATGAAATTCGATCAAATATTGATTTTATTGCAAAAAAACGATTTTCCTATATTGGAATTGAAATGAGGAGTCAATTTCCAAAATTTTCGTTTTTAGCCCCCATGAAAATCGTTTTTTTCGCAATAAAATCAATATTTGATGGAATTTCATGGAATAATTTTTTTTTGTGAGGGTGACTTTTTTGTTATTGATGAACAAGTACTTTCTTTTAAATATTTTTAAGATTTAATGTTTTTAATAGCCAAACGTTCGTCGGCAGCAACACGTGGAACAGACAGTAAATACTATTGCAGAATGTCAGTCCAGGCTTAACTCGGACAAACATCCTGCATGCAAAATACTATGAGGATCCAGAAAAGGCTATAGCTTCGTATGAGAGATATGAGGTATGTTTACTCGTTGCATGTCGGGAATGTTGTGAGATATAACTAGTTAAAAAATAGTAGACAACACTCAATTATATTTTCTTTTATTTCACCCTGTACATATCATGAATATGTCTCGAAATTTCATTGGAATTGAGTTTGGAGGACGCAATATTTTGGAAGCGTCCAGTAGCCTATTTCATCAACATTGCAAAGTATACTTTAGTAGCAAAGTATACTTTGAGGGAGAAATTTTCAATTTTATGATAAATTTATTAATTTTTATTTTACTGAATTTATTACATTATCACAGCCAATTTGGCTGTGATAATGTAATAAATTCAGTATAATAATTCTGCATACTTTTAATCATGAAATATATGCATGTGTTAGCTCTATATGAAATAATGCATTTCAGGAAAAATCAATGATTACTCCCTCAAAGTATACTTTGCTAGTAAAGTATACTTTGCAATGTTGATGAAATAGGCTACTGGTAACTGGTACTGGTCCTAATTAGGAGATAACACTCCTAAGTGGAAGATAGTACATGTAACTCCTAATTAGATGAACATTTCCATTCCATTCTCTCTGAATTATTCTTTATTTAACCTTGGCAGACACATATTTTGGGTAGATTTGGGTGGATTTCGTTGGTTTTGGGTAATTTACATAGCTTTGTGCAACTACTAATGATCAATCATTACACACGACCGAAATTGTCAATTATCTACACATTCACCGTTCCGTTCTTACGGACATCTTTTATACTGTCAAAATACCCACAAAGAAACGTGTACTTCTAGTTATACATGTACTCGCGGGAGGTGACATACATTGTGTGTTGGTAACAATGTACCCAAACCAAGAGCTATATCGAAATAACCCATACTAAATAACCCTAAATAACCGAAATATGAACCGTTTTTCAAGAACCTGTGGGTATTGCCGGGGCATTTAGTTTTGTTCAAGTAACTCGCTATGCAGTGACCGAATACACACTGACTGATAAAAACTGTAAAATCCTGCATTGCCTAGAAATGAATATCCGGGTCACAACTACTTAGTCTCACGTTCTATTGGTGGAACGACGTCACATGACGTTACTGAATGACGTCAGCGTAAATACGCAATGTAAACCAGTCTGCGTCATTTTCAATGAAATCCACGTCATGTTTCCCCATTCTGTAGCATAAAACATTGCCTAATATATAAAATATCATGTCACGTCGCAAAGTCGTTCCTTCTAAATCACCACCAATTTGTTTATTTTATTCATATTTTG
The DNA here is from genome assembly GCA_029237695.1 of Conchocele bisecta. NCBI lineage: Eukaryota > Metazoa > Mollusca > Bivalvia > Lucinida > Thyasiridae > Conchocele > Conchocele bisecta. The sequence goes on from CM055266.1 coordinate 3,447,401, forward strand.
TATATTTATTGAAGCGCATATACATTTCGAATGCTGTGCGAATATAATACAACGGTTATTTGATTTGTATGTAGATATATGCACTCGTTCCGCCGCGCAACGATATTGCGCTCCTAAAAGGAGCGCAATATCGCACGCTGCGGAACTCATGCATATATCCGCATACAAATCAAATAACCAATAACTATTGTATATACAGATAATGGAGCCGGACGACATTGCAGATGGACTGGTATACGCACTTTCAGCACCAAGACGAGCCCAGGTAACATTAATGCTCAATAATCATGATAAATTACTTAAGCTCACACACATACACAAAGTTTGTTCGCTACAGGTTCACATAAGAGGCTAAATTATATCACACATATTAAATAAAATAATAATACAATGTATATATATGTAGCAAAACGGAAGACAGTATACGCAAAGAGTCAGAAGATCGGATACATTATATCATATTTTATTTATAGTATACACAGTCAGACCAGCGTATGTCGGTTATAGACGGAACTTTAACTTCAGCAAAGCTATGTATGCAATAGCTATAGTTCACATATGTATTTTTTAAGAAAATAGTTTATTAAAAAATCAATATGTGAGCCGTATAACTTATTAACTTACTTGTTGGTTACCCATGTCTGTCTCAATTTTTGCGTATTAAAACATTTAATTAATACATTTCGTAGATATTTGAGAAATAGTGTGATTGATTGAGATGAAAATCTATGATTTCATTGGTCGAGAAACATTTTATTGTTTGCCCTAGTTTCTAACAAGGGAGCCAGTTAGTCCCTTTCTTCCACCCACCTATTTTGATACAAAATTCTTCTTCATTGCACCATTACAATTGTTACCCGATTTGGGTTATTTCTTTCACAGGTGCACGATCTCCTTATCCGTCCAACGGAAGAACCATAGCAACAAGGGGCCATTACCGTAACTATGGCAACGAGAAACAAGAACCGTAGCCATAGCAACAAGGGGTCATTGCCATAACTATAGCAATGATAAACAATAACCGTAGCGATAGAAACAAATGACAATTGTAGCCGATAATTTCAAATTACGGGCTGGTCACATTTATATATTGTTGTTCATGTATCAAAGGGGCGACAACCCCTCTAAAAAGTCATTGTGTTGTGTAATGAGTAATATTATAATTATTCATATTGTAATAGGTCGCGTTTCTTCCCACTTGTGACATATGTATCATGTATTGTTGACTTATACTGTCCTTTGTCACTGGTGTTGTACTCCGCACCGGCGTAAAATCCCAACGAGATTCCATTGAACTTAGAGCTACCGCATAAACGCCTAGTAACAGCCGCACATTTCTTGCGCCGAAATTTTATTTATTTTAAATATGTAGCAAAATGGGAATTCCTCAGGAAATTGGCGCGTATTTCGACGTGAAACATTTTACGCTAGCGATGAGTACATCACCAGTTTATATACAACCTGGCCATCGAGTGATGCACGACGGCCTTGTTAGCCATTTCACCCGTATGTAACTGCAATGGATTTTGATATGTTAATTTTACACCCAATCCAAAGTCACAACACTATTTCCAGACTAGTCCATTTATGAAAAGGGTGTGTTTTTTCTCTCAAAAAATATGAAAATTACTTGCAAAAAGTGCAGATCCTGATGAGACGGCTCGTCACGAGCCGGCTCATCTGGATCTACACTATTTGCCGATACCACTTTACAGGCATGTGGTGTTGAAAGGGTTAATAGTTGCCTGCACATTCACACATGACCTGTACAACACCTGATATGGGTGCCATGGAAACCCTGATCATCCTACGATTCAAGCATTACTGTTTCCTAAATGTGACCAGTAGCCTATTTCACCAACATTGCAAAGTATACTTTTCTAGCAAAGTATACTTCGAGGGAGACATTTTCAATTTTAGAATAAATTTATTAATTTTTATTATACTGAATTTATTACATTATCACAGCCATTTTGGCTGTGATAATGTAATAAATTCAATATAATAATTCTGCATAGTTGTAACCATCAAATATATGCAATCATTAGTTTTGTATGAAATAATGCATTTCGGAAAAATCAATGATTACTCCCTCAAAGTATACTTTGCTAGATAAGTATACTTTGCAATTTTGATGAAATCGGCAACTGATATGTACATGCAGTCCTGTCGATATTTGGTCATTTTCGGCCGAACCCGGACTTGGCGTATATACAATTGATTGTTGGTGATGTTGCATCACATACCATCTTTTATTGGAATCCAACGGATGACACGCTGTCATCCTTGAGCGTTTTCCAAAATGACATATATGTGAACAATTACCTGGTTACCCTATCATAGTATTCGTATTTTCAAGCGCTTAACCATCAGCCAGTTTCACAATGAACGGAAAATACGATGTAGATCATTATGCTATAATGCAGTTTAGGTAAAGGTACATGCCCACTCAGTAGGCACAAACTGTTCTTTACAGGAATTAAATAAGTGAATAATTGTGTCACTATTCCACCAGTTCCAAACATTACGAGTGCCGGATATAATCATTTAGTAATATTTATTTTGCTGATAGTGACGCGCGGTGGTATCAGACTATTTTCTTTTTAATTATTTATACTATTAAATGCGTCAACTGAAACAAAATAATGTTTTCTACAGATTATAAAGTATGATCATTGCAGATCAAACAAGAAATGCGTCTGTCGAACGCGGATGCCACCTGCAGCATATTTGAGAAACTGTGACAAATTGGTTAACCGAAAAGTGTGACGGACGAACAGACAGACGGACAGACAGACGGACGGTCCAAACAATATATGCCACCCGTTTCTTCGAAAGCCGGTGGCATTAAAATAAATACAGATAATAAATAGCAATGTCCGTTAACATTTTAAGGAAACACGGTTACCGCCCCTGATATCAGTGTGGAATTCTACGTCTGATATAAAAATGTATAAAAATTCCAATCAATACGTGGGGTAATAGTGAATGAATATTTATTTTTCAATAAAATGTCTCGGATGAAGCCAGGACAACACAAAGTGGCTGCTATTGATATGTTAATTGAAGGGGTCACTGGAAGAAGGGGGCTAACTCCATGAGGGAGTTAGCTCCCTTCTTCCACTGACCCCTTCAGTTGGCACACTGAGGGAGGTAGCTACAATATGCGTAGCGGTAATCGGCTATTACCGCTACAATGCTCTATTCATTATTAACGTTAGCAAAATATACTTCCCCATAAACATCGATAAAAGTGACAAAAATAATCTACACATATATGTATATGTATATAAATAAACAATTTCGCAAAATCAGCCCAAACATATGTTTATTTGTTGATATATTTGACTTTATTCGCAAAATTATTGTCTGGACCTTGCAGCCGTTTCCATCCGCCGCCATCTTTCGTCACGTGATCTCTCATGATTACTCTAGTTTCCATATATGGTGGCGGCGGCCATATTTGGAATGCTGACATACCGCGCGAAACAATGGCGCCACAACATGTGTTCATTGTGACAAGCAATTTACAACCAAAGGTAAAGGTTTTAGAAGAAAAAGCTTGAATTCAAAATTAAGTGTGATTGACAAAACAATAAAGGAAGTTATTGAAGCCGAATTTGACGTATTACTGACACCCGAACAGAAGCAAACGCGCTTACTATTTACTATTTCCGGTGGGTTCGTAGTAAAAGTTGTTAGGATGACGTCATGTGTATGTCGCTATAGCCCCGCCCACTAAACACGTGATTAGGTCCAGATTTGAATGTTTCACATGCGGGGATATCCGAATGAATCGGGAAATGGAAACAATATGGAGAACACAACAGAAAATATGATGGTCGTTTTTAAAACCCGCGTTTAAAAGCACAACATCGCCATACCATGCTGTTTTGATATGCGCAGGTCAGAAAATAATGATTTATTGTACTTGTAGAGATAATTTCAGCACCGTTTGTATACTAGTTCGATCATAATCGTGTTCCAAAATGCCGCATCTCGAATCGCGTCGCAAACCAAGAAAGTTGCTAACGTATTTATAGAGCACCGCTTTCATACTGTAGCTAGAGCGGAAGTATGACTATTCATTCTATGAGGGAGGTATCCTTGTTTCACTAGCTCTTCAATTGAGGGAAAAATCCAGCAGGTACAATTAACCATTTCAACACCACAGGCCTGTATAGTGGTATTGGCAAGTAATTTTCATATTTTTGCGAACAAAAACACCCCTTTTTCATAAATGGACTAGTCTGAAAATCATTTCGTGACGGTTGGATTGGTTGAAAAATTAAAGGTACATGCCCACTCAGTAGGCACAAAATGTTCTTTATATCAGAGACATCATTTGAGACATTTTCTGGCAAAATAAACATTCATTCATCATTACCCCACGTATCGATTGGCATTATTACATATTTTATATCGGACGTAAATTTCCACACTAATATCAGGGGCGATAACCGTGTTTCCTTAAAATGTTAACGGACATTACTATGTATTCTCTGTATGTATGTGCTGATGTGTAATAATCATAATTGATAATCTGTCCAAAAAAAAATATTTTTCCAGGTGACGCATTTAATTAGTATAAATAATTAAAAAATATCATGCCTCATTTGCATATGAAAATAGCGCGATACCACCGCGAGTCACTATCAGTAAAATAAATATTACTAAATGATTATAGATGTATAGCGGGCACTCGTAATTTTTACAACTGGTGGAATGGTGACACAATTATACACTTATTTAATTCCTATAAAGAACATTTTGTGCCTACTGAGTGGGCATGTACCTTTAACATATCAAAATCCATTAGGGGTGAAACGGTTAAATGATAGTTCCGGTTGTCGGTTTACAGAAGGTGTATCTGTACCTGTGGTAGACTGCCATGGTGTTGACGTTTGGCAAGTTGACACAATACACTTTATTTACATTGGTATTCTGGCATGAATACGATTCCCAATACAAATGCACATTGTTTGGCCAACAGATATGATTGTCACCTACCAGATATATTTACTTAATATATAGCATTCAAACTAGGCAATGAACCTCCTTGAAGTTCTTCTATTGCGACGTCATATCTTAAAGGTTTGCAATTAACTGAAACGTAAATAAAATTAAGTGAAATTATGTTAATTGTTATAACGACACGTGTTTTGCAATGCGACACTAGTAGCCAATTTACCAAATTGCAAAGCATATTATCTAGTAAAGTATACTTTGAGGGAGTAATTAATCATTTATTTTCCCCGAAATGCATTATGTCATATAGAACTAACGACTGCATATATTTGATGATTAAAACTATGCAGAATTATTATACTGAATTTATTACATTATCACAGCCAAAACGGCTGTGATAATGTAATAAATTCAGTATAATAAAAATAAATACATTTATCCTTAAATTGACAATTTCTTCCTCAAAGTGTACTTAGCAAGATAAGTATACTTTGCAATTTTGGTGAGATTAGCGCTACAGACGCAGGTACTGCATATTTTGTTGACAATAATGATGAAAGGTGCTTACTGTCTGGTCCACGTTTTGCTGTCGACGAACATTTGGCCATTAAACACATTATATCTAAACAATATTTAAAAGTAAGTACTTTTTAATCAATAACAAAAAAGTCACCCTCCCCAAAAAAGTTTATTTGATTTGGTAAAATCTTTTGGAAATTGACACCGCCGAAACCTGACGAGATAGCTTGAAAATGATGTAACTAAGAAAATAAAAGTTAGATTTTGAAAATCGGTCCACAAATAAAAGAAATATTTAAAAAAAAATCTATTTTTAGCCACCATGTTAAATTCCCATAAAAAAAATCGTTTTTTCGCAATATTTGATGGAATTTCATCAAATAATTTTTTTTGGGGAGGGTGACTTTTTGTTATTGATAAAAAAGTACTTACTTTTCAAATATTCTTTACATTTAATGTGCTTAATAGCCAAAAGTTCGTCGGCAGCAAAACGTGGAACAGACAGTAGATTTAGCGTCCAGTGTCAAATAGGGCCACGACATCGGTGTGAAGTCCACCCGAAATAACAGGTGGAGCCCCGCAGGGGACGTATAATTCGTTCCCTCAATTTATCAATTCGCTCCCTCGAAATAACAATTTGTTCCCACGATATAACAATTCGTTCCCACGAACTAACAATTCGTTCCCGTGGGAACGAATTGTTATTTCGTGGAAACGAATTGATAAATTAAGGGAACGAATTGTTATTTCATGGGAACGAATTAATAAACAAAATAATTCTACGCCCCCTGTGGGGCTCTGTAGTAAACTGGTATACTCTTCAGCAAAAATAAAAAGGATACACTGTGTATCTATGCTATCTCGATGATTGGCCATGACCACTGCTATTATCTGTTGACGTTTCTGGTAAACATGGTTTAACAGCACTTTAGAATCATTTCCAATGGAAATGATTCTAAAGTGCTGTCAAAGCATGTCGGAAATGATTCTAAAGTGCTGTCAAAGCATGTTTATGGTGATAAAAATGGAAAATAGAAAATAAACAGCTGACTACCACAGATGACCGCTACGTTGTTCTGTCACCAGTTGTGCGACATTTGATAAATAATGCCTTCCGGAATAAATTGTTGCTCCTTGATATTTGGTCATAATTCCAGCACAAACATATTTACACAATTCCCTAACATTTGATTGGCCCGTAGCAAGTCTCTGTTCAACATTTATATTCCAGTAAACTCTCACGCCGAACTACTTTCCGTAACCGTGAGGCGCATTTAAAATAATTCTTAAGAAAACGGAAAATAAACACATTGTGTTGATGGATTTATTTCAAATGCTGGAATTATAAGGAATGAATGGCCTTTTTGTTGAATTTATCGGGGATATAAACTTGGAAAAGTCGCGAGAATACTGGACGAGGCCTTAAAAAATTACAATTTTCTAAAAAAAAAACAAACATAATAATAATCTTTATGCCCCGATAAATTCCACAAAAAGGCCATTCATTCCTATAATAGTTCCATGTCACATATTTAATATGAAAATCTACCAGACCTGCTGTATTTCAACCCATATGCTAAATCCAAATGCGGTTGTATCTTGATTATTTTATGCTGGAAACATATTTACTATATTCTAATTTTGGGACCCCCTCCCCTGTCCGTACAGTATGGGAATCGACCCTGTTAACCCGGCCTAAAATGACCATTAGCTGTTGATAGACTGCTAAACACCATTCAATGAAAAAACAAATAAATAAATAAATACATTTACGCATATCAGGTTTTTTTTTTTTTCTGCAAATATTCAGTTGATTTTTGGATTTGCCCGCCCCGACCCTTCACAAATCTGTACGTGACATGTGCAATATGGCAATGACTAGACCCTGTTAACATGGTTAACTTGGCATACAATTTCCTTAGCTATTGACAGGTTGTTAAAGTTTAGTTAAATAGTTATGACAACATGAGGTAAATACAATACAAGAACATGTTCGACCCAATTGACATCTTAAACATAAATGTACATGATCTACCTACATAGTATTATTATACATGTAGATATGTGTATTCAGCATGCTATGTTGTTGGCAGTTGAAGCAGTACATTTATCGGTAGTCTACACACAGGCCATTTTGTTTCCACCTCCGACCTCTGTCGGAAATAGAGTTATGGCAGATGGTGTATAATGGATGTGGATTCCGAATATGTTGTTACTCTCAGGATACGAAATCGAAAGCTGAGGGTATACAATTCGAATACTCTGCATCTAGATACCAGTTTTAAGTACCGTCTTTGTGAAGCACATACTGATAATATTGCACGAGCAGTGTTATACATACACGTGTTATGCACGTCATGCAATACATGAGACAGTAATGCCATTAAATACACGTTGGCATCAATACAATGCATACAGATTATTTGAACTTACTATTCAAACATGTTAACATGCGGGTCGCCGGCCGCCAAAAGGGAGCACACGGCATTTAATATTGGGGAAATAATTTGTCGAGCACATTCACACCCTAGAACTTAACTATCTAAGGGGGCGCAGTATTATTTGTGTCTATACCGGTCGCAAATGTCGTGAGGTCCCTTTTCTCGACCGGCGGCCCATGTACATGTAGAATTCACGCAATCCAATATTAATAATAACATTACACTTCCATATAATGTCCTTTCGGATCATTACTCGATGGTCTAGTAACATAAGGTCGTAAGTGCTATGCTGCTAAAGCACTTACGACCTTATGTTACTAGACCAGTGACAATATCTTATATATATATATGACACCGTAGACTGAACACCTAACTAGCTACTGATATGCGATCTGCTTCCCGTGTGTAAAAGTTCACAATTAACCATGCACAAAGATACAAAACAACATCTTCATGTATTGACTGTTTCATATGTATCTATATCATGTACATGTGAACACCTAACTAGCTACTTATATACGATCTGCTTCCCGTGTGTAAAAAGTTCACAATTAACCATTCACAAAGATACAAAACAACATCTTCATGTATTGACTGTTTCATATGTATCTATATCATGTACATGTATATATCATGTATATGTTCATTTTTGTTTCACATTTCATTTCTGTAACATGTTCATGTTGTAATCTCCGAAAGGGGGGAATAAAGAGTATATATAGTAATATAAGGTCGTAAGTGCTATGCTAAAGCATAGCACTTACGACCTTATATTACTAGACCATCGAAATGTAATACTAACTAACTTAATATGAACAATAATGTTTCATTATAAGAGATACACATTTCGAGAGATTCCATAATTCTTTCAATTGTTTCGTATTCATTAGTCGGTGAAATTTTTGTATGCTTGGTCTTTTATAATAATAAGGTTTCAAAAAGGTTGTTCTTGCATGTTTTAGTTCTTTACAGCAAAGCAAGTTATGATATTCGTCCCCAAAATCGTATTTGCACAGTTTACAAAATCGCTGCTGTCTATCTGTTCTAGTCCACCTTCCAGTTTCAACTGGTAACTTATGATTTCGAGTGCGAAATAATACTAGAGCAGCATGAGCTGCATCAACGGTTTGAGCCTCAAACATTGGTTTCATGTGTAACTAAGCTTTAGCCCAAGGTGTAATCTATCGGTTGCAAAAAGAATTTCTGAAGTTTTAGAATGAACAGTCCAACATTATTGTGTTCGCATCATCACAACAATGTGGGGCCGGTTAGCTTAGAGGTAGAGCGATGGACTCGGAGCGAGGGATACTGGGTTCGATCCTCAGCCAAAGTTTTAGCTAAAGGACTGAAATATCGACTACAGCAAAAACAATTGAAATCGAATGATAAATAACGAAGCTGACGTCACATCCGTTTGCTCTATTTTGAAAACTTGAAAAAATACGTTCATCTTTGACATTGAATAGAGCCGTAAGTAGTCAAGATATAGCTCTGAAAATTATCATATTTCATGCGACTGACACTCGCCTATCACTCTGGCAAGAAATTATGTTGCTGACAGTACTGTACAAATTGGAAAACGTTTGTAAAGACCACCCGTTATCAGCCGAAATTCGGCAAAATCGTTGAAAAGTATGTACATTTTTCAACTTCAAATGCATATAGCTCTTTTATTTGAGCAGATAACCGAAAACTGTCAGTGAGTTTGAGATAGAGAATTTTGTTAGCTTTCCAATGCAAAAAGAATTCTTGAAATCGGTTGGAAAATAAGGAAGTTATAGGAAGTATGACGTCACTTCCGTTTTCGTGGAAAATAGCATTAAAAGATATCTGAAAATCTCTGAGTCTCTGCTCACACTTGATCCGAATCGGCATGCAAAATTTGAAGTCGATCCGACCAGCGGTTTGGTGTAGATGGAGGGAGCCCGTAAGTCAGCGGATGATTATTTTTCGATAGTTATCGCCCTTACATTGCAGTTTACGCCATTTGTAAATACACCTAATAAAACGGAAATTAAATATGTGCAATATTCCGCCAGTGAAGTTTTCGTTTGTTTTTCACCATAGGCCAGGCACAAAGCGGGAAAGTTTTAGCTAAAGGACTGAAATATCGACCGCAGCAAGAAATTTTGAAATCTATTGATAAATAACGAAGCTGACGTCACATCCGTTTGCTCTATTTTGAAAACTTGAAAAAAAGACGTTCATCTTTGACATCCAATAGAACCGGAAGTAGTCAAGATAGAGCTCTGAAAATTATCATCTTTTATGCGCCTGACACTCCCCTATCACACTGGCAAGAAATTATGTTGCTGACATTACTGTACAAATTGGAAAACGTTTGTAAAGACCACCCGTTATCAGCCGAAATTCGGCAAAAATTCGGCAAAATCGTTGAAAAGTATGTACATCTTCCGGTTTCGTGGAAAGTGGCATTAAGATATTTCTGAAAATCTCCGAGTCTCTGCTCACACTTGATCCGAATCGGCATGCAAAATTTGAAGTCGATCCGACCAGCGGTTTGGGCTGTAGACTGAACGGCTGAATAAAAAAAAAAAAAAAAAAAAAAAAAAAAAAACCCAACGAATACAATAGGTTTTCGGCGCAGCTGAAAGCCGCCTCAAACCTAAAAATTGGTTTATATACGCTTTCGCCTAGTTTCATTAAATAGTTTTCTGTACATATATCCTCTTTAAAAAGTCTGTATGTTTTTAGCTTAGAAAATATCAGCTCTACGGATATGTTTTACTATTTCATCTGTCTTTTATATTTTCTGTATCCGTGAGAGCTGAGACCCATATAGTGTAAAATTTAGTCACAATAACAGCCCAATTTGTCCTGGTGTTTTGCTACACAAATGGGAATAAAAGGATAACCAATGTCAAACTATGTATACCTACATGTGTATTATTGGTCTATGAATGTTTTTAACATGACTGTGAAGTGTTAAACTTCTCACTAGTCAGACTGTGTAGCAAAACGGCTGTTATTGTGACTAAATTTTACACTATAAGTGTCTCAGCTCTCACGGATACAGAAAATATAAAAGACAGATGCAATAATAAAACACATCCGTAGAGCTGAGATTTTCTAACCTAGTATGTTTTATGTTCCGGTATTGCAGATCTCCATGTTGATATATGCAAATCTTTCCGTTTTTGTTTAATACTACAAATGAGCCATTTTCTATTAGGTACGTTTTGTGATGTCCAGAAACGAGACATGCCACAATCAATACAAATCCGCTTTATATATGTAATCCATTGAAAATCAATTTTCACATAGTGTGTAAACTAAGCAACATAGAATACATATTACTCGATAATTCATATTGTCTGGCTGTATTTGTTTTGGTTCATTCGTGTAAGTATATCGACCTGCACTGGGAATCTACCTAGTTGTTACACGGTATAGTTCTAGTATTACATCGTTTCTAATGATTGCTGGATAGTGTGTTGAATCTTATATTGTTCATCTGCCGTTTGGATATTTTAATTTTTCAAATTTTTTTATCGAGAAAAACAACAGAATATAAAACGACAGCAGACGACAATTTTCAGTTCAAGCGTTTAATGACTAAATCAGGAGATCATGGGTAAAGGCGACGGTAGTGGTCTTGGGCTAGGTATGGGGCACGCGGAAGGGAGCGGAGCAGGTCGGGGCCAAGGATGGGGCCTGGGATCTGGCGCCTACAAAGGCAAGACGGAGCGGATCGCGGTGCCAGCCATGCCAATGCCGATGGCGGTAATTTGCTGTGTGCTCAACTTCATCTTCCCGGGGCTCGGTGAGTTTTTGGTGTGCTTTTATTTACCCGTTCATCACTAAATAACTGGGGCCCGTTTCACTAAACTTCGTACAAAATTATTATAGTCTGTACATTTCACATTGACAGTGTTTCCTTGTAAGCAATTATTGGATTTACGTTTATTGAGCATATGCAGCCTTTTCTCAATAGTTGTAAATCATCAATTAACATTTCCAGACGATCGTAGATGTGCACTTACGAACAGTTTACAGGCGCGGATCCAGGATTTCGGGTTAGGGGGGGGGGGGGGGGGGGGGCGTAACTATTTTGCAATACTTGACTATATTATCGAACGAGCTAAATATTGACACTGTCACAGTATGTTTAGACATGATTTTTGATTGAAAACGTTTAAATTTTGAAACAATAAGATAACGACCGAAATATGCATAGAATACATGGCACTTGGCATGAAACGTGCCTTGTAACTTGTAAAAAATCTTTACTCGGCGAATTTTAGCGGGGGGGGGGGGGGGGGGCCCCCCCCCCCTGAATCCGCCCATGGTTTAGTCGTACGCAGTTTAGTGAAACGGGTCCCTGGAATGGACTGTGATATGATAATTTTCCGACCAATCCAATCGTCACACAATTATTGTCAGACTAGTCCTTTCTGAAAAGTCGTCGGTGTTTTTTTCTTAAGAATATAAAAATTACTTGCAAAAAGTGTAGATCCTGATGAGACGGCTCCTTACGAGCCGGCTCATCTGGATCTACACTGTTTGCAAACATTATAGTTTGAAAGGGTTAAGCAGGTTCCAAAATATCAAACTGAATTTTGTTGGATTTATTTGACATGCAGATTGTATGTACCTTCTCGTCTAAGCTATGTGTGCGGTAGTATGGAGCTCCACAGGGAACGTAGACTTCTTTTTATTAATTCGTTCCCACGAAATAACAATTCGTTCCCTCAATTTAATAATTCGTTCTCACTACATAATAATTCGTTCCCACGAATTAACAATTCGTTCCCTGGAATTAACAATGCGTTCCGTCGAAAAACTGTTTTGGCGCCCGGCTGCGCGCGCAACACTTTTGTGCGCGCGCAGCTGGTCGCCAAAACAATTTGAGGGAACGATTTGTTATTTCGTGGGAACGAATTGTTAAATTGTAGGAACGAATTGTTAATTCGTAGGAACGAATTGTTCAATTGAGGGAACGAATCGATATTTCGTGGGAACAAATTAATCCAAAAGAATTCTACGCACCCTGCGGGCTCCGTAGTAATGCGCCTTGTATTCACGAAAGCGATAACGAAATACAGTGAATCCTCTCTAAACCGGACACCCTGGGAGGTCCCCAGGGTGTCCGGTCTAGAGAGGTTTCACTGTAAATCACGCATTTGATGTTTCTGAGACATAGATGTGTGCTATGCGATCACGAACAGGCATAATCACCCGAGATAAATGACCAAGAAACTCATCACAAATAAGGTCACGGGTTGTTTTTTTATGTCCGATTTAGAGAGGTTCCACTGTACGTGCCCAATCAACATATGTTTTCAAATGAAGCCATATGATGAGTTCACTGTTAGGGATTGAATACAAAGGTAAATAGATGATCTCACACATATTCAATATGCATTTGTCGCATTTTGTATTACCAATGACATATCGACTAAAACGCACAATTGTATATGGTAACATTTCAAGTACAGTCAAACCTGTGAATAAAGGCCAGTCATGGGAAGTAAAAAATATGGCCTTTGTTCAGAGGTGGTCTTTATTTGCAGGGTCATTTATATAGTAATTGTGCCTTTGAGCAAACACAATTGTGGCCTTTACAGCCAGGTGATTGCTATTCAGAGGTGGTCTTTAGTACAGGATCGACTGTACTTTATGTTTTATTTCACTATATACTATGTCAGCCCGGCTGACATAGTATATAGTGAAATAAAACATAAAGTACAGTCGCGCTAGGCAGGGGAGATGATCTGGTACTGCATTTCAGCTACTGCGACGAAATGAAACGAAAACGAGGTGAAAACGATCGTTTTGTACAACGAAATGCATGGAAACGAATATTGTTTATATTTTGTGTACGTCAAAACGATACATTTCGTTTAAATACCCGGCTCACATGTATTTAAACGCGTGTCGTTTCTTTCACGCATATCATGGTGTTCTTATTTTTTAATTAGAAGACGATATGTTCGTTGGTTGAAATGTGACCACACAACGTCGTTTTCTAATTGAAGAAACAAAAACAATGTGTAAATGATAGGAATTCGTTTTTTTCGGTGACCATGAACCAACCCGTTCTGTCGTTTCATATCGGTCACGGGTTGACTGTAGGCTTAGTCTCCTCAAGGTCAATGTCAATTTGCTTTGTTCATGATTGCTCACCGTTTCTATTTGCTTTACAAACAATCGTCTGGTTACTAGTATGCTTCAATAGTTTGCCAAACCACCGATTCCGTTTCATGGAACTATGATATACATAATATTGATTTACACTAATTTAATTTTTTGTTTACTATTTATTTCCTCACTTTCTGCGCATATACGTCCGTATGCCGTGCTCAATTTTATTTGTATGCACATCAGTGTTCCATTATCCGGTATTGCAGGCACGATGATTGCTGGACTGAGCAATTTCTGCTGCTCCCGTAACGAAGACATTGACGGCGCCGTGCGGATAGTCAGCTGCTGTACGAATTTCGGTATCGGCATCCTGCAGCTGCTTACCGTAGCACTGTGCCTAATCGGCTGGGCATGGAGCTGTCTGTGGGGCGTATATTTCATTTTCATGAGCTGTACGTACGGTCGAAGTGAAACCTCTCTTAACCGGACACCAATGTGTCGGGTTAAAGAGGTTCCACTGTAAATCTTAATCATGTATATAAGCAAGCAAACTTATGTGTGTATGCTTTACATCCATGTACATGCTTATTTGTATGAGCTGCCTACATATAGTAAAACCTCTCTAAAATAGACACACTGGGAGGTCCCTTGGATGTCAGGTTAAGAGAAGTTCCACCGTAAATCTTAATCATGTACATAAGCAATCAAACGTATGTTTGTGTGCTTTGCAATCACGAATATACTTATGTTCATGAGCTGCAGCTTACATACAGTGAAACCTCTCTAAACCGAACACCACAGGGTGTCCGGATAAGAGACGTTCCACTATAAATCTTAATCGGGTATGTAAGTACACATATGTCTGTGTGTTTTGCAACCATGCACATAATTATATTTAGAAACTATACATACAGTGAACCCTCTCTGAGTCCGACATCTTGGGAGGTCCCCAGGGTGTGCGGTTAAAAGAGGGTCCACTGAAATTCAGATATATACGAACTCAATCAATCGATCGACCGACCAACGGACCGATCGATCGGTCGGTCGGCCAAACAAAGAATCAAATAATCAACAAAGCAATCAATAAAGCAATCAATCTATTAATTAGTTTTGCCTGTGCTATGATTAACCCGAGTTTTCTATTCTCACACAGGGCAATTTTAAGTCGCCATGCGTGAAATCCAGAACATTCGGGTTATATTATGATACGATATCGTTTCACAGCGGATTATTACCACAACAACACCGTTAACGACAGAGATCGTAGCGAGGGGGTGGTGATAGCTCAACACAACCAGCCTGGTGTGGTCATCGTTCAACAGAACCAGCCGGGGGTGGTCATCGCTCAAAACAACCAGCCCGTGGTGATCAGTCAGGCCGGAGCGCCGGTCAACGTAGTGACCGTCATCCGCCAGCCCGTCGGCACGACGTTTGGTCAGCCAATGTTACAGCCGCCCGCGTACGGACAGCCGGTCATACACACAATCACACAATGATAGCCAATGGGAACCGACCATCTAGTAGCGTCGTTACCATGGAATCCTGACCCGAAATTTCTGTCTGTAACGCTGGGCGACTTACAAGTCGCCCAGCGTTACCGACAGAAATGTCGGGTTAATGGAAGCCGTGACTAGTATGTGGTTGTGAGAGGAGAAACGGCGCCTATGATAAAATAGCACGCTCCTCTAGCTAGCCCCCATTTTTGATAGTTATAGGAGCTATTTTTTTCTAAATTACCTCGGGAGATGACTCTGCTAATCAACATAAACCAGAAATCGGTGGAGTATGGAAGTGAGTGCATATTAAAGCTGTGGATCCATCTGCGGGTTGATAAATAAATCAATCAATCACATTATTCAATCAATGAATAAATCGATCGATCAATCAATCAATCAATACATAAATAAATCAATAAATCAATCAATCAATCAATCAATCAATCAATCAATCTCAATCAATCAATCAATCAATCAATCAATCAATCAATCAATCCGCAAGCCGGCAGTAATTGTTTTAATATGATGTTGACGGAAAATGAAGATAACTCCATTGAGAACTACGGACTGGCACACAGCCAGGATTGTCTCCCGTTGGTGTTTGTTGAATTAACTCTTATAGTATATACACACTTGAGTCATTTATTAACAAATAAGTACGTGGCGAAGGAACGATAATTAGCGTCCAGCTGAGAATCCATCCCTACCGAAAGTCCGATGTCGGAGTGATCTGGGGCGCGTTTCAATAAACTTCTTACGACTTCGTAAGTGCAAAATTCTGATAGTCTGTAAAGTTCACATTAACAACGTTTTCTTGTGAACACTTATTGGATTTACATTTATTGATCATAGGCTGCATATATGCAGTCTATGTTCAATGAATGTAAATCCATCAATTGAAATTTCCAGACGATCCCATATTTGCACTTATGAACATTTTGGTGTTATGAAGTTTAATGAAACGGGTATCAGCTCGGGAAAATTGTTGTTATTGTAATTTTAATGTGCTCAATTAATCACTTAATCACAATCAATCAATCAAGCGCTCAACCACTCATTAAATCATTCACTCAATCAATTAATAAATAATTCACACTCATCAGTCAATCAATCACTTAGTTACAATCAATCAGTCAATAAAAATCGACCATTAAATTAAAATGAACCGATCTACAAACCAATCCAACCAACCACCCAACCAACCAACCAATAAATAGTATTAATCAACCAACCAACAAACAATAAAGCGACCGATCAATCAATCAAGCGACCAATCAATCAATCAATCAATCAATCAATAACTCAATCAATCAATAATTTAATAAAGCAATCAATCAATCAATCAAATAACAGTCAAACAAGCAATCAAAGTTACCATCGTACAGGTAGACGAATCGTGCTCTACGTTTACATTTCATAGGAATAACACTACGTCCATGTAATGGTGCATAATCAAGATGCATGATCACGTGGTTACAACAACAACAGCATTGGCTGAAAGTGTTGAAAGTGCGCCCACTCCAAAGTAAGTATTATTTTATATTTTCCTTTAATAGGCAGCGGATTTTGATGAAATATGGCGCAGCAAACGCGTATTCATGGTCTGCATTTGGTGGTCGCGGGAGTTCGGCACATACTTATGTCGTTTTTGCGAAGAATCGATTTCCGTGTCAGTCGACACGGAAATCGATTCTTCGCAAAAACGACATAAGTTTGGGCCAACGCACCGTGACCACCAAATGCAGCACCATATTTCATCAAATTACGATACATAATAAGGACAAAATAAAAGAATCCCCGGCGTCGTCGGCGTCGGTGTCTCGTCGGGGTCGGCGTCCACACACTTAACGTTGGGGGTAAATGCCTTAAACGTCTGTTTCCTTTCATGGAACACCTTGTTAGTTCATACATGCATTCCTCAGATGACCCTCTGCCATGCTGTAGCAAATCCATGACCCACCACCCAACCCCAAGGTCAAGGTCACACACTTAGCACATTCATAAACTTAACGTTGCGGTAAATGTCTTATAACATCTGTTTCCTTTCATGAAACGCCTTCATATTTCATACATGCATTCCTCAGATGACCCTCTATCATGCTGTAGCAAATCCACGACCGTCCACCCAACTCTTACCCCCAAGGTCAAGGTCCCAAACTTAGCATGTTCATAAACTGAACGTTGGGGTAAATGTTGTGTAACTTCTGTTTATTGACAGGGAACACCTTCATATTTCATACATGCATTCATCTGATGATACTCTATCGTGCTATAGCAAATCCATGACCCACCACCCCACCCCTTCTCCCAAGGTGAAGGTCACAAACTTAGCACATTCATAAACTTAACGTTGGGGTAAATGTCTTATAACATCTGTTTCCTTTCATGGAACGCCTTGATATTTCATACATGCATTCATCTGATGATACCCTATCGTGTTATAGCAAATCCATGACCAACCGCCCACCCCTTACCTCAAGGTCAAGGTCACAAACTTAGCACATTCATAAACTTAACGTTGGGGTAAATGTATTATAACATCTATTTCCTTTCATGGAACGCCTTGATATTTCATACATGCATTCCTCAGATGACCCTCTAGCATGATGCAGCAAATCCAGAACCCACTACCCAACCCTTACCCAATGGTCAAGGTCACAAACGTAGCATGTTCATAAACTTAACGTTGAGGTAAATGTTGTGTAACTTCTGTTTGTATACAGGGAACGCTTTGATATTTCATACATGCATTCATCTAATGATCCTCTATTGTGCTACAGCAAATCCATGACCCACCCCCACCCCTTTCCCCAATATCAACATCATAAACATAACGTTGGAGTAAAAGTATTTTAATAACTTCTGTTGCTTTACAGGGAACGCCTTGATATTTCATACATACATTCATCTCATGATACTCTATCGTGCTATAGAAAATCCATGACCCACCGCCCACCCTTTACCCCAGTGTCAAGGTCACAAACGTAGCACATTCATAAACTTAACGTTGGGGTAAATGTCTGATAACATCTGTTTCCTTTCATGGAACGCCTTGATATTTAATTCATGCTTTCCTCAGATGACCCTCTATCATGCTGCTGCAAATACACAACCCACCACCCACCCCTTACCCCAAGGTCAAGGTCACAAACTTTGCATGTTCATAAACTTTACGTTGCGGTAAATGTTGTGTACGGTAACTTCTGTTTCTTTCGCCGGGACGCTTTGATATTTCATACATGCATTTATCTGATGATCCTCTATTGTGATACAGCAAATCCATGACCCACCCCCACCTCTTTCCCCAAGATCAACATAATACACTTAACGTTGGAGTAAATGTCTTTTTATAACTTCTGTTTCTTTACAAGGAACGCCTTGATATTTCATACATGCATTCATCTGATGATCCTCTATTGTGCTACAGCAAATCCATGACCCACCCGCCCCCACCCCTTTCCTCAAGGTCAAGGTCACAAACTTAGCACATTCATACATGCATTCCTCATGTGAATAGCTATCATGCTTTTGAAAATCACCAACTTAGTGCGTTCATAAACTTAACGTTGGGTTAATTGTTTGTGTTACTTCTGTTTTCATGGAGCGCATTGATATTTCATACATGCATTAATTTTAATATGCTATATCATGCTATAGCAAATCCACGACCCACCTTCCACCACTGAACTCAATGTCAAGGTCCACCGCACACCCCTACCAGGGGCGGATCCAGGATTTCTGTCTAGAGGGGGCGTGGATTTCAATTTTCATAAAATTCAGATTATTTTTTCTGCATTTTTTTTTTTATTTCTCATCAAAAGTATATGTTGTTACATATCAAAAGTATATGTTGTCTCGACGAGACGGTTCAACTGAGTGGTAACAACATACACTTTGTGTGTGAGAAATAAGGAAATAATCAGATCTTTCCAACACGCCCCCGCCTGGATCCGCACCTGCCTACACCCAAGTTATATAATATTCATGTTCTTTTATACAACGTGCCAAGTTTGAGTGAAGGCTGCCAACAGGCGAGCTTCGTTGTCTTCTGACAACTCTTGTTGTTGTTGTGACCACGTCATCATACACCTTGATAACGCATCATAGCGAGCAGCCAAATATTGATGCATCTCTGCCTCTATGGCGTGATGGGCGCCGTTAGTTACCACATACGATTCAATACATCCATTCATGCGCGAGGTGCGTGTTACGTCAATCGTTGTTTGATGTTGAATGAATGAATATTAAAGAGACATAAATATTTTGTATTTTGATATTTATTTAAACTGCATGTTGTGTGGCTGATCATTATGGAAGCATACTAACTCCTAATTAGAAGCTTAGGAGATAGTAACTTATTATCTCCTAATTAGGACTTACTATCTCCTAATTAGGAGTTAGTATAGCCTCGTCACATATAGTAAATCCTAATTAGGAGATAGTAAGTACAAATTAGGAGATACACACATTTTAGAAGATAATAACTTCTAATTAGGATATACTAAGTTCTCATTAGGAGACAGTAAGTCATAATTAGGAGACACATATTTTAGCATTGACACCAGGACGCTTCCATAGGTCATGGTACAATGAAGTAATAGTGCGTGGCTTCCGCGCTGGCTGATCAGAGCATAGACGGCTGGCTATTGAGTGGGGCTAACATTCCTGGTATGTGTCACTAACAACGGATTCATGTCCGTATAGACGATATCAGGCTGGTATCTGCTGATATCAACGTTATCAGGCAAGGCTAGGAAACGCATCCCATGCTGCCGGGGGCCGTTTCACTAAACTTCGTACGACTAAAATGTTCGTAAGTCCAAAATTATGATGTAAATTTCACATTAACAATTATTGGATTTACATTTATTGAGCATAGGCTGCATATGCAGCCTATGCTCAATAAATGTAAATCCATCAATTGAAATTTCCCGAAGATCCTAAATTTGCACTTACGAACATTTTAGTCGTACGAAGTTTAGTGAAACGGGACCCAGGTGTCCAATCACGAACAAGGTAGGAACAAATCATACATGTATGAGTATGTGGCTGTCACTGGAGATATTGGTATTATGGGATGTTCGTGTGAAACTGGATCTACACTGGTCACCAAACCTGGAACACTCATTTCTCCAGTCACAGCATGTGTTCGTGTATCTGTGTGTGTATGCGTTTGTGTATTTGTGCGTGTATGCGTTTGTGTATTTGTGCGTTGTGTATTTGTGCGTGTATGCGTTTGTGTATTTGTGCGTGTATGCGTTTGTGTATTTGTACGTGTGTGCGTTTGTGTATTTGTGCGTGTATGTGTTTGTGTATTTGTGCGTGTGTGCGTTTGTGTATTTGTGCGTGTGTGCGTTTGTGTATTTGTGCGTGTATGTGTTTGTGTATGTGTGCGTGTGTGCGTGTGTGCGTTTGTGTATCTGTGCACTGCGTGTATGCGTTTGTGTATTTGTGCGTGTATGCGTTCGTGTATTTGTGCGTGTATGCGTTCGTGTATTTGTGCTTGTATGCGTTTGTGTATTTGTGCTGACCTGCCTTCGTATGTGGTCGTCGCCTACCTACGCCTGATTTTTATCAGACATTTCTTTATAAAGTATATATAGATCATTGAAAAAGGCTTATGTAATTTTGAAGCATATATTCAACGCCTGCCTATTCAGTTCCGCACTCAAGCATGCGGATGCAATAACGTTAACCTTAACCCTCACTACGCAGGAGACGAAAAATGTTGTCAGCTGTTTTTCATCTTTCCCTTAATTCTTAACAAAAAACCTGTTTTGGCAGCACATGAGAATCGTCTCCAGTGGACGATTCTCATGCGCTGTAAAAACAGGTTTATATCGAGGAATATTGAAAATAAAACATTTCCAGCAGACGACACAATTTAATTCTGCGTAGTAAGGGTTAAAATGCGGGAAGCAAACAAAAATCGTCTGCTTTTTTATACTTTGTCTTCTTTCTCGATAAAAACATGGTTTTACAGCACTTTAGAATCATTTCCATTGGAAATGATTCTAAAGTGTTGCAAAACCATGCTTTTGATACGAAAATTTTAATTTAGAACATAAAACGGCAGACGGCAAAATTTACTGTAAGAGTTAAGCTTCTATTCCATCTCATTGACGGGCGTATCAGTCTACAGTTCGCACATTTGTATCGGTATTTTAATCGATAATCAATAATCAGCAAAACAGTCCATCCGCTGATAAATTGGACTTTTAAGGTACATGCACACTTAGCTACAATAATTCGCCTCGGATAAGTTAACCTCGCGAGAGGTATGGAGCGGGATAGCAATTTTGTTTCTATTGCACACTCAGTAGGCAGGAACTGTTGTTTTTTTTTAATATCAGATACATCATCTGAGACATTTTCTGGCAAAATAAACATTCATTAACCGTTACCCCACGTATTGATTGGCATTATTATACATTTTACATCAGACGTAAATTTCCACACTGATATCAGGGGCGATAACCGTGTTTCCTTAAAATGTTAACGGACATTACTATTTATACTCTGTATTTATTTTTTGATGTGCAATGATCATACTTTATAATCTGTCGAAAATATTATTTTTTCAGGTGACACATTTAATTAGCATAAATAATTAAAAAATAGTATGCCGCATTTGCATATGAAAATAGCCCGATACCACCGCGAGTCACTATCAGTAAAATAAATATTACTAAATGATTATATCTGTATAATCGGGCACTCGTAATTTTTAGAACCGGTGGAATAGTGACACAATAATACACTTATTTAATTCATATAAAGACTCGGCTCGTAAACTGTAGGAATTCCTCGGCGAGCCTCAGAATTCCTACGCGTTTCCTAGCCTTGCCTGACAAACTTGTTATCAAAGACACTATACTGGTCACAGTATTCTCTATATATGTGGCTGTGACTGGGGAAATGGGGCTTATGGGTTTGGCGACCAGTGTAGATCCAGATCAGACTGTGCATCCGCACAGTCTGATCAGGATCTGCACTGTTCGCCATTCCATCAAACACCCGTCATGCATCTAACCAGTCAGACAGATGGTTGTCAGCCTATAGGAGTATTCTATTTGGCCAGGATCTACACTGGTCACACAACTGGTCACATGAGATACGTGTGTGTGGATCGGAAATGTCCCAAGGTCATTTTAATTCTATCAGTTGGCGGTGTTCATGAAAGAGAAACCCGGCAGCTTTATACTTACCCAATGATGCGGGACAATATTGCTAGTTTATATTCACCTCGAGTCGGAAAATATACTTTTTGATGTACTTTGTATTGACGAAATTAACACATGCAAGATGCATTTGCGATACGAAGGCGTCCGTGGCAGAAGCGGGCTAAATACACAAGGGAATTAGCCCCGTCTTCCAGTAACCACATTCAAACGCAGTTTAAATGACGTTGTACCATGTCCAGATACGTTTATATAGCAGTTGGCAGTGTCCCATGACCGTGGCTTGTTTTAGACTTACGCATATGTATATGAGACACGCCATGTGATTTTGTACCTTCAGTATTTCTGCGTAATTTCATTAAATACGTTTACAATATTTACAATTTGTTTTTTAAAATAAAGTCAAAAGTTAACAAAATATTCAGAGTACCGCAGTGTACCGTGAAAATCTTGTCAACCTTTGACTCCATTTACGGAATATATTGTAAATTATGTAAACGTATTTAATGAAATTACGCATATGTCCGAAGATACAAAATCACATGGCGTGTCTCATTTAGCAAAGCATACTATCTTCTGGACATTTTTGCTATGACACCTATTCAAGAAACTAGGGAAACAATAAGCTATTTTACAAGTGTATGTTATAATGGAGATCGTAGTCCTCGTGCACGTGCACCGAGTACGATTATAATATAACCATTTTACTGCTTGATCAATGACTGAATGGCGAACAGCGGATCAACCATTTTACTGATACGACCTATTTCGGTATCTGCATTATGATGACCAGCGTAGACCCTGATCAGACTGCGCGGACGCGCAGGCTGATCTGGGGCTACGCTGGTCACAAACTTGCCATGCATATTTTGCCAGCCAGCGGCCCCTGCATATGCAATGATACATATTTAAAGGCGATAGAAGCCCGGATAATGTGAGCCATATTTATGGCACGAAATACCATTTTGATCCGAGAATAAATTATTGGTTGTATGTTATATAACAGATCTGCGTCAATCGATCAACGATCAATAAATGACTATGTACGTAACAGTGCGTCACATAGACGAGCAAACCTTCTCAGAAGAAAATTCGCAGATTGTAATAATTATTATATGTTCTTCCTTTTTCTAATTTCTCCACGAGTGTATGTGTTTTATTTTTAACCTGTTCGCATTACATTTTAAATTGTTTCATCGTCTCAACATACAGTTAATAAGAATACATAATGTTTTTATCTCTATGACGTGAATAATGATAATAATAATAATATTAATAATAATAAAATAAATAATAATAATAAATAATAATAAAATAATAATAATAATAATAATAATAATAATAATAATAAATAATAATATTTTTAATGAAAAAGCAGGAAACTGACACCGGAACCTGGCTAGCGAGATCGGAAATCATCTCACAATGAAAACAAAAGTTACAGTATGACAATAAGTCTACAATTACTAAACATATTTCAAGTTGAAAATTATAGGTTAGCTTCCATGTTAACATGCCATCGAAAAAAAGCTTTAGCAATAACATAAATATTTGACGGAATTCTATAAAATAATATTTTGGGAGGGTAACCTATTTAGTATATAGAAACCCATACTTAACCCTTAGACCGCTACACACAACAATTGTCGTCTGCTGTTACCTTTATATCTTGCCTTATTTCTCAATAAAACATGATTTGACAGCACTTCAATGGAAATGATTCTGAAGTGCTGTCAAAGCATGTTGTAAATCATTCTAAAGTGCTGTCAAAGCATGTGTTTGATGATAAAAATGGAAAATAGAAAATAAGCAGCAGACGACAAAAAAATTAAGATAGCGGTGTAAGGGTTAAAAGTTTGATAATATCGAGATTCAATACTCTTTACTACGGAAGCCGATTAGGGCCACTTCACTTTTTTATTTCCATTTATTCAAGATCTTTTCTTGAATTTTCAAGATCTTTTCTTGAATTTTCAAGTTATTTTCTTGAATTTTCGAGATCTTTTCAAGATACTTTCTTGAATTTTCGAGATCTTTTCTTGAATTTTCAAGATGTTTTCTTGAATTTTCAAGTTCATTTCTTGAATTTTCGAGACCTTTTCTTGAATTTTCAAGAATTCTGCATGTACTCTGTATGCGAGAAGTATCTTGAAAATTCAAGAAAAGATCTCAAAAATTCAAGAAAAGATCTCGAAAATTCAAGAAAAGATCTTGAATAAATGGAAATAAAAAAAAAGTGAAGTGGCCCTAATGGGCTTCCGTACTTTACTAATTGTCAAAACTCACCGGTGGATTTCACAGTGAGTGGGATGGATGACTTTGAATGTATGGATGGGCTTTTAAATCAAACGCATCATATCTGTCTGTAAATAATAGACTTTGAAATATAGTCATTGAAATCCGATTGAATACATCGATGTTCGGTTATATACATAGTAAATAACGTACATGTATATAATATAAAGTACATGTACTCTGTAATCTTACTACATAATAGAGGGCGGTAAATACTAACGTCTAGTAGACGCTTTAATCTTCGTCACTCGTAACCTTTTTCTTTTTCATAAACAAACTTCGACAACATATACACCCTTGAATGCCGGAAACGTAAATTGTCGTCTGCTGTTTCATATATTATCTGCATTCTCAATAAAAACATAGTTTGACAACACTTTAGAATCATTTCCAATGCCATTGGAAATGATTCTAAAATGTTGTCAAATCATGCTTTTGCTGAGAAAAACTGAAAATAAAAAATAAATAGTAGTCTACAAAATTTAATTCAGCTTAAGGATATATTTCATAGAAGTTACGATTTGTTTCAAAGATAATACGTCCGTAAATGTGATGAGTTATATGTAGACAATCTGCTCTTGTTAGGCCATAAACCAGGTGTATGATCACGTGGTACTAACAACAACAACAAGTACTGAACTTTCCAGAATCCATCCGATTCAAAGTACCTATTCATTTATATTGTCCTTATTACGTAACGGATTTTGATGAAATATGGCTCATCAAACGCGTCTTGTTAAGCTGCATTTTGGTGGTCTCTGTATTTTAGCCCAAACATCTGTCGTTTTTGCGACGAATCGATTTCCGTGTCTACCGACACGGGAATCGATTCTTCGCAATAACGACATAAGTATGTGTCAAACTCCCTGGACCACCAAATGCAGCTCACGAAGACGCGTTTGCTGCTCCATATTTCATCGAAATCCGTTGCATATTAATGAAAATATCAAATAATACTTACTTTGGAGTGGGCGAGCTTTCAACACTTTCAGCTGTTGTTGTTGTTGTTGTAACCACGTGATCATGCACCTTGATAAACAAGTACTTTGGTTCTCAGATATCGCCGCGTCAGAAGATCAATGCGCGTCTAGCATTTTATCGTCATTGAGAAATAAAGTCGTACTGTAATCTCGCCAATAAAAAACACTACCATGCAAAAGGATTTTAAATCCAATCATGTCTGACGAAAATCTGGTGACTTTATAGAACATACATGAGTCTGGCGACTGGAATAAAAATCAGAATCGAACATCACAACAATATATGTCACATTCCGCAAACGTCGTGACTGAGAACCAAAGTACTTTTTATGGCCTTAGTTAAATAATACTGCGCATTTAATTTCCATCTCAAATTCATAATACCAGATATCGACCAGTTTTATCTCTTGTGGCGTTTGAAAAAGGCCACAAATAATAAGATATAAAACAGAAAACAACTTGGTACAAGTTGTTCCAAAGACATTCGTGAACAGCGTGCTATGGGTTGTTTTCATCAAACGTATACACAAAGTCCGATTTATATACGGTTTCTTGACCTTTCGGGGAAGAAATCACGTAGTTTTGCGACCAGTGTAGATCCAGATCAGTCTGTGCTTCCGCACAGTCTGATCAGGATATACACTGTTCACCATTCCATCGATGAAACACCAGGCATGCATCTAACAAGGAATACAGACCGTTACATGTATCAGGCTACATACAATTATGTATGCTATTTGATCAGGAACTACATTGGTCACAACTCCCTTAAGCCACAGTTCTCCAATTACAACCACATATTATCTACAAATAGATTTGAATAATCATACGGATCCTATCAATTTCATTTGATCATACCTTTAGATGTCTAATTTTCGTATTTAACATTTTAGTTTAAAATCTACGACCCCCGCAGTTCCCACGAAATAACAATTCGTTCCCTCAATTTAACAATTCGTTACCTCGAATTAACAATTCGTTCCCACGATATAACAATTCCTTCCCTCGAATTAACAATTCGTTCCCACGAAATGACAATTCCTTCCCTCAATTAAACAATTCGTTCCCTCGAATTAACAATTCGTTCCCACGAAATGACAATTCGTTCCCTCAATTAAACAATTCGTTCCCTCGAATTAACAATTTGTTCCCACGATATAACAATTCGTTCCAACGAATTAACAATTCGTTCCCGTGGGAACGAATTGTTATTTCGTGGGAACGATTTGTTAAATTGAGGGAACGAATTGTTTTTTCGTGGGACCGAATTAATAATAAAAAAAGCATTCTACGTCCCCTGCGGGGCTCCGTAAAAATCCAATTGCCGATGTAATTCTACGTCCCCTCCTGGGCTCCGTAAAAATCCAATTGCTGATGTAATTCTACGTCCCCTGCGGGGCTCCGTAAAAATCCAATTGCCGATGCAACTGATGTAATACATGACCGTAACTGTTAAACAACAATGTTAAACAACAACTATTCATAATGAACATACTTGGAAACGCGCAATGTGCAGTTGAATTATATATCAAGACTAATTTGCTAACAGAGAACGGCCGTGAAAAACTGACAGCCGAAGCTGCAATTCATCACCATTATCATCAAATAAATCGGAATAATTTATAAATCACACAGGACGCATACAATCGGTCTTATTGCTTACTTCGTCGACTTTAGAAAGGCGCACAGAATAAAATACATTCATATATGTGGCTGTGACTGGAGAAGTGTGGCTTGTGGGGTTTGCGACCAGTGTAGATCGAGACCAGCCTGTGCACAGGCCGATCAGATATGCACTGTTCGCCATTCCATCAATGAAACATGCGTCATGCTTCTAACAAGCTATATATATCGTTATCAGGCTAGAAGAGTGTGACATTTGATCAGGATCTACATGGGTCATAAATCCCATAAACCCCATTTCTCCACCCGTATTCACATACATGTATATACTCTATATTCGACAAATGAAACACAATACATTATTCGTATGCACTGAACTTTTATACCTTTATATAATATTTTATTTTCCTGAAAAATATCGTGCTGATATTTGTTTAATTGACACTTTCACAAAAAGGCCAAACTTTAACACAATCAAACTTTGCGTAGTAATATGATATGTTTAACGATACTTCACCATTTCACCCCTAAATATCTGACATTGATAGTTCCATGCTCATATCCAGACTGTTCCATTAATCATATAAGGGTTATTTTCTTAAATATCTAAACAATACTGACAAACACTGTATATCCTCATGAGCCGGCTTGTTACAAGCCGGCTCATGAGAATCTACAGTGTTTGCAAATGTTCGCTTTATCGTCTGTTAGGGTTGAAATAGTCTATTAAAGGTACATGCCCACTCAGTCGACAAAACAAAGTTCTTTCAAGTAGAGAAATTAAATAAGTGTACATGTATAACTGTGTCACTATTCCACCAGTTCTAAAAAATACGAGTGCCTGCTATATAGATATAATCATTTATTAATATTTATCTTACTGATAGTGACTCGCGGTGGTATCAGGCTATTTTCATATGCAAATGAGACATGATAATTTTTAATTATTTATACTAATTAAATGCTTCACCTGAACAAATAATATTTTCGACAGATTATAAAGTATGATCATTGCACATCAAAAACTAAATACAGAGAATAAATAGTCATGTCCGTTAACATTTTAAGGAAACACGGTTATCGCCCCTGATATCAGTGTGAAAATTTACGTCCGATATAAAATGTATAATAATGCCAATCAATACGTTGGGTAATGGTGAATGAATGTCTATTTTGTCGGAAAATGTCTCAGATGATGTCTCTGATATAAAACAATTGTGTGCCTACTGAGTGGGCATGTACCTTTAACTATCGTTGAGCAAAATCGAAAGAGGTTGTGTTAATTGGTTATTTTTATTGGGCGGAAAGACATGCAATGACCATTATTCAGTTGACAAGCGCGAAACTGTCTGTAACAAAATCAGGGGCACTAAACATCGTACGACTATGAGGTGGGGAAGGGCAAAACTAAAATTGAGAGCTACATTCGCATTATTGACATTTTGAAACCTTTTTGGTGATTTTGTTTCAGTATCATTGCCCCGATATGTACGTAGTATATGATACCATTAGTAAGCAACATTAATGTGTCAAGTAAGATTATAAAAATCTTCGTACGCACATTTTTTTATCGTACGAAGTTTAGTGAAACGATCCCGAGGTGTGCGGTTTAATTGAGTCTATTTTTATTGACGGTTCTTGGTCTAACTACGTCATGTGACGTCAATATAATGGCACCGTAAACACAGGTACCCGTTATTTTCAATTAAACATGCATTATCCTCATTCAGTTGGATAAAACGTGGGTGTGACTTGAGAAATGGGGCTTATGGGTTTCGCGACCAGTGTTGATCCAGATCAGCCCGTGCATCCGCACGGTCTGATCAGGATCTACACTGATCGTCATTCCATCAATAAAACATCCATCCTGCTTCTAACATGCCCAACAATAAATATAGATCGCTACCAGACTAAAGGAGTGTGCTATTTGATCTGGATCTACACTGGTCGCAATTCCCATAAGCCCCATTTCTCCAGTCACAGCCACATATACCTAATACAACACCAGACTAGGGTCCCGGTTTAGTTCGGCGAGCCTCGGATTCCTGCGTATTCCTAGCCTCGGCTGATAGACTTTAATTAAATAAGCCAACTTCTGGAACCTCACGCGTTTCATGTCCCATTATACCTGCTTGACAACGCAGGTTCATCTTGCAGCGCTTAATTGCTTGACTTACAGTGGAACACCTCTAAACCGGACATCGTGGCTCCAGCTTCCATTGTCTAACAAAATCGACATGTATATGTATGAAGTTTATATATTATTTCAACGGAAAGCCAACTTTGCGATAAAAAATAAAAAATTTCGGAAAAAAAATTAAAAAAAAAATTTCTTCGAAAATTGTAATTTTTTACACACACCGGGGAAAATACATACTAATATCATGGAACGCTTAATACCGTACTACACAGTGGAACATCTCTTTCACCAAGGTGTATGATCACGTGGTACTAACAACAACAACAAGTAACGATTGAAAGTACGTATTCTTTTATACTGTCCTTATTACGTAACGGATTTTGATGTAATATGGTGCATCAAACGCGTCTTGTTGGTCTCTTTATTTTCGCCAAAACTTTTGTCGTTTTTGCGAATAATCGATTTCCGTGTCTCAGACACGGAAATCGATTCTTCGCAAACACGACATAAGTCTGCGCATAACTCCCTAGACCACCAAATGCAGCTCATGAAGACGAGTTTGCTGCGCCATATTTCATCAAAATCCGTTGCACGTTAAGGACAATATCAAATAATACTTACTTTGGAGTGGGCGACGTTGTTGTTGTTGTAACTACTTGATCATGCACCTTGTAAACCGGACACCCTTACACCCAGAGTGTCCGGTTTAGAGACGCTCCCCTGTATAAGAAAACGTCGTGTATATATTCTTTCAACTAAAACAAACATTATGGAAATTCATACTCATATTTTGAACGCATAATCGTGTTTTTCACAGTGGAACTTCTCTAAACCGGACACCCTGTATTACAGGGTGTCCGGTTTAGAGAGGTTCAGCTGTGTAACAGAAATAATTGTATGTATGTCTTTTCAACGGAAAAAGCGACTAGAATAGGCGCGTTCCAATTATCAGTTTCCGTAATTGCGAATCGAATAAATAATTAACAACTACTGATTGACGGATTGCGTGTAAATAGACGCGAAACGATTGATACCCGTATATTTGTTGGACCAATCGGGTAGGAACGTGGAATTGGTGCCCGTTTGAGATAGATAGACGTACATGTAATTGTACTAAAGTGAGGTTCAAACAGTGCCTAGTCCGGGACCCAGTTTCACTAAACTCCGTACGACTGAGAAGTTCGTAAGTTCAACACTAAAAAGTAAAAACAAAGCAAGATTGCCACCAGTCGCAGAATACGCCGGTCGATACTGATACCCGTGAATCCAGGTATTACATCATGCTGAACACATGGCACGTGCACAGCGGTGGTCAATGAGCCTTCAACCTGGCACAAACATGCACTCCACACAGGTGGAAAACTCGGACCTAGGACCCAATACTTTGCTCATTTGTAAAACGTTACACCACACACCCATTTTCCATCCACTATACCTTACAGCCTTTTCCGAAGGCTGTAATGTATAGTGTATTGAATTGGGTGGGTGGGGTAACGTTTTTCAAATGAGCCAAGTATTGGGTCCTAGGTCTGAGTCTTCCACCTGTGGCACTTCACGACCAGCGATGTGCGGTCCCAAAAGGAAAGCAACAGTACGAGAAGAAACATAAAAATAAACCAAAAGGTAAAGCCCCACAACTATTCCCCAATGGACTAGCGAGAAATAAAATGATCCCATCAAATAAAACAGTGCACGAATGCATGACAGAAATGGTGTCGCCTTGGAACGGCCAATGAACAAAACAGTCCACAGTGGCGGTTAAAGGTACATGCCCATTCAGTATGCACAAACTGTTCTGTATATCAGAGACATCATCTGAGACATTTTATAGCAATATAAACATTCATTAACCATTACCCCACGTATTGATTGGCATTCTTATATATTTTACATCAGCCGTAAATTTACACACTGATATCAGGGGCGATAACCGTGTTTCCTTAAAATGTTAATGAACATTAGTATTTACTCTCTGTATTTATTTTTTGATGTAATGATTACACTTTATAATCTGTCGAAAATATTATTTTTTCAGGTGACACATTTAATTAGTATAAATAATTCAAAAATATCATACCTCATTTGCATATGAAAATAGCATGATACCACCGCGCGTCACTATCAGTAAAATAAACATTACTAAATGATTATACATGTATCTGTATAGCGGGAACTTGTAATTTTTAGAACTGGTGTAATAGTGGCACAATTATACACTCCTTTAATTCGTGTAAAGAACAGTTTTTGCCTACTGAGTGGGCATGTACCTTTAACATAACAATACATAACTCCGGCAGCCGATGTTGGAATTATTTTTATAAATGTGCTCACATTTAATTAGTTGTATGTGTGGGTGGAAACATCAATGTTTGTACGAACTTTCCTAACGTAAGAAGTTTAGTGTGAACACGCTACCTGATAAAATAACAGCATACCTGTAGCCTATTTCAGCAACATTACAAAGTATACATTTCTTGTTAAGTACACCTTGAGGGAGAAGTTTTCAATTTAAGGATAAATTTATTAACTTTATTATACTGAATTTATTACATTATCACAGCCATTTTGGCTGTGATAATGTAATAAATCCAGTATAATAATTCTGTATACTTTTAAGCATGAAATATATGTTGTCGTTAGTTACTTATTATCTTCTAATTAGGACTTACTATCTCCTAATTACGAGATACTAAGTCTTAATTAGGAGATGGTATCTCCTAATTTGGAGTTAGTGTCTCCTAATTTTGTGTTAATATCTCCTAATTAGGAGATTGCGATTTTTAATTTGTTTTCATGGAAATTTATATTTTTCTGACTTTCTGCTGGTTTCGACATGTACATGCAATTAGGGATCATTTAACAAGTTTACAGTCCAGGATTATTCACCAGGGGGCCGTTTCACTAAACTTCGTACGATAAAAAATGTTCTTACGAAGATGCGTATGTATTTGTTTCTCACATTAATGTGAGTCACGAGAGCTACCAGTTTACACCCACGTGAACACATCCCAGGTGTGAAAACATCCACAAAAGATTTCCCAAAATCGGCTATCAGTGCAAATGTTATTGTAAATTTCAATTCTGCACTTACGAACTTCTTAGTCGTACGAACTTTAGTGAAACGGGCCCCTGTAGCCCAATGGCTCGTTTCATAAACTTTGTATTTTTGGTGGGCAATATTGAGGTATCGAACTACATGTATACACGGCGGTGATTATCCAACACCCGTGAGTTATCGGACTAGTTAATTTCATTCGCTAGTTCCTATGGTTGAGATTTGTTTGCCTGCAGAGCTGGGACTATGTAATTTCGTCATCGAGCCGCAAAACCGACAACTGCGCAAAACAACCAGTATATACCCAGATTAGTACGGACACTCTTGGAGATTGCCTAGATACACGCGTCAATACCACAACTGACCAATAACAACAGGTGTATACCCCGATCAGACTGCACGAATGTGCAGTCTGATCGGGGTATACACCGGTTGAATATAAACACGCATTCCGTTTTCTCGTGGACAGACTTTGGATCTGTAGTAACCAGCGTCAACAGGCGTTGTTTACGTCGAATATAGATCTTTTCGAATATCAATAACCATTTCGATTTCGATTAACTTGAAAGATGGACAGTGTTAAGTAACCGCTCTCTGGCTTTTTAAATTTCGTAAGTATTGCGAATACTTGTGTTAGTTTGTGAGTACTGTGTTATATATTTGTTAAATACGAATACTTATAGCAAGCCAAAATGCACAATAATAGCTCAAATTCGTGTTTGAGCTCTTCAAGGCAGGATTTGAACTCCTATCGATGTGCACAATAATTCTTCAAACCGTGCGTTGAGGTCTTAAACTCGGGTTGGAGCTCAAGCCCGGGCTAGAGGAATTATTGTGTATTTGGCTTGGTATATGTATCATTTAATGATTACAATATATGTTTTGCAGGTGATTACTGGGATGATAAATTACACTGTGAAGCCGTCCATATTTGAATCTAGTATATTGATCTATTGCCGGTTCACATGTTTTATAAGTCAATTTGTGAATGAAATGAGTTGGTTTTAGATATGCAGCAGAAAACAAATATGAAAATGCAGTTAATTTTTAACGCAATTATTTTACCTAAAAGTCGCCTGAATAAAATCGGGATTATGTGAGGAGGAATTGGACAAACATGTTATAATACTGAAAAAATAACTCGCGTTGCAAACGCTAGCTATTGTGCAATGATACTTACTAAATGTATTTATTTTAAATAAATTCAAATAGTGTCTACTATAATTTAAAACTATTTATATAGGTGGCATAGTATTATTATTTCACAAATAAAGAGAGGATCTTACATGGGTGATGACATAATATGATATTTATTAAACGAGTTCACTGATTTCATGAGAAACTCGGCTATGCCGAGTTTCTTATGAAATCAGTCAACGAGTTTAATAAATACCATATTAACTCAACACAAATGTTACATTCTATTTATTGCATATGCACACCAGAATACATTGAAGTTGCAATGACCACCCAACGTGTTTTCCGTACCGCTTCATTTGCATATTTATCACGACTAGTGTATTATGATTTTATTACGTCGTGCTACATGTATTACAGTATGCAAGTTTTCATTATGCAATAAAAAGCATTATCATCGCAAAATATGCTTTCTGGCACTGTAAGAGAAGAAATACATACCAAATTATCCCACCTGCTTATCACAGTCAAGCAACTCGTTATAACTTGATCATACACAATGGTTGTTGTTGTTCGCAAGCGAACAAAGACATAATGAATATATGAGACATCATCCGACACAGAGTGCATTCAATATGCGTACAGTTTTTAAAGTTTAATTTTGCGGAAAATGTTGCGAATTTTCATCGATATTAACGGAACATTTCTTCTAATTATGATTTTTTTTCAAGATTCAAAGTAAAGAGGAAGTTCTTAAAATATGGCATCCGCCGTTTGGAAACACTTCATTTTCATACATTATCGCTTGCGCTAATCCTGCCAGTTTTGGCAATTTCCTTGGCGTCAAAAGACTTGAATAATGTGATTGAAATCAAGCAGTTTGATCGGCTGAGCCTGAGCTGTAACACAGCTCAGGCTCATACAATAAAATTGCTTTGCATTGCCAATATATGTGTTCTGAAACGTTAATAATCTGGGCAACATTGACGCAGGCGACGGTGTACAGCGAGCACGCTATGATAGACGCTCGCCGAATTTCAACGGAGCGCCACCAAGCGGAAAACTATGGAGCCCCGCATAGGACGTAGAATTCTTTTTTTTTTTATTAATTCGTTCTCACGAAATAACAATTCGTTCCCACGAATTAACAATTCGTTCCCGTGGGAACGAATTGTTATTTCGTGGGAACGAATTGTTATATCGTGGGAACGAATTGTTAAATTGAGGGGACAAACTGTCATTTCGTGGGAACGATTTGTTAATTCGAAGGAAAGAATTGTTAATTCAAGGGAACGAATTGTTAATTCGTGGGAACGAATTGTTAATTTTCCCTCGATTTTAAATTGAGGGAACGAATTGTTATTTCGTGGGAACGAATTAATAAAAAAAATCCATGTCTCCTATGGGGCTCCGTAGAAACCTAACCCGAATGTTCTTTCTGTCAATCAATGCGACTTACAGGTCGCCCTGAGTTAAAGACAGAAAATGCGGGTTAACGGGAACACTGTCTGAGTTTTGCTTTGTGATCATGAGTATCGCTCGGCAGATAAAGTAGAGTAAGAGCAATTCAAGGTGATCAGGTTTATGCTATTCACCTTTTGGTCACCAAATATCAGACACGCCATGCGGTTTTGTACCTCAGAAGACGAAAAAATATTTACAAACGTTAAGATATCGTCCGTAAATGACGTTGAACGTTGAAGAAATGTTCAGAGAAAATGTGAAAAATATTTCCACATTTGTTATGAAAATTTCGTAAATTTACGACGTCAGTTATGGAATATGTCACCGTTTCTGTAAATATTTTTCATGAACAATCGCACAACTTCTTAGATCTAAATCTCACGGCTGGTTGCATATGTGTATACATGTATAACCAGCAAGGGACGATGCACTAATGCGGCAGTGGAACTATAGTCTGTTTCACAAAACCTGCCCAAATTTTACGGCCATATAAACAATTCAAAAACAATAATTTTTTCGATAATATTAAACTAAAGGAAAATTTAAGAATGAGCCTTCTTTTTATTTCGTGAAGTTTGGTCAAATATTGATTTTATTACAAAAAAACTGATTTGTCTATGGGAATTTAACATGGGGCAAAAGGAGGTTTAGGAGTATGGGAGGAGTCAACAAACGAAAAAAAAAGGAAATTGACTCCGAAACCTAGCTAAATAGCCTGGACATGATCTAACTAAGAAAACAAAAGTTAAATTTTGAAAATCGGTCCAGTATTTCTGAAATTCTAAAAACTTCCCCATGTTAAATCCCCATAGACATCTTCACTCTGTGAAGATGTCTATGGAGATTTAACATAGGGAAATTGTTTTTTCGCAATAAAATCAATATTTGAAAAAATTTCACGAAATAAAAGGAAGGCTCATTCTTAAATTTTCCTTTAATTTAATATTATCTAAAAGAATATTGTTTTTGAATTGTTTATATGGCCGTAAAATTTGGGCAGCTTTCGTGAAACAGACTATAGGTAGATTGATCAGGTTCTGCATTAGCTTATACGACCTTATTTCGGCCCAGTATTGAGTCACAAAACTATGGCATTTAATCATGTCTTCTATCATACAATTAGAGACTACTAAATGATTTCGAGTATCTGTATAGCGGTCATCGTAATTTTTAAAACTAGTGGAATAGTTACACAATTATACACTTATTATCACGCCCGCTTGCGGACGGCGTGATATAGTGGCCGCTTTTGGCTTGTTTCCGTGCGTCAGGAATTTGCGTTAACGTTTTTTAAGTAACACACATCTCAGTCCACAACCATAAGTCCGATTGACTTGAAACTTCACTTACCTATTTATCACCATCCATATTTTCATTATATAGCCAACACATGAGGTCGCCATGCCCAAGTTCAAGGTCAAATTACTTTTCTTTAACGTTTTTAACTACCCAACATCTCCACAACCCCAAGTCCAATTGACTTGAACCTTCATATACGTCTTTATCACCATCCACATTTTCATTCTATAGCCCACCCATGCAGCCCCCATGCCAAAGGTCAAGGTCAAATTACTATGCAATACCAAACATTTCCCTAATTCGATTTCTCTAAGCAGATACATGTACATACATACTGGGACCATCAAATACCTCGAAGGGCGTGATATGCTGGCCGGGGCCATCTAGTATTATTCCTGTTCAGAAGTGTTTGTGCCTAATCGACAATACACCAGCACAATACATATGTAAATGTAGTAAGGAACCCCGCAGAGGACGTAACAATCTTTTTTTTATTAATTCGTTCCCACGAAATAACAATTCCTTCCCACGAAATAGCAATTCGTTCCCTCAATTTAACAATTCGTTCCCTCGAATTAACAATTCGTTCCCACGAATTAACAATTCGTTCCCACGGGAACGAATTGTTAATTCGTGGGAACGAATTGTTAATTCGAGGGAACGAATTGTTAAGTTGAGGGAATGAATTGTCATTTAGTGGGAACAAATTGTTAATTCGTGGGAACGAATTGTTAATTCGAGGGAACGGATTGTTAAATTGAGGGAACGAATTGTCATTTCGTGGGAACGAATTAATGAAAAAAAGAATTCTACGTCCCTGCGGGGCTCCGTACAAATGAAACCGCTTCAGAAAATATGCAAGGCGATTATTACAGCTATTACGCCGGTTACTAGACTATGCATTATATTTTGCATATTTTGCTGAATGGGAATTCGTCAGGAATCTGGCGTCTATTTCGAAATGAACCGTTTTACGCTGGGGCGTAGTGCAACACCAGTATATAAAATCGTCTATATCACAGGCATTCGGCGTATTTCGTCTTTCATCGGTATTACTATATGTGAATTTAACTATAAATAACAAAGTAAATGGCGTTATAAAAATATCAAGGGAAGTACTCATTGTAACGTATACAGACAGTATTACAGCGCCGTTCATATACGAGACACGCCATGTGATTTTGTACCTTCGTACATCTGCGTAATTTCATTAAATACCTTTTCAAAATTTACAATATTTTTCATAAATCAAAAGGTGACACATTTTTCAGAGTACATTTAATTCCGCATGTATTCCGAAGGTACAAAATCACATGGCGTGTCTCAATTATAGCAGTACCGACGACAGCAGAAGATTATGTAGCTTAAAAGGAACATGTACATTACTTATCTCGTTCCCACGACACATTATCTCTTTCCCATGATATATGATCTCGTTCAAACGAGTTATCTATCTCGTTTCCACGAGATGGCATCTCGTCCGAACGACATAGGCAGTCATCATAATAGCAGATATTACTCCATCAACTTGAATGACAATGGGCTACCTTTTGATTGGCTGACTATGTCGTGAGAACGAGATGCTATGTCGTGGGGACGAAACATTGCGGATTTCCCTTTTGAGCTGCCATAGAACACGCCGAATGCCTTTGCTCTATATGTACGCAGGTCGTGTGAACAGCTTGTAAAGTGATTGACTGTGAACAATGGCGACCCCGTGCCCCGACCCACCGTACGTGGAGGATGGATTCGTCACTTACGAGTCCATGATCGCAGGCAATCTGGAAACCGGCGGGTTCAAGGACACCACCGTGATAACATACGACTGTTACACATACCACGGTCTAGTGGATGCGTTCTCACAGACTTGCAACGCCGGCAATTGGGAGGGAACCCTACCAGTGTGCAAATGGAGCCGGGACACAGAAAGTAAGTCACGTGATCAGGGACTAAGGTGATCGCATTATCAGGTGCTGGAAATGACGAGGCGCGTAGGTTGGGGTGGGGACAAGGGCTATATACAAGGAATGGCCTGTCAATCGTACGGTCCTTCTTTTGGTGCAGCCAGTTATATACTGCAGTTGTTCATTGTTACCGTTCATAAAAATATATGTTTATCTCCAAATGTGGCTGTGACTGGAGAAATGGGGCTTATTGGTTTTTGCGACCAGCGTAGATCCAGGCCAGCCTGCGCATCCGCGCAGTCTGGTCAGGATCTGCACTGTTCTCAATTCCATTGATGAAACACCCGTCATGCTACTATATCGTTATCAGGCTACAGGAGCGTGCTATTTGATCATATTTTTTTAGACTGGTCACAAAGCTAATAAGCCCCATTTCTCCAATCACAGCCACAATTGGCAAACAAGACATTGTATAATTGTCGGATAAATACTCACGGTTGTCGGCGCCTGCGGTGGATACACCCACTCGTACAGACGGATAAGCATTCCCTTAAGCTATGCACATACTTCGGTTTATGGACTTGTGGTTTCCATTCACACGAACAATGTTGACGAGCGTCGTAATTCATGCACGTAATACACCCTTGTCTGGCTAAATTTATATAAGAATAGGTTGAAAAAACGTGGACAGATAATCCGCCAATTTTGTTATACACTTTCAGAACTGACATATGCATTATCATTGACAACTAGCGCATTAACAAGCCTTACGAATGTATTATACATTGAAACCTCTCTAAACCGGACACCCTGGGAGGTCCCCACTCCGACTTCGAAAGGTTCCACTGTAAAACAGACATATGATTACTTCAAGAGACACGTGGGTGCTTGACAATCACGGAGTCATTATCATCGGAGATAGGTGGCAATGG
This sequence comes from Conchocele bisecta, assembly GCA_029237695.1. Classification (NCBI taxonomy): domain Eukaryota; kingdom Metazoa; phylum Mollusca; class Bivalvia; order Lucinida; family Thyasiridae; genus Conchocele; species Conchocele bisecta. The sequence continues at coordinate 3,486,940 of CM055266.1, forward strand.
AACCTATAAAAATGAGCAGAACTAACAGTTATCCGTGTCGGGTTGGAGGGGTTTGACTGTATAATTCATTCATGTTGTTCTTACATCATTATCTGGGCATGTATGCAGAATGTATTATGCTGTGTTGTAGACAATTAGGAGCTTCGCCGGTCAAAGCCATAAAGAGAGATCGTAGCTAGTTATCTCCCTTTGAATTTATTTATAGAAATCCGTTCCAAATTGTATATTTTAGGGCCCTATTGTGAAAAGGACAGTGTTTTCGACTAGCGTTGATCCATGTCATCCGACGTATCTGTGCAATCTGATCAGGGACTGCATTATTTGCCAGATTCATATGTTCACACGTATTAATGTTATTGCGATCAGTGTAGACTCAGATCAGACTGCACAGCTGTGCAGTCTGATCTGGGTCTACACTGTTCGCAAAACTCATTCGTGTGCTATTCAGTTCGAAAAAAAAGCACTGAAATACAACATAGGACCGGATATCTATACATATATTTGCAAAGGGAAATAACTAGCTACGATACCTCATTCATTGGTACATTTACCATTTTGCCTGCACCTAACGTCATTTATTAATTAATTAATCCTTTATGAACGAGCTGCTGGGAAAAAAATCACGTTGTGTAGATCATGTGCAATATACACTCAGACGTTCAAATAGTTATCAGTGTTGTTATTCAGAAACATCAGCACTTCTCAATTGATCTAATAGCGACGAGCGTAACCCCTGATCAGACTTTGCGGACGCGCAGGTTTATTCGGAGCTACGCTTGGCGCAAACGTACACAGGTTTGATTTCAAGTCGATCGCCGATTATTCTTCTAATCCAGGTTATGGAATCACGTGGTTTCCGAACGTTTCCGAACGTTTCCGAACGTTTTTATAGTATATTTCCTTTAGAATATTCCTAACAAACGGACGGATTTTGATGATATACAGCGCACTAAAAATGATGATTTACTTGTTTTATGTTGTCACTAAAAGTTCTTTACAAAATCTTAAAATGTTCACGAAGAATCGATTACCTTTTATTTCTTTAAGTTAATAATATAAGCACGTGCTCTAGAGTTTTATTTACGTTGAAGGAAACCGATTCTTCGTCAAAACAACAGAGTTATGAGATTAAAGCAAACTGTACAATAACGGATAAACAGTATGGCATTTGCTGCACTAGGTTTCATAAAAATCCATCGTTCCGTTAGAAAAATATTAAAGAAAATATACTGTCAGCATATCTAAAAACACGACGTCACGCTGTTCGGAAACCACGTGGTCCCACACGGCTACGGGCTCGTTCGTCCCAATAACTGTTCGTCCCTCAGACTTTCCGTACCAATGACTGTTCGATCCGGGACGTTTCGCCCGGGACGATTTGCCCCCATGATACCACACGTTGTAATATGTTCCAGTTTGGTTCTGGATCGTGATGGCCATACTGCTATTGTTGCTGATACTGCTGTTGGTGTTGCTGTTAATTGTATGTGGCTGCTGCAAAGGGTAAGTACACCGATACCAGAGTTGTCGAACTTTCATAAACACAGTGGCGTAGCTAACTTATTTTCAAAAGAGTGCGACTTTTGGATCGAGTTTGGAAAGGGATGCTGGGCATCTTTCCACATAGTTGCGGGCGGTAACTCTGCAAAACTCCCGTACCGGACGGTATGGGAGTTTTGCAGAGTTACTTCCAGAAACTACCTTCCACAGAAAATCTCCTCGATTATAGTGAGTTTAACGCAATGCTTTCCTCTATACATTGTAGCTATTTCCCTCAGAAAAACTAAAATGTGGTGCGTTCGCAGCCCTTTGCACCCCCGGCAATGTCACAGCAAATGTTCACTAAGTTAAACGTTATTGCTTGTTTGGCGAATAATATACAAGGTGCATGATCACGTTGTTACCACAACAACAACAATGTCTGAAAGTGTTGAAAGCGCCGCCAACATCAAAGTAAATATTATTTGATATTTTCCTTAATATGTAACGCGTCTTCATGACATGCATTTGGTGGTCTCTGTACTTTGGCCCAAACTTCTGTCGTTTTTGCGAAGAATCGATTTCCGTATCATTATTGACAGTAAACATGGAAATCGATTCATCGCAAAAACGACAGACTTTTGGGCCAAAGTACAGAGACCACCAAATGAAGATCAACAATATGCGGTCGATGCGCCATATTTCGTTACAATCGGTTGCATAATAAGGACAATATAGCAGAATACGTATTTTGAATCGGAGGCTCGTCTGGAAGTTTTATTAAATGTTGTTGTTATTGTTGTTGTTGCAACCACACGTGATCATGCACCTTGATATACACATGTACATGGCATATAGAGAGGTAGATTGACAATGGAATCACACTGGGACATTGTATCATGTCCCGGAATAAGACAAACATGCACACGTATATACACAAGAATATTACGAATATGCCACGCATGATAGAACACAATAGACACTGTAGACACTGCATATATACATACGGATAATCAGGGGCTGATCCAGAATTTGGGGAACGAGGTGTTGTGTAGTTGCGAAGGTAACTCTTGCAATCTACTCCCGTACCATCCGTAGCTAGCTACGGCGGTATACGGGAGTAATTGCAAGAGTTACCGTTCGCAACTATGGGGTTGTCCTATTTTCGAACTCTTCGAAATGCACTTTCCTGTGTTTTACAGCATTTAAATTCAGACTCCAACTGGTGGTAAACTGTGATCTATGTAAACTCCGTGGCTGAACGGGGGGGGGGGGGGGGGGGGGGGGGGGGGGGGGGGGGGGGGTTGCAACTCCGGAACCCCCCTCTAGATCCGCCCCTGTTATGTATATATGCACCGATATAGTGCATACGTGTACAGAGTTAAAGAGCATATACACCAGGATAAAGCATATGGACGTGCATAATTGTCCTTTGTGGTGATATCTGTGTCTCCTCGTCTACAATGGGTTCCTCTTATATCAGGGACGGGGACACCATTAGCTAGATCCAAACTGACACAAATTAACATACCGTATTTATTCTAATAAACGCCCCCAGGACTATGCAATTTGTGGGGCTCCAAACGTGGAATATAGGATCAAAATATGTTATTTTCACATGCAAATGCCATTTTAATGGCTTTTGTATGTGAAAATAACATATTTGGAATGCAAATATGGGAGGGGGCTACTATTAGAATAAATACGGTACATTGTTATACAGCATGGATTAGTAGAGGGCGCTTAACTGGGCGTATGCTGTTTTCAGAATGAGATTGTTGACGCGCGCTTCATAAATGTTCCATATTTATGCCAGTGTGTGTTCATCACCAAACTGACCGGCAACATTAACTTCTTAAATAATATATTTGATAGCTTAATTAATTATCAAAATACGGATGCATGCACCATTCCGTGCTGATGTAGGTCTTCTGAACTGGAACAGTGGTTAATATCGATTATACTACATCGGTAGTTAATATCGATTATACTACATATGGTGGTATCAGCTTAAACGTCGACAGATGAAAGTTGCAGCTCGTTAAAACTGGATTACTGTCTGTTTCGCATAAACTTGTCAACTTTTACGATTGAATGAACATGGCAAAGACATTTTTTACTCATTAGTTTTTGACAATATTTAAAGGTACATGCCCACTCAGTAGGCATAAACTGTTCTTTATAGGAATTAAATAAGTGTATAATTGTAATGGTGAATAATTCCAGCCCAAGCATATTTACACAATTCCCTAACATTTGATTGGCTCGTAACAAGTCTCTGTCCAAAATTTATATCCCAGTAAACTCCCACGCCGAATGAATTTCCGTAACCGTGAGGCGCATTTAAAATAATTTTTAAGAAAACGGAAAATAAACACATTTTCTTGATGAATTTATTTCAAATGTTGGAATTATAAGGAATGAATGGCCTTTTTGTGGAATTTATCGGGGGTATAAACTTGGAAAAGTCGCGCGAATACTGGACGAGGCTTCCGGCCTTCGTCCAGTATTCCCGCGACTTTTCCAAGTTTATACCCCGATAAATTCCACAAAAAGGCCATTCATTCCTATAATGAATGTTTATTTTACCAGAAAATGCCTCAGACGATGTATAATATATAAAGAATATTTTGTGTCTACTGAGTGGGCATGTACCTTTAATAATGAGCCTATGTTTAATTTTGTGAAATTTGGTCAAATATTGATTGTATTACCGAAATAAAAAACAATTTCCCCTTGCTAGCCCCCTATACGCATCTTCATATGTACATATGTCTATGGGGATTTAACATGGGTAAATGTTTCTGATTTCAGAAATAGTGGACCGATTTTCAATTCTAACTTTTGTTTTCTTCGTTAGATCATTTCCAAGCTATCTAGCCAGGTTCCGGAGTCACATTCCAATTTTCTTCGTTTGTTTTCAATTCACCACCCCTCCCCCCCCTCCTCAGATTCTCCAGCTCTATTTCCCCCCTTGGATGTTAAATTCCCACAGACATATTAATTGTTCACAATAAAAGCAACACTTGAGCGAATTTTACGAAATAAACAGAAGGCCCATTCCTAAATTTTGATAAAATTTAATATAATATAATAAACAAAACATGTTTTTGCATTGTTTATATTGCCGTAACATTTGGGCAGGTTTCGTGAAGCAGACAGTAAGCTGGTATGTAGCGATCTGCATTTCAGACGCGGCGGCCGGAAGTTCAAGAAGAATTAGAAGAGAAGCAGAAGCTATTACTCAACAACAACAACAATAACAACAGCAACTTCAGACAATGTGCTCAGTGCCTCAGAACATGACGTTGCAAGCAACACACATAGTAGTCTGATTAGGAATGTTTCACTATGGCTTTCCAATGAATTGTCAGAAACTAAATGCTATACCAGAGAAATAAATACATCTGGGGCCGTTTCACTAAACTTCGTAAGACTAAAATGTTCGTAAGTGAAAAATTATGATAGTCTGTAAATATCACATTAACAATGTTTTCTTGTAAACAATTATTGGATTTACATTTATTGAGCATAGGCTGCGTATGCAGCCTATGCTCAATAAATGTAAATCCATCAGTTGAAATTTTCAGACGATCCTACATTTCCGCTTACGAACAGTTTAGTCGTACGAAGTTTAGTGAAACGGCCTCCTGTTGTCTAAATCCATAGTATTGTGAGAGCATATACCAATGAAGCTGCGGTTCGTTTCACTAAACTTCGTACGACTAACATGTTCGTGAGTGCAAATTTAGGATCGTCCGGAAATTTCAATTGATAGATTAACATTTATTGAACATAGGCTGCAAACGCAGCCTATGTTCAATAAATGTAATTCCAATAATTGTTAATGTGCACTTTACAGATTATCATAATTTTGCACTTACGAACATTGTAGCCGTACGAAGTTTAGTGAAACGGCCCCCTGGTTATAACTTAAGGAACACATTCCAGGACCGTCTAATCTTCGACCTTGCTTGGCCGACATGATACAGTTTTATCTTATCACATATGAAAATAAATTAAATGAAAATATGTGTTTTCTGTCTATGAGGTGATGAACACGCACGGCCACCCGACATACGAGTCAGTGTCTAATATCGCTGACATTAAAGTCGAATAAATGTAATCTTTCATGTAAATGACGTCGAATGTTGACACAAACTTCAGAGCTCTGAATTTTGTATCAGCTGTTTATGTCATTTACGGAAAACATGACCAATTTGCGACATTAATATCGTCGAGAAATAAGAGAGCCAATAACAGACATAGAATCCAATCATAGAATATTTACATATGTCTTCAGTCATCGTCACAATAAACAGCCCAAAAGTAACATTACAAAAATTCAAAGATACGTACGGTCGAAAATTACATTATACTAGATGAACACGATACCAGAATACGCATACTTTGCAAATGCAATTTTATTATGTTAATGCCCACGAATCCAAATGAAAAAGTTCAACCCGCAAAATATGTGCTGTGACAGACATATGCCTCATTTGCATATATTCGGACTTATAAAATCTTCACTACGCTCTTATAAAAACAATACGCTATTACCATTATGTGTCCATCTTGGGCCTTCCAATGATATCACATAGCAATAACCACATACTTGTGGCTGTGTCTGGAGAAACGGGGCTTATTGGTTTTGTGACCAGTGTAGATCCAGATCAGCATGTGCATCCGCACAGTCTGATCTGATTCTGCACTGTTCCTTCCTAATTCCACCAATGAAACAGCCGCCATGCTTCTAACAAGCAATATAGATCGTTATCAGGCTACAGGAGTGTGCTATTTGATTAGGAGCTAACATGGGGAGTCAATTTCCCAAAAGTTTTCCTTTTTTGATCCTGAAGGATAAAAAAAACCGAAAAATTTGGAATTTGACTCTGAAACTGGCGAGATAGCTTGAAAATGATGTAATTAAGAAAACAAAAGTTAGATTTTGAAAATCGGTCCACAAATAAAAAAAGAAAAGAAGAAAATCTATTTTTAGCCCCCATGTTACATTCCCATAGGAAAATCGTTTTTTCGCAATAAAATCAATTTTTTTTGTGGAGGGTCACAAATCCCATAAACCCCAATATTTCCATTCAGTTACAGTCACAATTAAGCTACTAATTTGAATACACTAGACACAGCTGATGTCCTACTCCGAACCAACCCAACATCAACATTGAACATAATAAAGCCGCACTTGCAATTGTATTTTTTTCTGGCAGCCATGCTTGGCGATTGTTATGAATTTCATGACTTCGCCTTGTAATTTTATAGCTATGTTATACGAGATATAACTAATATTGACACGGGCTTACGTGAAACATGTCTTCATTTGCAAGGCAGCACAAAGCGCTCATGGAAGTCAACAAGAACAATTTACAGGTGATTGAACAAAATATCATATCAGTTTCGTTATAGTATACAGGGCTCCAGATAAGGAACTAGTAATTGAGTATTGCCACTCCATCATTTCTGAAGCAATTGGGTATTTCAAAATTTGAATTGTGTAAAATAGAATCACACAACTGTTTACACATCAGCAGACCGCACTCATTGAATAGTTTGCTTCTAAATGAAAACACATCTTGGTATTTCATTAGAATTGTCTCCTTGGAGACAATTCTAATGAAATACCAAGATGTGTTTTCATGGGAAAATAAGAAAATATGCTTTATTTGTGCTCTGTTTATTGTCTTCTGTAGCATGATAAAGATACCACAAAATTTTCATTGCTTTTTGATACTCACTACTTCCGATTTCAATTGGGGTTTCGGCAATTTTAACTGGATATTGACGCAAATACGCTCCTTATCTGGAGCTCTGGTATATAATGAATTGCTATATTTATATATTTGATTATACATGCAATTCACTATGTCATTAATGTGAAGATATGAAATAAGTACAAAATGAAATTGCTGTCTATACCTTCAAACTTCACCAAACTAAGTAAGAACAGAACAGTGTGTCCCATTCCCCCACGGATGTGCATCGTGTACAGAACATATACAACAGAACATTTATGGACACACCTTCGCGCACGATGCAGTTCATGTTAGTGCATAGTATCGATTAAGTTCGTGCACTTCGTGGCTTAGGTTCGTGCACGGTGATGTTTACCATTCGTGCACTACTAGTGCACTTATCGTGCACACTACGTGCACAGGGCTGTTACCTTTAACAGAAGCCCCCTGCCTGTACATGTACGTGTATATTTATATTAGCAATTATATAATTATGTGATGTTTTTCTTGTACCTTGTAACAATTATACAAATGCCCCACATTCAGTAATTCAAAACACAGTCCCACTCCTGGTTTCGTGTCCTTATATTTTTTGTACGATTGTTTGGTGTATGCTCTGGTACCACCGACATACATTTACTGATTGGTTGACGGCATCGAACTACACCATCATATGTATACAGTGAAACCTCTTTAAACCGGACACCCTGGGAAGTCACCAGGGTGTCCGGCTTAGAGAGGTTTCACTGTAAATCAAGCATTTGATCACATTCTGAGCCATAGTTGTGTGTTATGCGATCACGAGCAGACATTATCACACGAGATAAAGGACCAATAATTCATATGAAATAAGATCACAGATGTTTTCTTGGTGTCTACTGGCTGTTCCACGTTTTGCTACCGACGAACTTTTGGCTATTAATGACATTAAATCTAAACAATATTTGAAAGTAAGTACTTTTTCATCAATAACAAAAAAGTCACCCTCCCCAAAATGATTTATTTCATGAAATTCCATCAAATATTGATTTTATTGCGAAAAAAAGATTTTCCTATGGGAATTTAACATGGGGGCTAAAAATAGATTTTTAAATTTAGTTTTTTTATTTGTGGACCGATTTTCAAAATCTAACTTTTGTTTTCTTAATTACATCATTTTCAAGCTATCGCGCCAGGTTTCGGAGTCAATTTCCAAATTTTTTCGTTTTTTGATCCTTTAGGATCAAAAACGAAAAATTTGGGAAATTGACTCCCCATGTTAAATTCCCAAAGGAAAATCGTTTTTTCGCAATAAAATCAATATTTGATGGAATTTCATGAAGCAATTTTTTTTGGGGAGGGTTAATTTTTTGTTATTGATGAAAAAGTACTTACTTTTAAATATTTTTTAGATTTAATGTGTTTAATAGCCAAAAGTTCGTCGGCAGAAAAACCGTGGAACAGACAGTAGTTTAGATGGGAGTCCACAATACAGGAGAGCGGACCGAATAAATGATGAACAGTGTAAACCATGATCAAACAGCATCGTTCATATACGATGATCATGTGTGCATCCATCAGTCGCTGTCTCTGTGCGCTGTACACATACATAGTTTAATGGGTATACGTGTTCACAGTCTCTTCAAGACATGAATCATCAAAGAGACAAGTGACTTATTGCATTTATAGACAGTGAAGATCATGATCCGCTTGCACACTCACATGTCATGATACGACTACTGTATGTTTCACGAAAGCTGCCCAAATGTTACGGCTATATAAACAAGTCAAAAACAATATTTCTTTCGATAATATTAAATTAAAGGACAAATTAAGAATGAGACTTCTTTTTACTTCTTGAAATTTGGTCAAATATTGATTTTATTGCGAAAAAAACAATTTCCCCATGTTATATCCCCATAGACATCTTCACAGAGTGAAGATGTCTATGGGGATTTAACATGGGGAAATATTTTAGAATTTCAGAAATACTGGACCGATTTTTAATATTTAACGTTTGTTTTCTTAGTTAGATCATTTCCAAGCCATCTAGCTAGGTTTCGGAGTGAATTTCCATTTATTTTCGTTTTTTGACTCCTCCCACACTCCTCTACCTCTTTTTCCCCCATGTTAAATTCCCATAGAGAAATCATCTTTTTTCGTAATAAAACCAATATTTGACAAAATTTCACGAAATAAAAAGAAAGATAATTCTTAAATTTTCCTTTAATTTAATATTATCGAAACAAATATTGTTTTTGAATTGTTTATATGACCGTAACATTTGGGCAGCTTTCGTGAAACAAACATTATATACTGTTTGCTAAAATCGGGACTGAGTAAATGCCGATCAGTGGGGCCGTTTCACTAAACATCGTACAACTAAAATATTCGTAAGTCTGTACATTTCACATTAACAATGTTTTCTTGTAAACAATTATTTGATTTACATTTATTGAGCATAGCCTATGCTCAATAAATGTAAATCCATCAATTGAAATTTGCAGACTATCCTAAATTTGCACTACGAACATTTTAGTGGACATTAAGTGAAACGGGCCTCTGTGTTGCAATTGCCATATGCATCTAACGTCTCCAGTACAACACGTATGTAAAAGTATTATAAACACAATTGCATTACGTTCTTACACCAACACTGGTACCCTACATGTGGCTGTGACTGGAGAAATAGGGTTTTCCAGTTTTCCAGTTTTGCGATCAGTTTATATCCAGATCAGCCTCTGCATCCGCACAATCTGATCAGGATATGCACTGTTCGCGAGTCCATCATTGAAACATCAGTCATGCCTCTAACACACAATATACATACTAATAGAGCTGTATCATGCTACAGGAGTGTGCTATTTGATCAGGAGCCCTAAATGCCATAAGCCACATTCGTCATGGCCACATATTAGTTTGCTATCTATATTATAGTTGTTGTGGAGACGACGACGATGATGACGACGACGACGACGAAGAACGCGGCCGACGACGCCGTCGAGGACACGACGACGATTCTCATCGCAATCGCCGGTCACGTGACAGAGATCCAAAACACCATGACGAAAAATCGAAAAACAAAGGAGGTGGCTGTTGCGCATGTTGCGGATCAAGTGAAAAGAAAGATAAAGAAAGAAAAGATAAGGGAAGAGATCGGTCACGAGGCCGACGAGATAGAACACCAGATCGAGAAAAAGAAAAATCTGACAAGGGAGGTGGCTGTTGCGCATGTTGTGGATCAAATGAAAAGAAAGATAAAGACAGAAAAGATAAGGGAAGAGATCGCTCACGAGGCCGACGAGATAGAACACCAGATCGAAAAAAAGAAAAATCTGACAAGGGAGGTGGTTGTTGTGCAGGATGTTGTGGGCCGAGCGAGAAGAAAGATAAAGATAGAGAAAGGGATCCGTCTAGAGAGCGCGAACATAGAACACCGGAAAAAGAAAAAGATAAGCCAAGACGTGAAAAGAGTGGGAGACCTAAAAAAGAAAATAGTCGCTCACCAGAAAGAGCTGTAGGTAGGGACAGGTCAAAGGAGAGAGATGAGCACACCGATAATGATGATAATAACACAACTGGCTGTTGTGGTGGCAAGAAAAAAGAGAAGAAGGAGAAACCACATAAGGAGGACAGAGAACGCCGCAACAGCCACCGGGATAAAGAGAAACATAAACCAAAGGATAAAGACCCCGAAGACGACGATGGCAATACTGGATGCTGTGGGTCGAAGAAAAAGAAAACAGCACCAGCAAAAACTGATCCTGAACCTCGTCCAATGAGTGGCCGCAAGAGAAGAAACTCAGAAACAGGAGAAGACAAAAAACGCAAAAAGAAAGGAAAGACAAATGTGATTCATGTACAACAGATCACGCCACCAAAACAACGAAAGAATAATGAGGGGAAGCCCAAACGGTCAGATCCGAAATCAGAACATGACGACAGAGAGAAGCCGAAAAATAGAGATGACGATTATAAGACGCCACGGAAGGATGAAGATGAACAGCCCAAACGTTCCGATCCTGAATCTGACCATGACAAAGAAAGAACCAAGCCAAGAAAGAATGTCCAACCGCGTTATCTAAGTGACAGAAAACCAGAACATGACGACAGAGACAAGCCGAAAGATAGAGATGACGATCATAAGACGCCATGGAAGGATGAAGATGAACAGCCCAAACAGTCCGATCCTAAATCTGACCGTGACGAAGAAAGAACCAAGCCAAGAAAGAATGTCCAGCCGCGCTATCTAAATTACCAAAACCCGACGTACGAAGACGATAAGCCGAAAGAGTCCAATGACGATTATGAGTCTCCATATGCATACAAACCTCCAGAGAAAAGAAATGATGACCGCAAGCAGGATAGTTCGCCCAAGAGAGCCCGACGGTACCCATACAGGCCGACCGAGGATCGAACGCCCCGCGACCGTGACGATCATGATAGTGATCCACATCGTGATAACGACGATGATGATAACGACGATGATGCTGTCCACTCGACCGGACAAGCGTCGCCGAATACACTTGCTTACCGCAAGCGAAGGAAACCAAGGCAACGAAGAAAGCCCAGAGCTCGCGCACCTTATCTCTCTAATGCCAACGACAAGTACCTGGGATTACAAGTGGACGAACAGCCGAAACACGGTACCACGCCTCGGAAGTACGTACGGCCACGTTATCACGACAACAAGAAACGTGACAGGAGCAAGGACGGCGATCCGGACCGAGATACCGATGATGAAAACCAGTCGCCACATTCGCCCCGAAAGTCTCATTACGCTCAAGATCATTATCAACCAACAGTTCACGTGCCGGAGCGAAAGGTGGTACAGAAAGACTTCTGGAGACCATTTGTGCAGCCCAGACGAAACTTCAATCAAAGCACATTATAGTGATATCATGGCGAGATACGTAGTGACATGCTAGTTTTAAAATGTTATATTTATGCGTTAAGCCATGCGTGTTATATTAATTTATTAAAATAATAATCCAAATGCACGCTTGCTGATGAACACTGGTGACTGTGATTTATGTGTCAGTAGTAGACCTATATAGTGTAATATAAAAAATGACAAAAAGTGAGACGTATCTACTGTCTGTTTCACGAAAGCTGCCCAAATTTTACGGCCATATAAACAATTCAAAAACAATATTTTTTTCGATAATATTAAATTAAGGGAAAATTGAAGAATGAGCCTTCTTTTTATTTCGTGAAATTTGGTCAAATATTGGTTTTATTACGAAAAATTGATTTCTCTATGGGAATTTAACATGGGGGAAAAAGAGGTAGAGGAGTTGTGGGAGGAGTCAAACAACGAACCATTTTGGAAATGGACTCCGAAACCTAGCTTGGAAATGATCGAACTAAGAAAACAAAAGTTAAATTTAAAAAATCGGTCCAGTATTTCTGAAGATGTCTATGGGGATTTAACATGGGGAAATTGTTTTTTCGCAATAAAATTAATATTTTACCAAATTTCACGAAATAAAAAGAAGGCACATTCCTCAATTTTCCTTTAATTTAATATTATAAACAAAAATATTGTTTTTGAATTGTTTATATGGCCGTAACATTTGGGCAGCTTTCATGAAACAGAGTATAGGTAATAGACGTTGAAAGGTAGACTCAGAAATACAGAGGATAGCGTATTTTCTGTGAATACCTTAGCTGATGAAATTGTTGAGACTATGGACACTATTATTGTCATGGATACGCGGATTAACTGCGTAGCAACAGGTCGCTGTGTTAACGCGGCACCATGATTGGCCAGTTACTACCTCCATGTAACTACTGTCTGTTCCACGTTTTCCTGCCGACGAACTTCTGGTTATTAAACACATTACATCTAAAAATATATTTAAATGTAAGTACTTTTTCATAAATAACAAAAAAGTCACCCTCCCCTTTTTTTTTGGTTTGACGAAATTACATCAAATATTGATTTAATAGCGAAACAAAACATTTTCCTATGGGAGGATTAAAAAAACCACGAAAACATTTGGAAATTGACTCAGAAACCTGGATAGATAGCTTGGAAATGATGTAACTAAGAACACAAAAGTTAGATTTTGAAAATCGGACGTTCCCGCATTTGAAGGGTTAACTATTTACGCGATTTGGGAGTACATGTAGCAGGTGACAGCCCAAATACGTATTATATCAGATATCAGGCTACGCATTGGCACAATACGCGCTGACTGATAGCAACATTCTGTATAATACATTGGCCATAATACAATAAAACGGTCAATCAGAATTTGAAAACTATGTTCACGTACGTGTCATTGGTCAAACGACGTCACATGACGTTACATATTGACGTCAGTGTAATAGTGCTTCGTAGGCAAGTCCGTGTTCATTTCATATACAATAATATTCAATTTGCGATTTTCATAATATACGAGTACTTTACAGGCCTCGGCTAGGAAACGGTAGGAATTTCTCGGCGGGCGCTTAGGAATTCCTACACGTTTCCTAGCCTTGCTTGCGGCGCGTTTCACTAAACTTCATACGACTAAAATGTCCGTAAGTGTAAAATTATGATAGTCTGTCAATTTCACAGTAACACATTTTTCTTGCAAACAACTATTGGATTTACATGTATTGAACATAGGCTGCATATGCAGCCTATGTTCAATAAATGTAAATCCATCACTTGACATTTCCAGACGATCCTAACTTTGCACTTTCGAAGATTTTAGTCGTACGAAGTTTAGTGAAACGGCCCCTGATTAATTGATATCAAAGACACTACTAGCCTCGTAGCCTCTATGTCAATCTCGCTCGTGCATTACATTGATTCTGCAATTTCTAATATCTGTGTGTTTTTTCGATATTGATTTCGCTATTGATTCGATTACCGATTGGCGTTGATATTTCACCGAGCTTCCGACGACATTCATAGAAATTGACATAACTTTTCAATAATCAAGCACGGAGACCTTATATGCGAGATAATACAAGATCCGGTTTAAAATGCGCTTAGATGCTCGTAATAAATTATATTGTTTGTCGATACAAATATACAGTATATTCTTATATGCGAGTCATGTGACACTAGCTATGCATAGGTGTTTATTTCTACATATACTCGGCGACAAAAGAAACCATACAGTCCATTAGTACTGGCTTATCTGGGTATTTATGAGAGTTATATATAACAACGAAACACGCTATGCGGCGATAACATATTTAATTCAAATCACGATGTTAAATACATGTAGTAATAAGGCCATTATAAAATAAATGCTAGATTCTCATCGATTATGTTTTCAAAATGGGGGCGGGGTGGGGGGGGGGGGGGGGGGTGTGTGATTTCTTTTTATTCTTTTTTTTTCTTCAGGATATTGGAAATACCGCCATCGACCATCGTTTGTGTTAACTCTTTGCATGCTGGTAATGAAAATAATGGATATACTCTCTAACTTAATAGCAAATGACAATTCATCAATGTCTTTCTTTTTTTCTCTCTGCACATATGCAATTACCCATCGCCTGCTTCCAACCAACCACCACGTATTGACAATATTTTTTTTATTGTGCACAACGACAGTTTAGCCGATTTCATCAACATGGCAAAGGATTTCATCAACATGGCAAAGTACACTTATTTAGCAAAGTATACTTTGAGGGAGAAATTTTCAATTTAATGATAAATTTCTTAATTTTTATTATACTGAATTTATTACATTATCACAGCCATTTTGGCTGTGATAATGTAATAAATTCAGTATAATAATTCTGCATACTTTCATTCATCATATATATGAAATAATTCATTTCGGGAAAAATAAATGATTACTCCCTCAAAATATACTTTGCGAGATAAGTATACTTTGCAATTTTAGTGAAATAGGCTACTGAAAAGGCAAACTCAAGCTCACATGTGATTATTCAATATCAACCAGCATAATGTTTATTGTATTGGCTGAACATGTTCCTTTAAAAGTTTCTTTCATACATGTTACACATCTTGTAGAAATATATATTTTTATTATTATGTGCTCTTTTAAAAAGCTGTACGGTTTCATTTGTCACTGAGTATATTTGCTAAACTGACAAAGTTTGCCGTTTGTGTGAATGAATGTCTACTGTCTGTTTTACGAAAGCTGCCAACATTTTACAGCCATACAATAACAATTTAAGAATGAGCCTTTTTTTGTTATTTCGTGTAATTTGGTCAAATATTGATTTTATTACGAAAAATGTATTTGTCTATGGGAAATTAACATGGGGAAAAGGAGGTGGAGGAGATGGGAGAGGAGTTAAACAACCAAAAATAAATATTGGAAATTGACTCCGAAACATGGCTAGAGAGCTTGGAAATGATCTAAATTAAATTTTGAAAGCTCATTCTAAATTTTTCCTCTAATTTAATATTAGCAAAACAATATTGTTTTTGAATGTTTTACATAGCCGTAAAATTGGGGCAGCTTTCGTGAAAGAGACAGTAAAACTTAGTCTTCCATTTATATAT
Source organism: Conchocele bisecta (assembly GCA_029237695.1). NCBI lineage: Eukaryota > Metazoa > Mollusca > Bivalvia > Lucinida > Thyasiridae > Conchocele > Conchocele bisecta. The sequence continues at coordinate 3,502,627 of CM055266.1, forward strand.
GTCTGCGTGTTATTCCATAGCCAGGTATCATATGAGACGAGGCGTGTGAGTTTTGTACCCAAGAACATGTGTGCTATCTCATGAAAAAATATATTTACAATATGTACAATAGTTTTTTTTTGTAAATGGCGTCGAAAGTTGACAAAGTCTTCGGAGCAAAAGATGAATATAATTCCGCATTTGCTACATGAAAATTTCAGCACTTTCCGACGTCATTTACAATAAATATCACAGTTTCTGTAGTTTTCATGAAACCTCGCACTTCTTTTAAGGTACTAGAATCTAGTATCTCAATGTTAAAGGTACATACCCACTCAGTAGGCACAAATGTTCTTTATATCAGAGACATCATCTGGGACATTTTCCGGCAAAATAAACATTCATTAATCATTAACCCAGATATTGATTGACATTATTATACATTTTATATTAGATGTAAATTTCGACACTGATATCAGGGGCGATAACCGTGTTTCCTTAAAATGTCAACGAACATTACTATTTATTCTCTGTATTTATTTGTTGATGTGCAATGATCGTACTTTATTATCTGTCGAAAATATTATTTTTTCAGGTGACGCATTTAATTAGTATAAATAATTAAAACATAACATGCCTCATTGGCATATGAAAATAGCCTGCTACCACCGCGCGTCACTATCAGTAAACTAAACATTACTAAATGATTATATCTGTATAGCGGGCACTCGCAATCTTTAGAACTGGTGGAATAGTGACACACTTATTTAATTCCTATAAAGAACATTTTGCGCCTACTGAGTGGGTATGTACCTTTAATGCAAATGAAGAAAACTAGTTAAATGACGGATGATTCAAAAGGGTGAACAATGCAGGCACAGATCAGACTGCGCAATGCGTAGACTGATCTGGGTCTATACTGGTCGCAAATGGAGAAACCCGATTTCGCCAATCATAATTATTTATGAGAGTGTCTACTTTATGATCATCACGAGTATATTTGATTTCGATATTCGGAAACACGATTTCGAAAATCTACATCTTGTATAAATGACGTTGAAAGTGGACTCAAATACAAGAACACATGCGGAATTTTATTCTTTAAATTCCGCCGACGCCCGACGTCATTTAAGGAAACTCTTGGTATATTTTCGGAATCACGGCTATCGTCGAGACAGGAAGATGTTATATTTGAAGGAGCAGTAACTCCTACACTGGTTCAGGGGCCGTTTCACTAAGCTTCGTACGACTAAAATGTTCGTAATTGCAAACTTATGAAATTCTGTAAATTTCACATTAACAATATTTTCTTGTAAACAATTATTGGATTTACATTTATTGAGCATAGGCTGCATATGCAGCCTATGCTCAATAAATGTAAATCCAATAATTGAATTATGCAGACTATCCTAGATTTGCACTTACGACCAATTTAGTCGTACGAAGTTTAGTGAAACGGGCCCCGTATGTTCGATTGTACGTCATGATACATTATTACCAGCTATGTAGTGTATTATCCCCTCGCCGATAGGCACAGAATGTTCTTTATATCAGAGGCATCATCTTGAAACATTTGTTGGCAAAATAAACATTCATTCACCAGTACCCACGTATTGATTGGCATTATAAGACGTAAATTTCCACACTGATATCAGGGGCGATAACCGTGTTTTCTTAAAATGTTAACTGACATTACTATTTATTCTCTGTATTTATTTTTTGATGTGCAATGATCATACTGTATAATATGTCGAAAATATTATTTTTTCAGGTGACGCATTTAATTAGTATAAAAATTAAAAAGTATCATGCCTCATTCACATATGAAAATAGCCCGATACCACCGCGAGTCACTATCAGTAAAATAAATATTACTAAATGATTATATCTGTATAGCGGACATTCGTAATTTTTATAACTGGTGGAATAGTGACACAATTAAACACGTGTTTAATTCCTATAAAGAACAGTTTGTGCCTACTGAATGGGCATGTACCTTTAATAACGCACGATTCCCTTCACCGATTATGATACTAATTGGCCATAATGTATGTCTAGGGATGTTGCTTTGTTTCGCATTCACTGAACACCCAAGGCCAAGGTCACTGAGAACTTGTGATCATTTTATTATCAAAGCTGCCAGCGAGGGGATTATCTTAAAGTGATAGCAATGTCATTCATTGTTAATGTTGTTCTTACTATAGTACATGTATGTCGCATCAATTGTCATTTTCAATATGTTCCGATGAAGACATATGCATCAATTGAGTGTTTTTGCGAACAAGTTTACATTAGGATACTATTATACAATTATTGTCTTTTGAGGAGGTGTACACGAGGTTTACGGACCGGAGAAAAGTGAGGTTCACCTCAGCGGATGTGAACCTCACTTTTCTCAGGTCCGTAAATCTCATGTACATCGACTCAAAATAATATAATTGTTTTTATTATATGACCCTTACCACGGATATTCAGAAAATCAGGAATAATCATTAACAGTGTAAACACAATAACAATTACATGTGTCAGATTTACGCATGCGCTCTAAGGAGGTGAACAATATGTTTGTTTACATGAATAAACACGTCTCGGACCGGTCCGAGAGTGCTTATTCGTGTAAACAAACCATTCAGAGGTCTACATTCAATTTTTAGATAATCACGTGGCCGTGTTTCGGCCAATGAGAATGACTGAAATAATTAGTCATATAATAAAACCCAGTGTAGACCCTGATCATCATAACGAAGCAGCACCATACCACGAAATCGTGATCTAGCTGGTTCATTCAGTTGGCGTTAGCAGATATAGAGAATAGTAGGTTAGTGCCGTGAATGGGAAAACATATCTGGCAAGGCTCAGGAAACGGGATGGGCGAGGCTCTGCCGTGAAGATCCCGTTTCCGTGCCGCACCAGATTCACGGCACTAACCTACTATTCTGTTTATCCCGTCAGCACCTACAAATGGCTGTAAAATGCAAAAATAGTATTGACTGGATATCAAAAATGTTTCACGGCACCGTGTTTCACGGCACATACGCACTGTGTTTACAGGATAAATATGAGTTCTAACTGCGGGATATTTTGGGTTAGATTAATAACAGCTCGGGATATTTCGTCTCTTCGTTCCATCGCCGCGTAGTAGGAACGAATATTAAGAATATTAAATCTCGTTAGTGAGTATCGACGTCACGTAGAGACGAACATTAAGGTCATATTCGTCTCCAAGCAATGTGGGAGGAAGAGACGAAATATCATCAATCCACAATACGGTTGTATATAGGTACTGATCCGAAACGTACTCGTGTCCATTCGGGCAGCCGGTGGACTACTTCATATTTTATATTTTTAATATTTGCTTATATAATGTATATATGTATATAGTGCATGTTTATATGAAATATTCAGTTGAATAAAATATGCAACATGTTGAAGTTTGTATGTAAACCCAAGCTGTTATCTCGATAATGCGGCAGTTGACCAACACAAACACTCCACGTAATGTTGGTTTCCGATAAATTGGCAAGGCACGTGACGTCACGGGGTCAGCTGACTATGTCTATTATAGCTTTCTAGGGATGTAGCCGTTTGCAGCCATTTTAGCTGGCCGAATCGACGCCTTATCTAGAGCAATCTAGAGCTTGAAAATTCATGCTCCTGATGGCTTGGGGGATAATTTAAATTACCAACCGGTGCCCTTGCCACTTTACCGGAAATGAACAGTTTGTTTAGTACATGCATGTATACATCTATATGCTTAGCATATACAATAGTAGTCTTGCATGGGAAGCTAGATCTAGATACACTCACATAATTAATGCTAGTTCTAAATAATTAGAGCTCGCTTCAATTATGTAAAGCTAACTCGAATGAATTATAGCTAGATTTAAATAATTTCGAGCTAGCTTTAACTATTAGAAGCGAGCTCTACTTATTTAGAGTTAGCATTAATTATTCTAGTTTATGTATATTTGGCGTTCTTCACACTTGTCTGCAAACCACTGAAAGCTAGCTGAACGTGTCTAATTCATTAACAACTAGCATAAATTCCATTATTTGGAGCTATATTTAAGCTCATGTTAAAGCTAGTTGGTTTACTGTGACGTGATTGGCCATTTCACTTGTTGATCTGGAGCTCATCTGGCGCACACTATCAACTTCATTGGTCAACATGGCAGATTACATGTATGTTCAAATTGGACACGGATGGTGATTTATATCCCGTGTCCATTAACCAGAATGTTCTGTCTGTAACGCAGGGCGACTTACAAGTTAACTTGTAAGTCGCCCTGCGTTACAGACAGAACATTCGGGTTACGTATCCATCATTTTTTCGCCAATAGTGATTGATAAAACACATACAGGATTTTCCGTAAATGACATTAAATATTTACATCCATTGCATGACACGTGTACAGTGTACCACACGTGATCTGGACATTACTTCAACTAATTCGTTTACGGTCAATACTGCTGATGGCCGAAGTCGATTGGGGCGAAATACGACGGTGCTCCAAGAGATGGTTCCATCATCTGGTGTCATTTACCCGTTAAATCGTACACACCACAGAGACGTACATTCGTGTGCACTGTAGAACTATAGAACCCCATACTGTTCACCCCACCCACTAGTGTAACCGGGGTTATTTGATCAGAAGCTACACTGGTCACAAATCCCATAAGCCCCATTTCTCCAGTCACTGCCACAATGCGCTTTCGATTCATATCATGTGAGATTTTGTTTTACGCATGCAATGGTTAGAATCAACGTTCATGGTAGTTGCACCTTCAAACGAATGTTGAGAATGCCCGTTGATTAAAATGCCACAATAGTCTTCACATTGCCATTGAAACGGTTATCTGCAGGATGGCTAAATGCGGTCATCGCGTTTTCGTTTTTTACAAAGTCAAAGCGCGAAACCACGACACCTGCGCGATTTCATGTTGTAACTTCCAATGTATGCGAAATCGCGAAACACGCAAATTTCGCGATTTCACATTTTCTTGTGTCGACTTTGTATAAGTTCAAACTACGAACTTGGGGCCCGTTTCACTAAACTTCGTACGACTAAGATGTTCGTAAGTGCAAAATTATGATAGTCTGTAAATTTCTCATTAACAATGTTTTCTCAATGTAGACACTTATTGGATTTACATTTATTGAGCATAGGCTGCATATGCAGCCTATGTTCAATAAATGTAAATACATCAATTGAAATTTCTAGACGATCCTAAATTTGCATGAAGTTTAGTGAAACGGGGCATTGAATTGGCCGCAATGAGGAATCGTAGCCAGTTATTTCCCTTTGAATTTATTTATAGAAATCCAGTCCAAGTTGTATATTTTAGGGCCGATTTGCTTGTAAGAAGGGTGAATGTCGCAAGACTTGTTGTATAAATGAGCCAATCTAGTGTTTACGACCAGTGTTGATACAGATCATCCTACATATCTGCATAATCCGGGACTGCATTATTTGCCAGATTCATATTTTCACACTTATTAATTTTATTGCAAATAGTGTAGACTCCGATCAGACGGTTATGTTCACAGCCTACCCTGTCCGCAGTCTCATCATTGTTGCACTATTCACTAAGAAATAAACACTGAAATACACCATAGGACCGGATCGCTATAAATAGATTTGCAAAGGGAAATAACTGACTTCGATCCCGCATTAACCATCGTACACATTCAACAGCAAACAGTGGTTCCCTGCGTGTCAAATTCCTCAGCGAGTGATTGCAAGATTGTGGGTCTAAACATGCGGGCCAGTATGACAAAATGGTCCACTGACGTTTTTTTTTACCAGTATACGCTCTCTTACTCTCATCTTCAATTCTGAAGTCTTATATGAGGTAAATCCCCCTTTAAACGCTTCAAAACTGGTCAACTGGCGAGCAGTGTAGCCCCGGATCAGACTGCGCGAACGAACGCGCAGTCTGATCCGGGGCTACACTGCTCGCAAACACAATTGGAAATACTTTAACATCACACAGACACACACCATATAATATAATAATACGGTACAATTACACTTTGTTTAAACGTATTGAACACCAGCGATCGTATCTATGCGTGTGGGTATCAACGGGGTTAACACTTATTGCATTGTAAATCCTGCGCCGATTGTTGTAATCTACAAATTTGAGACCAGCACGAAGATGTGCGATTTTTCACGAAAAATATTTACGGAAACGGCGATATTTTCCGTCAATGACATCGACTGTTGACGAAATTGTCGGAGCAGCTGCGGATGACTATTCCGCATATGCCCTGAACATTTCGTCAAATTTCGACGTCATTTACGGAAACTATCGTAAATTTTGTAATTATGTTTCATGAAATATCGCACATCTTCTTAAATACGTCATCACATGGATTGTTTCATTTTGTTCGAGACAGTTTTCCCAAGGAGACAGAGTAAATTCATGTCACATGACATCTGCTCATGTGTGACATATTCTGATCAATGTTACATTGTTTTTCACACATTTTATAACATATTTACGGCTACTTGAAAGAGTTGATCATCTGTTCTTACACTGGGTGAAACGTCGAGAAGTCCTGTTTCGAGGTAGATACGTGACAATAATGGTTAGGCACAGGGATATATGGCGATATGATTGATACATAGTTTGGTGATACGGTTGATATACAAGACGGGCCACGTTAACAGGTATACACACTCATACATCATACTGGATATTCGATCATGGACGGACACCCGGTATCCCTGGTGTGACGATGTGGATATTTCCGACCATGTAAGTACATATACAAGGTATATGATCACCTATGGTACTAACAACACAGGCCCGTAGCCAGACCTGTTTGAAGGGGGGGGGGGGGGATGGGGAGGGGTCGTTTCGAAGGCTCAAGGGGTCTGAAGTATCTACCTGTTTGAAAGGGTCGTTTCGAAGGCTCAAGGGGTCTGAAGTATCTATGGGGGTCTATAAAAGTGGACCTCAATGCTAAAAAAGTGAACCTCGAGGCTGGGCGGGGGGGGGGGGGGGCGTCCGACCGCTCCGACCTCCCCTGGCTACGGGCCTGCAACAACACCAAGTACTGAAACTTCCAGAATCCATCCAATTCAAAGTAATTATTCTAAAATATTGTCCTTATTACGTAACGGATTGTGCTGAAATATGGCGCATCAAACGCGTCTTGTTAAGCTGCATTTTGGTGGTCTCTGTAATTTGGCCCAAACTTCTGTCGTGACAGAAGCCTGTGCCGAACTACCTGGACGACCAAATGCTGCGCCATATTTCATGAAAATCCATTTCATATGAAGGAAGACATCAAATAATACTTACTTTGGAGTGGGCAAGATTTCAACACTTTCAGCCACTGTTATTGTTGTTATAACCACGTGATCATGCGCCGTGATACAGAATACCATGTCGTGAAAAAGTGTATTGTGATATCTAGTCTAGCAGGTTGGATAGTTAGCCCAATTGGTATCGAGCGAGTTTACTCACAAATGCAGCTCGGGTTCGATATTCGACCGGGGCAGTATTCGAGATGGTATGGTGATCGCCAGATATGATAAGTGGGTTTCCTCCAGGTGCTCATGTAGCCCATTTCATCAACATTGCAAAGTATACTTTAGTAGCAAAGTATACTTTGATGGAGAAATTTTCAATTTTATGATAAATTTATTAATTTTTATTATACTGAATTTATTACATTATCACAGCCAAATTGGCTGTGATAATGTAATAAATTCAGTATAATAATTCTGCATACTTTTAATCATGAAATATATGCATTTGTTAGTTCTATATGAAATAATGCATTTCAGGAAAAATAAATGATTACTCCCTCAAAATATACTTTGCTAGTAAAGTATACTTTGCAATGTTGATGAAATAGGCTACTGGTTCCTCCCACACTAAGGACCACCATGTGTCTCTGGCTATGACAATGTCAGCATTTATATATCATCAGTGTACTCGCGCGCAGGTTTGTAATAGTTGTAATAGTTGTAATAGTAATAAAGTTATTTCTTTTCATAATTCTATCCTGCAAGTCTATCATTAGAGCCTGATCAACTAGACATCAAAAGACACTAGCCGTCTGGTATTATATGTATCAGGTGACGTGCTATGCTAAGAATTCGTTGTTTTTTATCTAAAGAAATGCGGAACTGTTTACATTGTGTCATTACACAGCCGTCATTCGGTAATTCACGTGACGTCGTTCAACCAATGAAACGTCAGCTAAAGTAGTCGTGACCCGGATGTGCCATCGACTCAATGCAGGATACGGAAATATGTTTATATTATCAGTTCGTATATATTCGGCCATTGAAAGTTACGCTACCTGATAAATTGCAGGCACAATGGTCACATAATCGGACATCACATTACAAATATATTTTTATCCCGTCAACACAGTGCGTATGTGCCGTGAAACACGGTGCCGTGAAACATTTTTGATATCCAGTCAATACTATTTTTGCATATTACAGCCATTTGTAGGTGTGAATGGGATAAATAGAATAGTAGGTTAGTGCCGTGAATGGGAAAAAATATCTGGCGCGGCACGGAAACGGGATGTGCTCGGCAGAGCCTCGCCCATCCCGTTTCCTGAGCCTTGCCAGATATTTGTTCTCATTCACGGCACTAACCTACTATTTTCTATTTACTTGCCTAGTAGGTGAATAGACACCAGGGACAATACACACATGCAACTGCTTACACGCCACTGGATTGATAGCTAATAACATAGTACAGTAGTGGGTATATATGGTATGTGTTGTGTGGTTTGCCAGGTAAAAGTGATACACTTTGCGATCTTCTGTGTATGAGGCTATTTATAATGGTGGTTCATGTTGTTAAAAACACAGGCACAAACCTGTCCAGTAAACTGACATAGTGTACAGTTTGGTGTAATATAATTGATAGGAGTCCGTTCTCCTGGCTTTTCTACATGTGATTAGCTACATTATATCATAAGTATTATGTTCTACTTCACATTTGCAAACATTTGAAAGATACGACCTATCATTTTCTGATATACGCCGCAAATTTGAAAATTACAATACAGTTAACCTTATACTGTACATTTACATTTTGCACTTCTTCGTGAAATGAGCCCCAGTTGATGGAATGGAACGTAATACCTGTACCTATGCGATCAGCGTCGCCCTAGATCAGCCTTGCATCCGCACAGTCTGATCAATGCATACACTGGCGGTCGTTGGTCATTAAATAACACTTCATTTATGTTAGGAATATAGAGAATAGTAGGTTAGTGCCGTGAATGGGAAAAAATATCTGGCAAGGCTTAGGAAACGGGATGGGCGAGGCTCTGCCGAGAACATCCCGTTTCCGAGCCGCGCCAGATATTTTTCCCATTCACGGTACTAACATACTATTCTATTTATCCCGTCAACACCTACAAATGGCTGTAAAATGGAAAAATTTGTATTGACTGGATATCAAAAATGTTTCACGGCACCGTGTTTCACGGCACATACGCACTATGTTGACGGGATAAACACAATCATTAGACTAGTAACTCGGTGGATTATTACATAACAATGAGCAGGATCTGCACCTGTGGCAGATGACATAGGGTCCGTTTTCACAGCTAGCATTCTCAGCATGTCATAAGACCCATTTCTCCAGTAACATATCAAAAGCTTTCCTAGTCAATATTGATATCCCGAGCATAAAACGGATCGCCTACAGTGATCGCAATGATGTATTGTCTAAACAGACACATACTGCACGGGTCAACTGATATTGAATGAGAGACATTAGCACGGCATAATGGTGATCCCAACATGATAATGCCAGACCCCATTCAGCTCGTGTAACAACCCAATTTCTACGTTGTAGTAACGTCAATGTCATGCCCTGGCCATCTCTCAGCCCAGACATGAATCCTATAGAGCATGTCTGGGATGAGCTGGGACGCAGAGTTCGGTCAAGACCAAACCCACCTGATAATGTTAGACAGCTTGAAGTAGCTCTTCAGGAAGAATGTGAAGCAATGCCTCAACGTGTCATTCATCATTGTCATTACTGTAGGCGATCCATTTTATGCTCTGGGTAATCAATATTGACTAGGAAAGTTTCCAAATTGTGTTCACTTTACTGCAGTCTTTCCAATGAAGGCTGTTGTTGTCTTTTCATTGTTTACACAATCTCTTAAAACACATGCATATACAGTGGGTTCAGCGTGTAAGTGCACACACGAACGAACACGACAGGTTGGAACCAACCTGTCGTGTTCGTTCGTGTGTGCACTTACACGCTGACCCTAATGTACTGTTTTGGTGAAGTAGCTGCAGATTAGATTCAGCATTAAAACACATTTTACATCAGGTTTTTAAGCATACTTGTTCAAGAAATATCGAACCATTATTTTAAGTTTCCTTTTGGCCTTATGTATTAATGTAATAAACCCTATTTTTGCAGGTCAGGAACTAGACTGACCGCATATGCTGTAAACCCTTTTTATTTGCAGATAGACAACGGCAGCACAACCTGAAACCAACACTTCGTCGTCAACTGCTGGTTCATACTTTGTTTTCAATATTTATCAACAAAACAGGTTTTGTATAAGGAAACTTTATTATATACCTACCCATGAAATACATAGTTATACGCTGTAAATAAAAGTCATATGTTCTCATCGATGAAATAAACAACTTCCGGTGAAAATACGACTACTTCCGCTATCTATATTCATAATGCGCATCGAAAGAAAACAACACAAATAGGCTGCAAATACACATTCATTACCGTATACAGTCTAAAAAACTGCTAATTTCCGTGGAGCGGTATATAATAAATAAAACATTCATATTTTTGCAACGAATATGACATATATGTTCATCTCGTGGTGTGAAATGTCCATATTTCACGAATGCCTAACGGCATGGAGCGGTATATAATAAATAAAATATTGCTATTTTTGCAACGAATATAACATATATGTTCATCTCGTGGTGTGAAATGTCCATATTTCACGAATGCCTAACGGCACTCGTGAAATATGGACATTTCACACCACGAGATGAACATGTTAGGCACTCGTGAAATATGGACATTTCACACCACGAGATGAACATATATGTCATATTCGTTGTAAAAAAATAGGAATATCCTCTGTCTATTCTCTAAACTATTCCCATGCGCTGACAAAACAAGTTTTTATCAATAAATAAGACAAATATAAAAACTCAGCAGACGACAATATTCGTTTCCCGCTTTTAAAGTATTAATCCTTAGAGTGCAGTAAACGAAAATTGTCGTCTGCTGTTATTTTAAAGTTTGTCTTCTTTCTCAACAAAAATATGATTCTAATGTGCTGTCAAAACAAATTTTGATGGGAATAATGGAAACTATCGAATAACCAGCAGACAACGACATTTAATTTAGCATTGTACGTGCTAAGAAATGCTGCCGTCAAGCTACTTCCGGCGTCTACGAAAGAATGACCTACTTAGCAAGAACTTCCCGAGTATATTTAGGGATACAACGTTCCGATCCAGTGAACGATCCATTGATCACGTCGATTTCAAAACCGCAACACGATTCACGATGGGAATAATGGAAACTATCGAATAAACAGCAGACGACAACATTTAATTTAGCATTGTAAGTGCTAAGAAATGCTGCCGTCAAGCTACTTCCGGCGTCTCCGGACGACTGACCTACTTAGCAAGAACTTCCCGAGTATATACCGGGATACAACGTTCCGATCCAGTGAACGATCCATTGATCGCGTCGATTTCAAAACCGCAACACGATTCACGCATTCGTACTTACCGAGCATACACCGCGAAAGAACAAAAACGTTTCAAGTTTCAAGGGTATCTGGCCAAATCAATATGGTTTTAGAAAAGCTGTCGGAGATTGAGAAAGCCCAGCAACAAAAGCAGGATATATACAAACAAAAGGTAATTGCGGCGAACTATATACCAAAACGCGACACGCCTATACCACCGATGATCAGACAGCCAAGTCGGTTACGAAGGGGACACAGCAAACTCGAAGCAATTGCCGAAAAGGCGCCAAAGATACAACCAAAATTCGACACGGTAGAGAATCTAACAAACGAACGAATGTTGGTGCTGATTCGGAACTTAGTGAAAGATAAAGGTATGGTAAAACACTTACGACGGAATGTAAACAAGATAGAGATAATGCCGCCCGTTGTGTGTGAAGGAATACCCGCGTGGAGCCATGATTTTCAAACGGACGTGGTGTGTCTCGTCCCAATACAGTCGCTGCGGTACATGAAACACAGCATCACCCGTCGGGAGAACGGATACATTGAGCTGAGTCTCCCAAAGAAAAACTATAAACTAAAGAACGACACTTACGCTCCATTGAGAGCGGACGACGACGTGCATTTATCCACGTCAAAGCTGAACACAGCTTTAGTCGAGGTGTTCGTGCAAGGACTACGAGACGTTAAATTCGGAGAAAACGCGTTGAAGCCAACTGTGAACTTTGATTATCTGACCGACACAGTCGAAGTTGTATACACTAAACAACTCCGCGTACCGATCATACCCGCCATCTACGTTTCAGACGACGAACCGCTCTATATAATCCGTCCGAACTTACCCGACTTGGACCCAACCTCAGACATATTGTTCAGGGCGTGTTTCATGCCGCAGGAGGAGAACATTCTGGGTAAAATCTCCGTTACGGACCACGGACTACGGATGGACGCACTTAGGGTGATACACCGCCTGTGTCGGCAGGATTGGCGGCTTCAGGTAGGAAATCACTCAGGTTTGTTGCAATTTATTGCAGTTGGGTTATAATGTCACATGACTGGTCACATTAATTGATTGAAGTTTGACCTTTTGTGGAACCTTATCAGCTACCATACCTCTGATAAGTGGCATGGATATGGAATTTTAGGTACAGTCGGACCTCCCCGAACGGCCACCTCTCTACAACAACACCCTCTCTATAACAGCCGCTATTCTATACCCCAAATGGATGATTTCCTCTATATCTAACCCTTAGACTGCTGAGCACGAAACTTGTCGTATGCTGCTTCTTTTGCCTTCTTTCTCAATAATCTTTGGAAATGATCCTAAAATGTTGGCAAATCATGTGTTTGATAATAGTTATCGAAAAAAATTAATAAACAGCGGATGACAAAATTTAATTCAGCATTAACATCCCTACAACAGCCACCTCTCTACAACAGCCCACCTCTCTACAACAGCCAGTTTTGCATCTTCCCACGGGTGGCTGTTGTAGAGAGGTTGCACTGTACATGCATTAGGAGTGGCATCTAAAGTTGGACCAAACTCAATAGCGACCAGGGTAGACTCTGATCAGACATTTGAATATACAGTGAAACCTCTCTAAACCTAACACCAAGAAAACACATGTGATCTTATGTATGATGACTTTCTTGGTCATTTATCTCAGGTGATAATATATGTTCGTGATCGCATAGTACACAACTGTGGATCACAATGATCAAATACCTGATATACAGTGAAACCTCTCTAACGCGGACACCCTGGGGACCTCCCAGGGTGTCCGGTTTAGAGATGTTTCACTGTACATACATGTACATACGTTTTTGGTCGTTCTTACCTATTTAATGACGATATTATGCGTTCTTAACGACTTAAAGTATATCTGCATATTTTGGTGTGCTCTTTCATTATGTTTAATGACGACCTTCGTGCATGTTCATCTACAAAGTTTGGTGTGCTCTTACCTACTTAATTGCGACCTTAGCGCATTCATATTTTGATGCCTTCTTCGACATTTGAGAATGAATAGCTGTCTATGTTGGCCTGTTCATACCTACCTAGTTGCGGGCAGTAACTCCCGTACCATCCGTAGCATGAGCTACAGGCGGTATGAGATTTTTGCAGTTACTGCTCGAAACTAAACTACCAAATGACGAGCGTATGACGGTAAGAACACACTAAATGGTGCGAAATCGCAAAGAGGGCAAAAATAGTCCGATATATTAATAATAATCAGGGTGTTTTGAGGCCACAGACACAGTGTGCTTACAAATCCTGATCTATTGATACCCAATTCCACTTAAGAAACATGTTGGGGGTGTTTTTAACACCAGGTTTCAGCATTAAAAGAGACCACTGAAACTATTGGTAAACAGCGTTTCCGTGGCCAAATAATGTAAACAATATTGGGAGATATGACGAGGTTGAATGTTTCTTTCTTAGGAGTAAGTTAAGGTGTATGATCACGAGGTACTAACAACAACAACAACAACAACAAGTACTGACACTTCCAGAATCCATCTGATTCAAAGTACGTATTATTTTATATTGTCCTTATTACGTAACGGATTTTCATGAAATATGGCGCATCAAACGCGTCTTGTTAAGCTGCATTTGGTGGTCCCTGTATTTTCGCCCAAACTTCTGTCGTTTTTGGGAAGAATCGATTTCCGTGTCTACCGACACGGAAATCGATTCTTCACAAACACGACATAAGTGTGTGCCGAACTCCATGGACCATCAAATGCAGCTCTCTTGAAGACGCGTTTGCTGCGCCATATTTCATTAAAATCCGTTGCATATTAAGGAAAATATCAAATAATACTTATTTTGGAGTGGGCGACGTTGTTGATGTTGTTACCACGTGATCATGCACATTGTAAGTGAACCTGTTGCAGAACCAGTACATACCTATTGCAGGTGATGTACAAGTAGGTCCCACAGCATACATACGAATAGTGGGAGAGACTGGCTATATTTAGGGGATTAGGTTATATAGTTACATAGTAAAACTATCTGGTGTGTTCTAACCTATGTATACAATTGTATGTCTATTTAGCTTTTTATGACCTACTTAATGACCACATGTGCGCTTGGATATATGCATATTTTGACCACGAACACTTTGTGGTATGAACGACAAAACGCTCTTTACATAATACACATTAAGTATTAAATATCTAGAAGGTAGGACATTCGCCATCTTTGCAACAACGGAATTCGTACTAGTGTACCTTGGGCCCGGCTCGCTAATTCAGTAATTGTAACGCGCGAGACGCGCGCGCACGGTACAATAACTTAATAGGCTAGCCGGGCCCCAAGGTAAATAATCCACTTCCGTTGGTTGGAAAGATGGCGACGAGTGTCCTACATTATAGATACTTAATACGGGAGTAAAATTGGGTATGCATTAATGATACTTCTGTCGTTCATACCACAAGGTGTCAGTGATCTTGACGTGTTCTTATCCGCAGGCGATCACGGTATACCAGCTGAAGAATGTCCTGATGCACGATATCGACTTTGAGATTGACCACTCACCGCGCTGGCAGCGTCTTACGCGGGACAGGTGCGTACAGTCGCTGCTCAAAAGATTGTTGTATTTTGTGAAGAAACGAAATCTGCCACATTTTTTCCAAAGTGATTTTAACTTGTTCAAATGTATTCCGTCTAAGTATTTAACATTGATGAAAACACCACTCGAACGTCTAGTCAGCAACGAACCTCAACTTCTCCGAGATCTCGCGAGAGCGTCACGAGACTATGAAGAGGATGACAGTAGTTCGGAAAGTGACGAGGACTGGTGGTGATCGGAAATGGGAAATATAATGGCAACAATGATGATCTGCGACAAAAATCGGTATACGGTGTTCCGTTAAGTCCATCGCAATATCGCTATCGTGTCGCTACTACGACACCATGATAGCACGATACTATGATGGCGATACCACGATGTCGATATTACGATATTACGATGATGATGCGATGACACGATGTCGATATTACGATACCAGGGTGACGATAATGCGATACCACGATAGCACGATGACGATACTACTAACGTCGTAGTATCGTCATCGGACTATCGTGGTATCACCATCGTAGCAATTGTATCCCCTGGACGAAAGCAGGGAGATACTATGGATTTGACACCGAACATCGTCCGTGTCCGCCACAGACACTTCTAGTCCGGAGCATAACTCGCACACCCTTTCGAATATCTCCATGAAGATCCACACGTAAACAGACCAAATGTGTGTTGCATGAAAGATAGAAAACTATTCTTTATAAATTAAATTAAAAAAATCTCCTTCTGTTTTTTCATAGATTGATATTTTCTGGTCAATCCAATACTTGATTATTCTTTAAATGTTTCACAATTGCATGAACCATAACCGAAAGGTGTGTCTCATGCAAGAAAAATAACTCTCACCTTCCTAACATAGTGGTTATCTCCCTTTATTTTGTAGTGGCTGTCTCTAGGCGGGGAGGGGAATATATAGAGAATAGTAGGTTAGTGCCGTGAATGGGAACACATATCTGGCAAGGCTCAGGAAACGGGATGGGCGAGGCTCTGCCGAGCACATCCCGTTACCGTGCCGCGCCAGATATTTTTTCCCATTCACGGCACTAGCCTACTATTCTATTTATCCCGTAAACACATACAAATGGCTGTAAAATGCAAAAAATAGTATTGACTGGATATCAAAAATGTTTCACGGCACCGTGTTTCACGGCACGTACGCACTGCGTTGACGGGATATACATGCGATTGTGGACAAGCGTCAATTTCTAGTTATATCGTAGTATAATCATTGTGCTATCGTGGTATCGCCATCGTAGTATTGTACTATCGTCACGGTACAGTCGTGATAACGTAGAATCGTCATGGTAGTATCGTTATGGTGGCTTTATCTTTTCGCCATCGAAGTATCGTACATACGTTATATCGACCCGACATCGATATTTCGATAACCTTGAAGGAAAACTACATATTCAACTCGCATACCCATGCAGGCTGAATGGGATCTACACTGGTAGAACACAATGTGAGATTTTGACTTTGGAGAAGTCGAACTAGACCAAGTGATTATCAACTAGTTGCGGGAAGTAACTCTGCAGAATACTCCCGTATCGTCCGTACCTAGCTGCTGGAAGTAACTCTGCAGAATACTCCCGTATCGTCCGTACATAGTTGCGGGAAGTAACTCTGCAGAATACCCTCGTATCGTCCGTACCTAGTTGCGGGAAGTAACGCTGCAGAACACTCCCGTATCGCCCGTATACCTAGTTGCGGGATGTACCTCTGCAGAATACGGTCGGGGGTACGCATAACGTCAGTACCTGTCCGGGTACTAGTTGCGGCAAATAACTATGCAGAATACTCCCGTATCGTCAGTACCCAGTTGCGGGAAGTAACGCTGCAGAATACTCCCGTATCGTCCGCAGGAAGTAACGCTGCATAATACTCCCGTACCGTCCGCACGGACGATACGGGAGTATTCTGCAGCGTTACATCCCGCAACTAGGTACGGAATATAGTAATTCCCGCAACTAGTTGATAGTGACATAGTCTAGTTCGACTTCTCCAAAGTCACAATCTCACAGTGAGTTATTTCTCAACTAATCATCCACGAGCACAATCATGTCGCCTGATCAGGATATATACTGTTTGTTGGAGGCAAAATGAGTTTCACGGACCAGACAGTGTCCAGTCAGACCCGCCTCAAACTGCGCGAATCCTAGATACTCAGTCGAAGCTGGTCGCTATGCAACTATGAGATACACACTGTCAGACATACGTGCCTAGTTTATACATACACAATATGTTTTGTTTGTTTGTTTGTTTGGGTTTAACGGCACGGCCTATCAACAGCTAAGGTCATTTTAGGCCGGGTCAATGGTTTAGTACTAAATCCCATATATTACCTGTACAAATGTGGGGGGGGGGGGGGGGGAGGAATCCCAAAATACCAACTGAATATTTACAATAAAAAACTATATATTCAGCCCTGAAATCAGAATAATCCTGATCTGATGCCGGGTCGTCGCCACACTAGAATCACTTGGCCCCCTGTCAAAAGCAGTAAGCTCAGTAATAATTTTACTACTTTTATAATTGACAATAACCCAATTCAACTCCCAGGTAAAAAAGAGCCAAAGATAAACGATGGGACAAACCAGGCAAATCGTGATTCCTATAAGGAGGAACCCCTACCGTTAAATTACGCCGTCGCGTTCACCCGACCAACCACCCACTCACAAACAAATAAATTAACACTATCGCATTGATATATTGGGTATTGTATGCTTATGATGTAAGGGAGACAACATAATACGTCCCATATTTCCCATAGTTCACCTGTATGGATGGTGTGTGTGTACTAATCTTACTACTTCTATACTGGGTATAACCAGATTCAACTCTCAAGTAACAAGACAGACAAATACGTACCTGAGGGCCAAACCACAGATATCGGGATTCCATTAAAGATGAATACCATCGTTAAATTACCCTTCGCATTCGCCCAACCAACATTCCGTTGAAAATGACAGAACTATTTCTTTGGAATATTAAGTTTGTGATAAACTTGGCCAATATACACTAATAAAATAAATGTGGATGTGGAAAAATGGGGCTTATATATTTTGTGGCGCCCAGTGTAAATCCAGATCAGCCTGTGCATTTTGAGATTGAACTCAATGTACCATAGAGATTACAGCAACCACAGTTTATTCACATAGCTTATATTCATATTCATATATCATATCACTTTTATGAAGCCAAATGTCCTTAAGTTGTGATTTAAAGGTTTGCTACAACCAATGATACCCAAATGTATGGAAAGAACAAACATAGTTTTAAAAGTTTGCCATTCACTCAATATTTACAGTCTGTGTAAACAATTACATATTTACGTAAAAAATGAAATAATAAAAATAAGAAACGAAGCTTATCCCCTCGCTGGCAGCCTTGATAATAAAAACAATCATAAGTCCTCAGTGACCTTGACCTTGGGGGTCGAAGGTGGGACGTACTGACAGCCTTGATAATAAGAGCAAGCTTGATATAAATTTCATTGAATAGAACCGATACTTGTTTGTATTGCGTGATTACAGAGACGTCATTCAGTAACGTCATGTGACGTCGTTCGACCAATAAATATGTCGTGGACGGATATGCATATTTAGTCAATGCATATATGATATGACGATTTGTTATTAGTTGGAGTGTACTAGTTAGGAGATAAATGTATCTGCGGCGGAGACGTAAATCGAAGTTTCCAACCGTAAATCCACCGAGTATCACCCCAAATTACAAATTTCAATACCGTTATCTCTATTCTAATGTACGACCATCATTTCTGACTCATTTTCCTTATTTCTGAACCAAATACCAATCCATATGGGCATACCCTTTACAACCCTCACTATATTGGCCGATTTACGCCTTGTCTGCAACCGTGACAACTTACATAAACATAATACACGAACAGAAATAGTGCAAAACAAATACGTAAACTAATGAAGAATTGTGTTACCATTTACAAACTTGTATTTCATCTATGTATTCTTTATCATCCACCAATGATTATGTTATCTATGGTTGAACACTACCTTGAATATTAGAATAACTGTCCAATGACCTACATTGCTGGGAATTTCCATCAAAGTTAGAAAAAAAAATGGCCGACATCGCTGATGCCTGCTTGTCGAGCTTGACATTTTACAGTTTTATAAGTGGATCACTTAATGATAGTAATATTTATGGTTGTGTATATTCACAGTGCAATTGGGAGGGCTCTCGTCTTCTTCATTAGCTCCAGCATTTTGAAGAATAGCCGAATACGGACGTTTCTGGTTGTCTGAACAATCTCTATTGTATGACGTCACGGAACTATCAGGGTGAAACGGCGCGTAGGAATACATCTAATTATGTACATGTAATCACATGACATGCTACATACGTGTAAATCGTGGATTTACTTGCAGGTAGTTAATCGATCAGCCTATCAGATTTCGACAATTTCATTAAGGTGCATTAGAACATTATGTTAATGCAAAGCTCAATACCTGGTAAAATATAAATTATGCATAAAACCGTGTAATATGTTTCACATTAGCCCGAATGTTATGTCTGTAACACAGGGCGACTTACGTCGTAAGTCTCCATGCGTTACACACAGAAAATTCGTATTAGTTACACATGCACGTGTTTACAGCGCCATGCCGTAAATTCTCGTCTTCTTGTGTTCACCAGTTTTGTTCACAACTGGCTCACCGTTGTGCATGTACGAATCATAAGGCAGCTCATACAGGGTCTGAAACCCGTGTTTCTCGTAGATTCGCTGTGAGAAGTTGGACGTTCCTTCACCTTTAATTGCCTTGTATCCCAACTCCTTGGAAAATGCAAGCATAGCCGCCATTAGCACGGTACCTAGTCCTCTACGGCGGAACTTTCTGTTCACGCCCAGGGTATATAGATGCATGGCTTCCTTCACGCCGTACACATTGTAGAAGTCCACCTCCTTGTCCTTGTGCCCTAGAAATGTGTACAGCTCCCGTAAATTGTCGTATTGTATACTACCAAGGTCGTTGACGTCCGTCTCTTTCATGGCACCACACAGTCGCACCCCCATCACTTCGTTGGTGTCGTTGAAAACGGCCATAATGGACAGACCCTGTAGATGTAAACACACTAAGTCAAACAGATATTCATTCGCGATCAAATGGTGGACACTTTTGTTGGAATGTAAAGAGCTAAGAAAAATAATATTTAAACAATGTTTGTTTTCAATTTAAAATATAATTGAGTTGAAATTAAAAGGCACACGCAGACTGTTTTGGAGAATTTATCGAGGGGTATAAACCTTTACAAGTCCAATGATTACTGGCTGACGGCCTTCTGGGTTTCAACATGTGTAGTAGGACTGTTAACGCTTCTACCCCTAAGTAACTGAAATGGATTTTGATATGTTAATTTTGCAACCAATCCAACCGTCACAAAATGTTTTCAGACTAGTCTATTTATGAAAAAAGGGTATTGTTTTTGTTATCAAAAATATGAAAATTACTTTCAAAAAGTCCAGATATTGATGAGACGGCTCGTTACGAGCCGGCTCATCTGGATCTGCACTGTTTGCATAAACCGCAAAAGCGGGCGTTCGGGTTCAAAGGGTTGACAGTTTAATTGATACACGTTACATTAGCCAACAAGAGTGTCTGAAGTCTCAATATACGCCCGTCGAGGCATGGTCAGCGACTTGAAAAAAGTAGGTCAATGTCACATTAAGGTCGAATAGTATGTCGCCTGCTGATATACACCATTAGCTGATTGTTATGTGAATGTATACAGAGTATGAATTAAATCGGCCGAAAACAAGAAATATAAGAAAAGCATAACGTAGGATTTTCTGAGTCATAAAAGGGGCATAACTCCATAGGGAAAGCGGACATAAAAAAATACTCACTCCGGAACTTGATGGTTACCAAATATGAATTGTATTGGTTTAAAAAATATAGGACTAGGTTGTCGTAAAGTCAAAAATGGGTATTTCGGAGTCGAAAACGGGATAATTGATTTGAGGTGAAGTACTGCAGCACTTGATGATGGTAAGGTGTGCAATGTATGTATGTGCAATGTAAGATGTGCAATGTATGTATGTGCAATGTAAGGTGTGCAATGTATGTATGTGCAATGTAAGATGTGCAATGTATGTATGTGCAATGTAAGGTGTGCAATGTATGCATGTGCAATGTAAGGTGTGCAATGTATGCATGTGCAATGTAAGGTGTGCAATGTATGTATGTGCAATGTAAGATGTGCAATGTATGTATGTACAATGTAAGATGTTCAATGTATGTATGTCCAATGTAAGATGTGCAATGTATGTATGTGCAATGTAAGGTGTGCAATGTATGTATGTGCAATGTAAGGTGTGCAATGTATGTATGTACAATGTAAGGTGTGCAATGTATGTATGTACAATGTAAGGTGTGCAATGTATGTATGTGCAATGTAAGGTGTGCAATGTATGTATGTGCAATGTAAGGTGTGCAATGTATATATGTGCAATGTAAGGTGTGCAATGTATGTATGTGCAATGCAAGGTGTGCAATGTATGTATGTGCAATGCAAGGTGAGCAATGTATGTATGTGCAATGTAAGGTGTGCAATGTATGCATTTGCAATGTAAGGTGTGCAATGTATGCATGTGCAATGTAAGGTGTGCAATGTATGCATGTGCAATGTAAGGTGTGCAATGTATGTATGTGCAATGTAAGGTGTACAATGTATGTATGTGCAATGTAAGGTGTGCAATGTATGTATGTGCAATGTAAGATGTGCAATGTATGTATGTGCAATGTAAGGTGTGCAATGTATGTATGTGCAATGTAAGGTGTGCAATGTATGTATGTGCAATGTAAGGTGTGCAATGTATGCATTGAATGGGTCGGAAAATATACGACTAGTTTGTCGTAAGTGGCACAAAATGGGAATTTCGGAGTCGAAAAAGGAGGATAATTCTGTTAGGATTTAAGACGGATTTACAGATTTTGCGTTAAGCATTGTCAAGGTGTATGATCACGTGGTACCAACAACAACAACAACAACAAGTACTGAAACTTCCAGAACCCCATTCAAAGTACGTATTCTTTTATATTGTCCTTATTACGTAACGGATTTTGATGAAATATGGTGCATCAAATGCGTCTTGTTAAGCTGCATCTGGTGGTCTCTGCATTTTGGCCCAATTTTTTTTCGTTTTTGCGAATAATCGATTTCCGTGTCTACCAAAAACAAAAAAGTCTGTGCCGAACTCCCTGGACTGCAGCTCATCAAGACGCGTTTGCTGCGCCATATTTCATCAAAATCCGTTGTATAGTAAGGAAAATATCAAATAATACTTACTTTGGAGTGGGCGAGCTTTCAACACTTTCAGTCGTTGTTGTTGTTGTTGTTGTAACCACGTGATCATGCACATTGACTGTGGGACTTGATAGTAGTCACGTATGGAAAGTATGAACTTGCTCAGATGAGATCTGTAGTACTAGTTCCAAGGTGTATGATCACGTGGTACTAACAACAACAACAAGTACTGAAATTTCCAAAATCCATCCGATATAAAGTACGTATTCTTTTATATCTACCGACACGGAAATCGATTCTTCGCAAAAACGACATAAGTCTGTGCCAAATTCCATAGACCACCAAATGCAGCTCATGAACACGCGTTTGCTGCGCCATATTTCATCAAAATCCGTTGCATATTAAGGAACATATCAAATAATACTTACTTTGGAGTGGGCGACGTTGTTGTTGTTGTAACCACGTGATCATGCACCTTGAGTTCGCTGTACAATACTAAAGTTTACGGATGGACGGGTGGACAACGCCATTACATACTATTTCAAACGTGCGTATAAAATGTATTTTTGTATACAAATCGATGGTGGTTACAAAACTTCAGCAAAACTCATTGGTGGTTACCAACGGGTAGAAAACTCATTGGTGGTTACCAA
This sequence comes from Conchocele bisecta, assembly GCA_029237695.1. Taxonomy (NCBI): domain Eukaryota; kingdom Metazoa; phylum Mollusca; class Bivalvia; order Lucinida; family Thyasiridae; genus Conchocele; species Conchocele bisecta. The sequence goes on from CM055266.1 coordinate 3,525,873, forward strand.
CCTATAGCAGAACTCTTTGGTGGTTTCCAACCTGTAGCAAAACTCATTGGTGGTTACCAACATATAGCAGAACTCATTGGTGACTACCAACCTGTAGCAAAACTCATTGATGGTTACAAACCTATAGCAAAACTCATTGGTGGTTACCAACCTATTGCAACTGTAAAACTCATTGGTGGTTACCAACCTGTAGCAAAACTCATTGGTGGTTGCCAACCTATAGCAAAACTCATTGGTGGTTACCAACCTGTAGCAACGATAAAACTCATTGGTGGTTACCAACCTGTAGCAACTGGAAAACTCATTGGTGGTTACCAACCTGTAGCAAAACTCATTGGTGGTTACCAACCTGTAGCAATTGTAAAACTCATTTGTGGTTACCAACCTGTAGCAACTGTAAAAGTCATTTGTGGTTACCAACCTGTAGCAATTGTAAAACTCATTGGTGATTACCAACCTGTAGCAACTGTAAAACTCATTGGTGGTTACCAACCTGTAGCAACTGTAAAACTCACTGGTGGTTACCAACCTGTAGCAACTGTAAAACTCATTGGTGGTTACCAACCTATAGCAAAACTCATTGGTGGTTACCAACCTGTAGCAAAACTCATTGGCGGTTACCAACATATAGCAAAACGCATTGGTGGTTACCAACATATAGCAACTGTAAAACTCATTGGTGGTTACCAACCTGTAGCAACTGGAAAACTCATTGGTGGTTACCAACCTGTAGCAAAACTCATTGGTGGTTACCAACCTGTAGCAATTGTAAAACTCATTTGTGGTTACCAACCTGTAGCAACTGTAAAAGTCATTTGTGGTTACCAACCTGTAGCAATTTTAAAACTCATTGGTGATTACCAACCTGTAGCAACTGTAAAACTCATTGGTGGTTACCAACCTGTAGCAACTGTAAAACTCATTGGTGGTTAACAACCTATAGCAAAACTCATTGGTGGTTACCAACATATAGCAAAACTCATTGGTGGTTACCAACCTGTAGCAATTGTAAAACTCACTGGTGGTTACCAACCTGTAGCAACATTCAATGGTGGTTACCAACATATAGCAAACTTCATTGGTGGTGGCCAACGTATACCAGATTCAATGGAGATATCAATCAATGTGAAGAAGCTATTAATGAAGTTTGAAGATGATCCGACTAATGGATCAAGAGATATTCAACATTTGGATGTACGCCCAAAATTACTGACACGAATGTCGAGGTCACCATCTATAGCATGAATGTGAGAAAGCTATTGATTAAAGGTACCTGCCCACTCAGTAGGCACAAAAGGTTATTTATATCAGAGACATCGTCTGAGACATTTTCTGGCAAAAACAATATTCATTTACCATTACCCCACATATTGATTGGCATTATTATACATTTTATATCAGCCGTAAATTTCCACACTGATATTAGGGGCGATAACCGTGTTTCCTTAAAATGTTAACAGAAATTACTATTTATTCTCTGTATTTATTTTTTGATGTACAATGATCATACTTTATAACCTGTCAAAAATATTATTTAATAAGTGTAAATAATTGCAAAATGTCATGCCTCATTTGCATATGAAAACAGCCTGATAACACCGCGCGTCACTATCAGTAAAATAAATTACTAAATGATTATATCTGTATAGCGGGCACTCGTAATTTTTAGAACTGGTGGAATAGTGACACAATTATACACTTATTTCATTCCTCTAAGGAACAGTTTTGCGCCAATTGAGTGGGCAGGGACCTTTAAGTTTGGTCATGATCCAATTTACTTCCCATCCCAAATTGTTGACGATGACGGCGACGACGACGACGACGACGACGACGCCGGAATTATGACCGCTCTGTCTCACTTTCCACTATCGTTGGTGAGACAAAAAACACGGTGGTGTCCAACCTGTACGAGATTGTCGAGAACATTTTGCTGAAACACCGGGTGCCATTGCAAATCGAAGGCCTGGCTCAGGGGCTCGTCGGGGAGGAAATGATGGGCAATAATGTCACAGGCGTCGGCATACCGGGCCTCAGATACCAGCTCCAGGCGCCCGCCTTCTATCTCAAATCGCGCCTTGATGTTGTCGAACGCCTGTAGTGAGAAAACAGTCGCCGCAGGCTGATTAAATGGAAATTACGGCCTTTGCGGAAATAGTTATATCCCGCTGATACGTCAATGTGAAACAAATAACATAAGTTTAACCCAATTTCTCTTCATGCAAATATAATACAAGCCACGAGTTTTTGTACCCAAGAACATGTGCGATATCTATGGAGCCCCGCAGGGGACGTAGAATTCTTTTTTTTATTAATTCTTTCCCACGAAATAACAATTTAACAATTCGTTCCCACTAATTAACAGTTCGTTGCCTCAATTGAACAATTCGTGAACTCAATTTGACAATTCGTTCCCACGAAATAACGATTCGTTCCCACGGGAACGAATTGTTAATTCGTGGGAACAAATTAATAAAAAAAATCCATGTCCCCTGTAGGGCTCGGTAGATATCTGACACATATTTACAAAATTCACGATATTTTCCGTAAAGGACGTTGCAAGTTGAGGAAATGTTCAGAGCAGAGCCGCATTTGCTATGACAGTTTCGTCAACGTTTGACTTCATATACAGAAAACATGAGGGTTTCTGCAAATATTTGTTTCATGAAACATCGCACTTCTCCTTAGGTAAAAATCCACACAGCTTGTCTCAATAATACAGCAAGGTGTATGATCACGTGGTACTAACAACAACAACAAGTACTGAAACTTCCAAAATCCATCTGATTCAAAGTATGTATTCTTTTATATTGTCCTTATTACGTAACGGATTTTGATGAAATATGGCGCATCAAACGCGTCTTGTTAAGCTGTATTTTGTGGTCTTTGTATGTTCGCCCAAACCTCTGTCGTTTTTGTGAACAATCGATTTCCGTGTCTACCGACACGGAAATCGATTCTTCGCATAAATGACATAAGTCTGTGCCGAACTCCATGGACCAAAATCCGTTGCATATTAAGGAAAATATCAAATAATACTTACTTTAGAGTGGGCGACGTTGTTGTTGTTGTAACCACGTGATCATGCACCTCGTATATGGTTACTATTGATATTCGGTAATAAAACCCAAATATTAACCATTTTACTATTGGCTTTATTTATTAAATTAAATCTAAAATAAGCAGCAACAGTCAGAGAAATAAAAACACCATGTTAATGAAATAAAAATAAAACAATATCTTTGCAATGTAGTGTGTACTTACCTTTATTTTGTCCTCTCTGGAGAGCGAATCCGTTATAAATGACGTCATAACGGCAAACACTTCAATTCTGCAACATCAGAGCCAAACATTGTCTCATGAATCCGGAAATCGGTTATATGTATCAGTCATATATATCAGTCATATTTATGAGCCGTATCTACGAGTCATATTTATTGGTTATATGCATCTGTTCTGTTATATTTATTAGTCATATTTACCAGCCGTACTTATCAGTCGTATCTATCAGTCATATTTACCAGTCATATCTATCATTTATATTTATCAGTCATGTGTATCAGTCATATTCATCATTCATACATCTAACAATTATTCACAGATAAAAACTATACATACAATGGTCAGATAATACAGTGGAACCTCTGTAAACCAGACACCCTGGGAGGTTTACAGGGTGTCCGGTTTAGAGAGGTTGCACTGTAATTAAGCACTCCATGAACAAGTTAGTTTTGTCAGTTTCAATCATGAACAGACACAACAATGAAATCAATTACAGTGACACCCATCTAAATTAAACACACTGTGGTTCCAAGGGCGTCCGGTTTAGAGAGGTTTTACTGTAGTCGATAATAATTGTGCAAACGCAAGGTGAATCGGACATGTGACCCAATACGGAGACAGACTCAACGGGGCGTATGTGATTTGCGACCAGTGTAGCTCCTGATCAAATACCTGACCCGTGTAGCTTGATAATGATATGCTTTACTCTTTAGAGGCATGCCATGTTCTTCATTGATGGAATGGCAAACAGTGCAGATCCTGATTTGACTGTGTGGATGCACAGGCTGATTTGTATCTACACTGGTCACAAAACCCATGATCCCCATTTATCCAGTCACAGGCACATGTGATTGTTCATAAGATTGTTCACATATGCTACCATCATTTAATAACATATAGGTCCATAGGGCCCCGGCGTGTAATATATTGATCTTCTTTTCCATTCACAGCACTAACCTACCATTCTATTTATCCCGTCAACACCTACAAATAGCTTTAAAATGCAAAAAAAAACACCAAAAAAAACCCCAACAAAAACAGCCACATCCTGATATTCATACGCAATGATTAGGTCGTATTGACAGGATTTCAAAAATGTTTCACGGCACCGTATTTCACGGTACATACGCACTGTGTTGACGGGATTAAATGAGATTTTATGATTGCTCGCCAATTACAATTAACTTTTGGCTCGGAGTACCAATTGCGTATCGAGTTTTAATTTAATTACGCTATGCAGTTGCTATGGTTGCAGTTTTATCAAAACCAACCAATACCCACGTGATGTAAACAATCCGCCAGAGTTAAGTGGCGTTGCAGCATATTTTCACAGTTGACACTCACCGATTTTTCATGAGCAGACCATATATATATACCATAGACCAGACGGGATACAGCTGTTTACACTGATGCTTCAGCAGCCAATTCTATGACATATTCATCTGTATGCAATGAAGATTGAAATATATTGTTAATTGCTGTCATAAACAGATGACTTGAACTGCAAATGTTCTGTACATCACATCAAGATAACATACCGCCGGTAGCACAGCTACAAGATGAGTTTAATAATCTATCGGAATGGGAGAGGAAATGGAGGATGTCCTTTGACATCAGAAAATGCCATGTAATGCACATCTCCAGGTCACGCAAAATACTACGAAACACATACCCCCTCCAGAACCAAGTACTTACAACTGCGAACCAAGCAACCTATCTAGGGGTGGAGATAACATCTGACTTATCATGGTCTCTACATGTGAACAAAATCACGATCAAGGCCAGCCAAAGTCTAGGCTTCCTGAAAAGGAACTTCTCACTTGCTCGCACAGAGACCAAACAAGCGGCATATAACTCGCTTGTAAGGCCAACCCTGGAGTATAGTGCATCGGCTTGGGACCCGTACATGCGCAAGGATGTCCATAAAATAGAAGACGTCCAGCGCAGAGCAGCCCGGTTTATCTCAAGCAATTATGCCAAAACTCCAGGTACGGTCACCAATATAATGTCCAAATTACAGTGGATAACACTAGAACAGAGGAGACAAACTAGTCATCTCACTCTCTTCTACAAAATGGTAAACAATCACGTTGATGTCTCCCCCACCAACTACTTGATCCCACAGATAAGGCATACACGAGACAGTCATCATTTAGCTTACCAAAAGCCAATCACATCTGTTGACTACCACAGATACTCTTTTTTTCCACGAACAGTCACAGTGTGGAACTCTTCCATAAACAATGTGTCTTTTGCTTTTAACCAATACTAACATTCTTTTCATCACCATATCATGCACACCTTCATAGGGTTTTAGTTGATTGTATTTAGGACTGCACCAGTTTTTATTTTATCCCGTCAACACAGAGCGTATGTGCCGTGACACACGGTGCCGTGAAACATTTATGATATCCAGTCAATACTATTTTTGCATTTTACAGCCATTTGTAGGTGTTGACGGGATAAATAGAATAGTAAGTTAGTGCCGTGAATGGGAAACAATATCTGGCGCGGCACGGAAACGGGATGTGGTCGGCAGAGCCTCGCCCATCCAGTTTCATGAGCCTTGCCATATATTTTTTTCCATTCACGGCCGCACTAACCTACTATTCTCTATCATTTTGCCTTGTCATCCTGGGTGGATTGAGTAGTTTGGGAGACATGGCAAACTTTCACTTTCTAACACCCCACGCATGGCCAAATACTCAAAGTGATTGCTTGCCATTATTGTAAAAGAAGAAGAATGACTTGGATTAAGCTTACCAATTTCTCAACGCCAAACAAGTCATGAAATTTCAGCAGAATCGGTTGATTCATTCAGAAGATATGACAATTCAAAGTGAAACCGAAAGCTACAGTGTAATGTAAAAACAAACCAATATGTGTGTGTATCCTAATTCCGGCATATTTGAAAACGTGCGAGATTGTACAAAAAAAGATAATTATTTAAAAGCATGCACTAAAACAATGGAGGTTATGTGTTTGATTGGTCAATGAGACATGTGTGTGATATTTGCTCAATGTCACTATAGTTATAGAGAATATTAGGTTAGTGTCGTGAATGGGAAAACTATCTGGCAAGGCTTAGGAAACGGGATTGGCGAGGCTCTGCCGAGCACATCCCGTTTCCGTGCCGCGCCAGATATTTTCCCCATTCACGGCACTAATCTACTATTCTATTTATCCCGTCAACACCTACAAATGGCTTTAACATGTAAAAAAAACCATAGTCACCACACATAGTCATACGCAGTGATTAGGTCGTATTGACAGGATATCAAAAATGTTTCACGGCACCGTGTTTCACGGAACATACGCACTGTGTTGACGGGATAAAATTGTAGATGTTGGTACTTCTGACATTGTCGCGTTTTTAGTTTGACAAGAGTTGAATAGAATTAACAATATTTAAACAAATATGTAATACCTTTCAATAAAATTTCAGGATGTAGTATATAAATAGCGGAAATAGACAAGTAAATGATTTCATCTAAAACTATGAAGTTGTTATCAAGTAAATGGTAAAGTGTTTTATTTTATGAAAATTACACTATTTTTGAGTGTCATTCGACCATGTAGTACGTTCATTTTAACTACTTTAGCCACATTTTATGCAAGTGCTATTAGTCATTCATTAAACTACGGTGTTTGATCTTTCAATCAAACTTGTAAAAAGAGGGGGAGGCCCCGGAGTAGGGTAAAGTCATATTTTGAGGAGATAGCCAATTTTGGCTCCTTTACTATTGATAATAATGCTGAAATAGATTATTTGTACTGTATGCCAATTATTTTATCATTTGAACTTTTTGAAAGTGTGTTGATGGAATTAGATGTCATATGACTTCTGATTCGTACATTTGATCTAAGGACTCCACAAAATGCAGATAGAGGAGTGAAATAAACTCTCTACGGGGAGCCCTGAATTATCGTATAAGCCCCATTTCTCCAGTCACAGCCACATCAGACATATCGTGTTTGTTATAAGTATGACAGACGTTTCACAGGCTAAATGGCGAATAATGCAAACCTAGATCAGACTGCGCGGATGCAAATGCTGATATGGGGGTTGTTCCGAGAACCGAACTCTAATTCCAGTTTAGCTGCACGTTTTCCGCTTTATAGGTAGCAGGTGGCTACGGAAAATTATTATTAGTCGATCTATTTATAGATCGGCTAATATATTGGTTATCCATCGAATTCTGAAAAAGTTTGTAGCAACCCTTTTCTCCGCTATTCGGTAATCTACGAACGCGAATTTTTCTGTATCACTTCCAAATTGCATCAACCGATAAAGTTTGCATTTTTGGCAATTATCTCCGTTTAAAACTTTACTTGTAGCCAAATAACACAATTTTGAATACGTAATGAGCTGAACGCCGGAAGAGATTTAACCCGGAAGTTATTGTTGTTGAAGTCCATAGTTGGCTCTAATGGCCATATACGCCAACATACGCCGATTATTGGGCTAATTTAAAGCTTTTATTTATTAAACAGAACAAGTTTCAGCCACGTATAATCGCGTAAAATGTGTTTATTCGGCTAATTTATAATCGACCTCTGCTCAAAATCTCCTTACTAGCAACCCCAGCATTTTCGGGTTTATCCCAGCATCTCGGGTTTATCCCATTGGATCGAGTATGCGCGTCATTTGACGCTAGTTAATATTCACAAAATTTTCCACCAATCAAAACGAAGAATTGCCCTTCATAGCCAACTTTGATTTGTTTACGTATCATGCAGGGATGGCAGGGATGCATCCAGCACGCGCGATTGCGGCAATCCCCCTTAATTATTGTCAATGCCGCAAATTATTGATTGTCTTGCACCCGACATCGCGCAAAAGATCACGGATGGGGCACATTAGGCCAATCTGGGCATGTGCCTGAATACGCAGGAGCTTGCGTTTTAGATGACACTGTAACCGCTAGATATATATAGCTCCGGTAGCTCCGCCCACTCGCGTGCTGCCACAGAATTCGGACAAACACACAGTGACTACAACTTTGTGTATTGCGGAGTGTAATTTGTAGATAAATAGAGCATACAGTACAGGTGTTACGCTGGAATATTTCGCAACATAATGGTGACAACAAAACATTGCTGCTATGGCATTGCTGCTATTGGATGGATTTGGGAACGGGTTTCCAAAACCTGCACAAAATCGAGAAAAATGTCAACGCTGGGTACAGAACTGTGGTCGAAAATAGTTTACCATTGACAATGTTACCAGAGACACCTACATATGTTCGATGCACTTTACCCTGATTTGATCGGCTAATAACATCATGCTCTGCATGACTTTTCATTTTTTTTATTAATACGTTCCAACGAAATAACAATTCGTTCCCTCAATTTAACAATTAGTTCCCACGAATTAACAATTCTTTCCCTAAATTTAACAATTCGTTCCCACGGGAATGAATTGTTAATTCGTGGGAACGAATTGTTATATCGTGGGAACGAATTGTTATATCGTGGAAACGAATTGTTAATTCGAGGGAACGAATTGTTAAATTGAGGGAACGAATTGTCATTTCGTGAGAACGAATTGTTAATTCGAGGGAACGAATTGTTATATCGTGGGAACGAATTGTTGATTCGAGGAAACGAATTGTTAAATTGAGGGAACGAATTGTTATTTCGTGGGAACGAATTAATAATAAAACATTCATGTCCCCTGTGGGGCTCCGTAGATGGCTCTATATGTAATGCAGTGTAATGAAATGTAATTATGTACTATGTACTAATTCCATTCCATTCATTTACATGTAATAACTAATATAATTAATATGATGGAGGAATATTTCCAAACTTGTGTGTTTGGAAAATGTTTTGTTTACTTCCTCCTTCGTAATTTGCAAATAAAATAATTTCGTATGGCTGGGAGTATCTAAGCTACATATAAAGCGGAAAACGTGCAGTTAATCTGGGAGCAACACTGGTCGGTAATGTCAAAGGCCCCATTCCTCGAGTCACAGCAACATATCGAGTCAATATCGACCGGTGTACAGTGGGGTCAGCGTGTAAGTGCACACACGAACCAACAAGACAGGTTGGTTCCAACCTGTCGTGTTCGTTCGTGTGTGCACTTACACGCTGACCCCACTGTTCCAACCTGTCGTGTTCGTTCGTGTGTGCACTTACACGCTGACCCCACTGTAGGCCCAGATTGAAACACAATGACATACTAGTATATAAACTACACATGATTAAATGAGTAACTTACCAGAATGTTGTTAAGGTTGTGTTATAACCTGACGCTATAAACATGATAAATAAGCCACTTCATACTCGACTATGTGTGTGTAAACCCCGAGCATGTTGAGTGTACACAGACATGCACTGCACACGTGACGTCCGTAACTACACACGCAAAGCGCTGTCGGTGTCTGTGAATGATCGAGCGAATAATAAATGCGGAATATGTTGTTAGCAACGTGTGTTGCTGCAAATGAGTTACAATTTATGCTTGAATTATTGATAATATATTTTGTTTCCCTATTCTATAACAACCGATTGCTTTTATAATTATCGAATACATATAACTTGTGTATACATAGGCGAAAATATGCGTTTAAATGAGTTGCCATTCATGTTTGATATACTGACCACATATGTGGCTGTGAGTGGAGAAATGGGGCTTATGGGTTTTGCCACCAGTGTGGATCCAGATCAGCCTGTGCATCCGCAGTCTGATCCGGATCTCGCTTTTCGCCTTTCCATCGGTGAAACACACACCCTACACGCCATTGTTCTAACATCGAATATAGATTGTTATCAGGCTACAGGACTGGAGTGTGCTGTTTGATCAGGAGCTACACTGGTCACACATTCCACAAGCCCCATGTCTCTAGTCACAACCACATATTTTTTTCAGCAATCGAGCAATTTAATAAGTATCAAAGATATAACCAATAGTGTATAATCAATACCAAGGTGCATGATCACGTGGTACTAACAACAACAACAAGTACTGAAACTTCCAGAATCTGATTCAAGGTACGTATTCTTTTATAATGTCCTTATTACGTAGCGGACTTTCATGAAATATGGCGCATCAAACGCGTCTTGTTCAGCTGCATTTGGTGGTCTTGGTATTTTCGGCCAAAAGTTTGTCGTTTTTGCGAAGAATCGATTTCCGTGTCTACAGACACGGAAATCGATTCTTCGCAAAAACGACATAAGTCTATGCCGAACTCCATGGACCACCAAATGCAGCTCATGAAGACGCGTTTGCTGCGCCATATTTCATCAAAATCCGTTTCATATTAAGGAAAATATCAAATAATACTTACTTTGGAGTGGGCGACGTTGTTGTTGTTGTAACCACGTGATCATGCACATGGAATACACTCGTTTTAATAAATATCATATTAAATCAACTCTGTTTCTGGCTAGCGTAATGGTTTTGTGATTTTTGCATTCGTAGATTCCAAGATCACATTAAGCAGGATTTAAATAAATAAGTTGGCTATAGTTTGGCCACAAGTCTCAATAATTTACCTGCAGTAACACTCATGTAAACTCTAACATAACATAAGCTCGTTGACTAATTTCATAAGAAAATCACAGTTGAGGAGATTGCAAGCCCAAATGAAGAGGAACATTTGATAAACACATTACCAAATTGTTATTTAAAAGTTTACTAGTTGACCTAAAAGAACAGATAACTAACTCATTTACCAACCAAACATATTGATTCTGTTTTACATTAGTATGAAGTAACGGATTTTTTATGAAATACGGCGCATTAAACGCGTCTTGTTAAGCTGCACTTGGTGGTCTCTGTACGTTGGCCCAAACTTCTGTCTACCGACACGGAAATCTATTCTTCGCAAAAACGACATAAGTCTGTGCCGAACGCCCTGGACCATCAATGCAGCTCTCTTGAAGATCAAAATCCGTTGCATATTAAGGAAAATATCAAATAATACTTATTTTTGGAGTGGGCGACGTTGTTGTTGTTGTTGTTGTTACCACGTGATCATGCACATTGTAAGTGAACCTGTTGCAGAACCAGTACTTACCGATTGCAGGTTATGTACAAGTAGTTCCCACAGCATACATACGAATAGTGGGAGAGACTGGCTAATATTAGGGGATTCTGTTAAGTTATATAGTAAAACTATCTGGTGTGTTCTAACCTATGTATACAATTATATGTTTATTTAGCGTTTTCTTACCTACTTAATGACCACATGTGCGCTTGGATATCTGCATATTTTGACCACAGACACTTTGTGGTATGAACGACAAAACGCTATTTGCATAATACCCATTAAGTATTATATATCTAGAATGTAGGACACTCGCCATCTTTTGAACATCGGAATTCGTACTAGTGTACCTTGGGCCCGGCTCGCTAATTCAGTAATTGTAACGCGCGAGACGCGCGCGTGGTACAATTACTGAATTGGCTAGCCGGGCCCCAAGGTAAATAATCTACTTCGGAAGTCCGTTGATTGAAAAGATGGCGAGTGTCCTACATTATAGATACTTAATACGGGAGTAAAATTGGATATGATTTAAAGAGGCTTCTGTCGTTCATACCACACGGTGTCTGTGATCTTGACGTGTTCTTATCCGCAGGCGATCACGGTATACCAGCTGAAGAATGTCCTGATGCACGATATCGACTTTGAGATTGACCACTCACCGCGCTGGCAGCGTCTTACACGGCACAGGTGTGTACAGTCGCTGCTCAAACGATTGTTGTAGTCCGTCTAAGTATTTAACAATGATGAAAACACCACTCGAACGTCTAGTCAGCAACGAACCTCAACTTCTCCGAGATCTCGCGAGAGCGTCAAGAGACTATGAAGAGGATGACAGTAGTTCGGAAAGTGACGAGGACTGGTAGTGATCGGAAATGGGAAATATAATGGCAACAATGAGGATCTGCGACAAAACTCAGCATACGGTGTTCCGTTAAGGTCCATCGCATTATCGCTATCGTGTCGCTACTACGACACCATGATAGTACGATACTATGATGACGATACCGCGATGACACGATGTCCTTATTACGATACCAGGGTGACGATAATGCGATACCACGATAGCACGATGACGATACTACTAACGTCGTAGTATCGTCATTGGGCTATCTTGGTATCACCATGATCGTAGTAATTGTATCCCCTGGACGAAAGCAGGGAGATACTATGCATTTGACACCGAACATCGTCCGTGTCCGCCACAGACACTTCTAGTCCGGAGCATAACTAGCATACCCTTTCGAATATGTCCATGAAGATCCACACGTAAATAGACCAAATATAGTAGCAGCACTTAAATAAGTGTTCTAGTTAAGGAGATGGGTCAACCGGAAGTATCACATTAAGTGTCATATATCAAAATGTTTGTCTTGGTGTCAGGATGCTGAAAACCAATGTTGCCATTGTGGCAATTTTGTGCCGGCTGAGATTTTGGGGTAAAAAGACGGAATTTTAGATAAAAAGTGGGGACAACTGGAATCAACAAATATTACGAAATTGTTTACATAAGAGCCGCGTCGCGAGAAAACCTATCTTCGGGAGTCTGAGGAAGTCACATCGAGAAAACCTGTCTTCGGAAGTCTGACGACGTCACAAGATATGACGTCCTGAACTTAGCTGACGTAATTTCCGCTGAGACTTTGTATGTTGCACTCTGACTTCGAAGTTCAGTTACTTGTTATAGAACAATAGGCTACGATACTCGCTCACTGCAAGGCGAGTTGACTCTCCAAAAGACAAAATGCTACCGTAACACGCCCAAAACAAACACAAGGCGGTGTAAAAAGCTGATATTGCGGTAACAAATGTCTACAAAAATGTTAGAGTGGGTCGGGTCTGACCGGCCGTCGGCATTAAACCGCCCCCCCCCCCCCCATTAGTAAGCACGTTGAAACCTAAGTTGATATCTTATATTGCGCATGTGTCGAAAGTTCATTTCCACGTGAGTTTTACATTTGCGACACACGGTGCAGAGAGTATTGTCAATACTAATTAAATCGTTTTCCATAGAACAACATCTGTAAACAAAGACTTGCATAAATATGGTGCAATATGTACGTACCACATGGCTGTATACATGAATGCAGATTTATCTGAGTGTGTCTACATATTGGAATACCGATATTGTAAGCTAAGGCTGGTCACATTCCAAAAAAGGTTCGCGTGACAAAGACATCAATCATACAGGTGACCGAGTACAGCCGACATGAAAAATACCTACTGTCAGTTCCACGTTTTGCTGCCGACGAACTTTTGGCTCTTACACACATTAAATCCATAAAATAGTTTAAAGTAAGTAATTTTCCATCAGTAACAAAAAAGTCACCCTCCCCAAAAAAATGTATTTGATGAAATTCCATCAAATATTGATTTTATTGCGAAAAAACGAAAAAACGATTTTACTATGGGAATTTAACATGGGTCCGATATTTCGGAAAAATATTTCAATCACGTGCACGCAGTGGTTTGGTTGGTTACTGGAGACTGACGTCATTTCCCATTAACCAACCAAATCACCGCGTGTCACGTGATTCGATATTTTTAAAGATGGCGGCTAATATTCATTTATAATCAGGAAGTGAACGTGTTTGATTTTAAAAAGCGAATTTAGTTTAGTGACTAGTGAGACGCGTTTTTAGTGCAGTTAACGCTGAAAATCTTTGAGATTTATGTTAAAGGCCCTGAACGGCTCAGTATTACAATTTTCCGATTTTTTCAAACACAAAAAACATGTTTGGCAACTGATTTAGTACACAAAACTAACATATACTGCCTAATAGATACATCTCAAGTCTTGAGACTTACATCTTAATCGCAATGTGTAGACAACAAAAACTTATTTTGTGTACCACTCAGTGCAAAATGTCAATATTGACAATTTCATTTCCGTAACCCAACGGCTTCGGCTCGGAAGCGAGTCGATAAACTCCGGCTATCGGAATTCATCGGCCGCGAATCGGGGAGTTGGGGAGTTCACCCGAGCGTCTATCGGAAAATCGATCGGGCTTTGAAACACGCACCTGTTATTTGTTTATCAACAAATATTGATATTTTCATCGACTACAAACTCATTTTTGTACCAAAATGAATGCAAACAGTTTCAAAGTGTGTGTAAATAGAAACTTGTTGTATTTATGTCTGGGAAAACCCAATAGGAGGCCAAATTCGGCAACTTGAGGGGCTTTCTATGCCGAAAACCCGCTCCAAGCAGCGGTTTCGACAGGCAGCAACACGTTGTATAGGCGAGTAAAACGTTACGACATCGCGTGGCTTTTTCTTACAATGGTGATGAATGCGAGTTTTGTACCTTTCTAAATTTCACAATCTTCATGCCCGGGCGCATTTGAATTGTGTTGTACATTGTTTAGAAAGGTGTTTAATGTATATACAAACAAGAATTGACCATCCAAGACACGCTACAATCACCTGTGGATTTGTACAGAATGTATGTTTCCGTCTTAGACAGCCGAAAACATCCGACCCCGCTCTACCATATCCATTTTGTCCATGTAGCAGACTTCTAAGCGCTACCCTTGAAGGTGGTCTCCAATGGACATCCGTCCGTCCGTCCGTCCGTCCTGTAAAACTTGTTAACAGTAATAAGGTAGGGACTTAAAGCTTGGTGTGTGCCTTCCTTATAATGTGTGTAGATGCGCAAAGTGAATTTACGGATTTTTGATTCGACCTCCCGGTCATGGAGTATCTCACCATTTTCGACTTAGCATTTGGGAAAAGTGTGTATATTGCCATGGCGCGCCATCGACTGTGCACTAGTTTTAATGTAAGTTAAAGGTACATACCCACTCAGCAGGCAAAACTATTCTTTATGGGAATTAAATAAGTGTATAATTGTGTAAACAATTAGGAGTGCCCGCTATACAGATATAATCATTTAGTAATATCTATTTTACTCATAGTGACTCGCGGTGTTATTAGGCTATTTTCATATGAAATGAGGCATGATATTTTTTAATTATACTTTATATGATATACATTGTATAGTAATGCCAATCATTACCTGGGGTGTTATGGTGAATGAATATTTATTTTGCCTGAAAATGTCATATCTACAGAATATACGAAATTATATATAAATAATAGTCTGTGCCTACTGAGTGGGCATGTATCTTTAATGTTGAAGGTATTGTCCTCCCATTTACAGGTGTATTCCCATCTGTATTTGCTGAACTGTCATATAGCCCCCAATGAACCAACCAGTTAATCAATACAGAATGACATACCTGGACAGTAAATATTACTGTCTGTTTCATATACTTCTATGGTTTTCTACAATTATAAATTATCAAAACGCTCAGTAAACAAGACGTCAAAAAGAAGAAATCGGCATACCGAATCTGCCGTACATGCGAACACGTTTATACTTACTGGTACATGAACTTGCCTGTTTCTCTTTGTCGCTCTTCACTTTCATGTATTACTAAATAAAAACAATCAAGCTCATCTGTCTATACAGTCATTATTCAATGCCAAACATCCTTCTAGTTTCTCAACTTGCAAACTGTTGTAAATGTTGGCGTATACTCTATGTGTACCGGTAGATACGTAGATACTGTAACGTCGTTTTGACGTCGTTTGACGTCGCTTTTACGTGACGTCTCATTTGCTCAAACGACATGAATAGTGGTGTTGTATACAATATAATAACTTAATGAATATTGCATATATCATGATCAAATAAAAAGCATTCAATTCATCATACAAATATCATTGTCATAGCAACAAAATGTTAATTTGACCAAGAATTGCCCTAAGACAGGTTTTCTCGCGACGCAGCTCATATGTAATCCACATATTCATATCATCTACATATATGATATTGTACAATATAATTAAAGCATTTTCTGGAATATAAACCATACATTTTAGTTAACCGTTCCAAGGCGGTTCCCATTTTCTCACTTTTGCAGTGAAAATACGAATACGTATGGAAGCCGATGATGCCAGAACATTTTCACACTTACATTTTGAAGTACAGGAATGAAATTTTTAATATAAAGTGTATTCAAACAATATCTTCAATTGTTCTTGTGTTAATTAGTACATAGTCGGTACCTCCTTAGAGCATAAACACATCAATGTGTCTCAAAAAGTGGCACTTGGGATAAAATTGCGGACCAGTTTACATCTGGTAAGTAAAGTTGTCTTAATCCTTCTAACCATCTGTATTAAATAATAAATGATTGTTCTCTATATTTAATAAATACATACCTCCTTATCTGTCCCAGATAAATACTTTGTGGCAGAGCTTGAAAAAAGTGAAAGTGGTAACGTTTTAATTTAAATTCAAGCTCCATCTAACAGGTATTTATGTGGGTAATAAATACCTCAATGGAGGTATTTACTTCTTATCTAATATGGTTTCGTGATAAGTAAAATTCATGAAACCAAGAAGAAACCAATTCAAATTCTCATGCTGACTAATTCATGAATATTCATGAGACCTTGTCAATATTGATGAGTCGGGTGACTAAATTGGTCGAATTAGATGGTATAAACGTACGTTGGTGGGACGTCATATGCGACTTCGCTAGATGCAACAATCAAAACAGCAACCATCGTGTCGTCATATGTTCTACCAAGAGATTTATGGTGTAAATAGAAACACTGAATTAATTTTGTGTACGTGATTGTTCAAACCTTCCCATTGTGTTGCCACAAAAACGTTTTGAAGCCATATTAGATTCCATCTTATTGTATGTATGCATCGTAATAAACGGGGCTAATTATATTTTATACCAGTGTAGCACCTGCACAATACTTCAATTTGCTATGACATGACACAATACATTAATACACATACTGGTGAAGGCATACACTAGTAAAAGGTGAGATAAGCTCGGTCTTGTCAGATCATGAGCAGACACATTTTAGGCACATCGTAAATATGGTGTGACTATAATCGCATACGAGCATGTTCATCATGTTAGATACTATATAAGATATATATAAAGTTATATTTAAAGTGCTCCAATATTTTTCTCTAATGTCCACCAATTTACACCAATTACATTATTAAAATATACGGTAAGTGGAAAGTTTATCTTGTATTTCGAAAGTGAAATGTGATATTTTAAGTTAGACATATGTAAATATTGTATAGGTCATTCATGAGATATGAATACAGTAGCCAGTATGCATGTTTTTCTGTCTAGTCATTACATTGCAGATACTCACTATCCATGTCGTGAATCCGCATATTTAGCTGTTCAAACGGTTCTGTTTTCGACGGATTCGACCACACAATATCTTCCAGATCGTCCACTTCACACTTGCAAGCGGCCATACACGTTGGATCATTGTGTACGCACGTGCGTCGTTCTGCACAGGAGTTTGTACATTCACAAACTATATTGTTCAAAAGCTCCGGTGCTGCAGGCGATTGACTCATTAACTGTGGCTGATGTGTGTCCCTTTCAGGCCGTTCATACCCAAATCCAACAGGATCTTGCACGACATTATTTGGAATGTTAGCTTTGCGCCATATCATAAGTTGATACAAACACATGCGGACAAGGAAACCAAAGCTGTTTTCCGTCGGAGGCAGCATTTTTCCAGTGAAATTCATTTCCGTGTTCTCACAGCGCAACATATTCAGTGGTATAGTCATTTTTCCCCATACATATCCTCGACAACATCATACTGTGAACAAAATAGAGATTTGGACATTTCGCCAGTAGTTCCTAATGTTGCCAATGCATCATGTTCAGCAGACTTCAGTATCAGTATGCAGAAGGCCGATCTCTTTCCATGATCATAGAATGAGCTAGTTGTGTCACATCCTGTCAGACATTACATTGGCAGAAGTAGGTTTCGCCGTCGATGAGCTCGAGGCATGTTGTCACAGATCATATGAATAGGAATATACCACATTAAATGTGCATGCTCCCAGTATGACCTGTTAAGAAGACGAGTCTGCTTGCAGCTACATGTATCTCTGGACGATGGTGAATGAGGAGGACAAGACTGGACTGGATACTACAATTGTTTAATTGTTTCTGCAACCATCAGATGCTTTGACACAGTGTAGTATCATTTTCGTGTCAGCTTCTTGAATGGACTTCACTAACGGTGGACCGTGTTACTTTAACGACCCTAAATTCCTGACCTCCGCTGATAATAATAACTTGACTTTCAGAAAGCAAGGTACAATTGTGCATTGTGTAATACTTTACAAGCGCAGACTTATTCCTGCAATTAATGAGAACTTGTGTCAAGTTTGGTGGGATCCGGATTGCTGGTCTCACGTTTATAGCACTTTCTTGTACGCCCCATGTTCGTTTCTCATGCGTTTGGTCCTTGATGCTGCCGTTAAGATACTTGTCGAACTCTACATGAATTTAATGTACAGCGATGTCACTGTTAGAGAGTCTACTGCGATTCAAAATAAAATTGAAGAGTCCCATCACCATTTCTTCAATGTAATTATGGCAATATGTCGTGTTGTGTCATTCATCATCTGAATGCAGGCATGCCCATCAAATACGATGGCATCACATGCTGTTATAGTGTTCACTGTTTATATTCCTTCCAGACATGGACTAGGCTGTGATTTTACTGTTGATACCATCTTACCATCCTCAGTAAACATGCTTAACGGAACTGGCGCATTTTCAACTTTTTTCTTGGCAGTGACAGCCAAATAACAATAGTTTTTCGTCCATACTCGCAGTATTCTTCTTTACTTTTAATAACTTTCTCATTCCAGACATTGCTTTCAGAACTGACCGCGGTAATATGGCATACAGGCTTTTTTCAATTGTTCCATCGTCTCGGTCTGCAAGCCTCTCTTCCACAAACTGTGTTAACATCCTGGTCATTTTTTCAAGTGCATTTACCGGACTATCCTCATTATCTTCTGGTGCAATGGCCGCGCTTATTTATTGCAGCACAGCATAACATTTGGGGTACGGTATGTGAAAATGTGTGATTTGCTTGTTTAGGACAGGGCAGGCGTCTGAACACCCCCGTCTGGATCCGCGCCTGGTGTGGTGATTTCATCTCCCAGTGATGAAACGTTTAAGTTTGCATCCAATGTAGTATATAGAGAATAGTAGGTTAGTGCCGTGAATGGGAAAAAATATCTGACAAGGCTCAGGAAACGGGATGGGCGAGGCTCTGCCGAGCACATCCCGTTTCCGTGCCGCGCCAGATATTTTGTCCCATTCACGGCACTAACCTACTATTCTATTTATTCCGTCAACACCTACGAATGGCTGTAAAATGCAAAAATAGTATTGACTGGATATCAAAAATGTTTCACGGCACCGTGTTTCACGGCACATATGCACTGTGTTGACGGGATAAATTGCAATACGAATGACATGTATATACAAATATCGTACAGTAATGTTATACATGTGTGCGTCAAATAACCTGTTAATTTGAAGTACTTACATGCAAGGAAATTGGTGCTGTCTTGGAACGGTCAGTTGCCAATTATGGTTTATATGTTACAGAAGGTTGTAATTTAAGTGCTGTATGTCAGTTATACATGTTATAACCCTGTTTGCATTATATAAGTGTCATGTATTCTCCAAAATTGCGGATTCCAGTTTCAGCCTTTTTTTGCCAAAAAAGTCATCTTTTTACCCAAAAATCTCAGCCGGCACAAAGTTGCCACAATGGCAACATTGGTTTACTAATTCCTGACATCAAGACGAACATCTTGGTATATAACATGTAATGTGATAGTAGGTTAGTGCCGTGAATGGGAACACATATCTGGCAAGGCTCAGGAAACGGGATGGGCGAGGCTCTGCCTGGATATACGGACGATACGGGAGTGTTCTGCAGCGTTACTTCCCGCAACTAGGTAAGGACGATACGAGGGTATTCTGCAGAGTTACTTCTTGACTGGATATCAAAAATGTTTCACGGCACCGTGTTTCACGGCACATACATGTACGCACTGTGTTGACGGGATAAACATGCGATTGTGGACAAGCGTCAATTTCTAGTTATATTGTAGTATAGTCATTGTGCTATCGTGGTATCGCCATCGTAGTATTGTACTATCGTCACGGTACTGTCGTGATAACGTAGAATCGTCATGGTAGTATCGTCATGGTGGCTTTATCTTTTCGCCATCGAAGTATCGTACATACGTTATATCGACCCGACATCGATATTTCGATAGCCTTGAAGGAAAACTACATATTCAACTCACATACCCATGCAAGCTGAATGGTATCTACACTGGTAGAACACAATGTCAGATTTTAACTTTTTTGGAGAAGTCGAACTAGACCAAGTGATTATCAACTAGTTGCGGGAAGTAACTCTGCAGAATACTCCCGTATCGTCCGTACCTAGCTACGGGAAGTAACTATGCAGAATACTCCCGTATCATCCGTACATAGTTGCCGGATATAACCCTGCATAATACTCCCGTATCGTCCGCACGGACAATACGGGAGTATTCTGCAGCGTTACATCCCACAACTAGGTACGGAAGATATTAATTCCCGCAACTAGTTGATACTGACATAGTCTAGTTCGACTTCTCCAGTCACAATCTCACAGTGAGTTATTTCTCAACTAATCATACACGAGCACAATCATGTCGCCTGATCAGGATCTATACTGTTTGTTGGAGGAAAAATGAGAGTTTCACGGACCAGTGCCTCAAACTGCGCGAATCCTAGATACGCAGTCGAAGCTGGTTGCTATGCAACTATGAGATACACACTGTTAGACATACGTGCCAAGTTTATATATACACAATATGTTTTGTTTGTTTGTTTGTTTGGGTTTAACGGCACGGCCTATCAACAGCTAAGGTCATTTAAGGCCGGGTCAATGGGTTTAGTATTAAATCCCATATATTACCTGCACACATGTGGGGGGGGGGGGGGGGTGGGGGGGGGGGAATCCCAAAATACCAACTGAATATTTACAATAAAAACTATATATTTAGCCCTGAAATCAGAACAATCCTGATCTGATGCCAGGTCGTCGCCACACTAGAATCACTAGAATTACTACTTCTATACTGGGTATAACCAGATTCAACTCTCAAGTAGCAAGACAGACAAATACGTACCTGAGGGCCAAACCACAGATATCGGGATTCCAGTAAAAATGAATACCATCGTTAAATTACCCTTCGCATTCGCCCAACCAACATTCCGTTGCAAAAGAACTATTTCTTTGGAATATTAAGTTTGTGATAAACTTGGCCAATATACACTAATAAAATAAATGTGGATGTGGAAAAATGGGGCTTATATATTTTGTGGCGCCCAGTGTAAATCCAGATCAGCCTGTGCATTTTGAGATTGAACTCAATGTACCATAGAGATTACAGCAACCACAGTTTATTCACATAGCTTATATTCATATATCATATCACTTTTATGAAGCAATTATCATTGAAGCCAAATGTCCTTAAGTTGTGATTTAAAGGTTTGCTACAACCATTGATAGCCAAATGTATGGAAAGAACAAAAATAGTTTTAAAAGTTTGCCATTCAATCAATATTTACATTCTGTGTAAACAATTACATATTTACGTAAAAAATAAAATAATAAAAATAAGAAACGAAGCTTTTCCCCTCGCTGGCAGCCTAGATAATAAAAAAAAATCATAAGTCCTCAGTGACATTGACCTTGGGGGTCGAAGGTGGGACAAGCGTGGCATGTGACGTCGTTCGACCAATAAATCTGTCGTGGCCCGGATATGCATATTTAGTCAATGCCTATATGATATGACAATTTGTTATCAGTTGGAGTTAGGAGATAACTGTATCTGCGGCGAAACGTAAATCGAAGTTTTCAACCGTAAATCCACCAAGTATCACCCCAAATTACAAATTTCAATACCGTTATCTCTATTATAATGTACGACCATCATTTCGGACTCATTTTCCTGATTTCTGAACCAAATACCAATCCATATGGGCATACCCTTTACAACCCTCACTATATTGGCCGATTTACGCCTTGTCTGCAACCGTGACAACTTACATAAATATAATACACGAAAAGAAATAGTGCAAAACAAATACGTAAACTAATGAAGAATTGTGTTACCATTTACAAACTTGTATTTCATCTATATATTCTTTATCATCCACCAATCATTATGTTATCTATGGTTGAACACTACCTTGAATATTAGAATAACTGTCCAATGACCTACATTGCTGGGAATTCCCATCTAAGTTAGAAAAAAAATGGCCGACATCGCTGATGCCTGCTTGTTGAGCTTGACATTTTACAGCTTTATAAGTGGATCAGTTAATGATAGTACTAGTTATGGTTGCGTATATTCACAGTGCAATTGGGAGGGCTCTCCTTCATTAGCTCCAGCATTTTGCAGAATAGCCGAATACTGACGTTTCTGGTTGTCTGAACAATCTCTATTGTATGACGTCACGGAACTTTCAGGGTGAAACGGCGCGTAGGAATACATCTAATTATGTAAATGAAATCACATGACATGCTACATACGTGTAAATCGTGGATTTACTTGCAGGTAATTAATCGATCAGCTAATCAGATTTCGACAATTTCATTAAGGTGCATTATAATATTATGTCAATGCAAAGCTCAATACCTGGTAAAATGTAAAATATGCGTAAAACCGTGTAATATGTTACACATTAACCCGAATTTTCTGTCTGTAACACAGGGCGACTTACGTCGTAAGTTGCCATGAGTTACAGACAGAAAATTCGAGTTAGTTACACATGCACGTGTTTACAGCGCCATGCCGTAAATTCTCGTCTTCTTGTGTTCACCAGTTTTGTTCACAACTGGATCACCGTTGTGCATGTACGAATCATAAGGCAGCTCATACAGGGTCTGAAACCCGTGCTTCTCGTAGATTCGCTGTGAGAAGTTGGACGTTCCTTCACCTTTAATTGCGGTGTATCCCAACTTCTTGGCAAATGCAAGCATAGCCGCCATTAGAACGGTACCTAGTCCTCTACGGCGGAACTTTCTGTTCACGCCCAGGGTATATAGATGCA
The DNA here is from genome assembly GCA_029237695.1 of Conchocele bisecta. Taxonomy (NCBI): domain Eukaryota; kingdom Metazoa; phylum Mollusca; class Bivalvia; order Lucinida; family Thyasiridae; genus Conchocele; species Conchocele bisecta. Next base: position 3,549,142 of record CM055266.1, read on the forward strand.
TGGCTTCCTTCACGCCGTACACATTGTAGAAGTCCACCTCTTTGTCCTTGTGCCCTAGAAATATGTTCAGCTCCCGTAAATTGTCGTATTGCACACTACCAAGGTCATTGACGTCCGTCTCTTTCATGGCACCACACAGTCGCACCCCCATCACTTCGTCGGTGTCGTTGAAAACGGCCATAATGGACAGACCCTGTAGATGTAAACACACTAAGTCAAACAGATATTCATGTGCGGTCAAATGGTGGACACTTTTGTTGGAATGTAAAGAGATAAGAAAAATAATATTTAAACAATGTTTGTTTTCACTTTAAATACAATTGAGTTGGAACTAAAAGGCGTACGCAGACTGTTTTGGAGAATTTATCGAGGGGTATAAACCTTTAAAAGTCCAATGATTACTGGCTGACGGCCTTCTGGGTTTCAACATGTGTAGTTGGACTGTTAACGCTTCCACCCCTAAGAAATTGAAATGGATTTTGATATGTTAATTTTGCAACCAATCAAACCGTCACAAAATGTTTTCAGACTAGTCCATTTATGAAAAAAGGGTATTGTTTTTTGTTATCAAAAATATGAAAATTACTTTCAAAAAGTGCAGATCTTGATGAGATGGCTCGTTACGAGCCGTCTCATCTGGATCTGCACTGTTTGCATAAACCGCAAAAGCGGGCTTTCTGGTTCAAAGGGTTGACAGTTTAATTGATACACGTTACATTAGCCAACAAGAGTGTCTGAGGTCTCAATATACGCCCGTCGAGGCATGGTCAGTGACTTGAAAAAAGTAGGTCAATGTCACATTAAGGTCGAATAGTATGTCGCCTGCTGATATACACCATTAGCTGATTGTTATGTGAATGTATACCGAGTATAAATTAAATCGGCCGAAAACTAGAAATATAAGAAAAGCATAACGTAGGATTTTCTGATTCGTAAAAGGGGCATAACTCCATAGGGAAAGCGGACATATACAAATACTCACTCCGGAACTTGATGGTTACCAAATATGAATTTGATTGGTGGACAAAATGTAAGATTAGGTTGTCGTAAAGTCAAAAATGGGTATTTCGGAGTCGAACAACGGGATAATTGATTTGAGGTGAAGTGAAACATTTTGCGTTACACACTGCAGCACTTGATGATGGTAAGGTGTGCAATGTATGCATTGAATGGGTGGGAAAATAGACGACTAGTTTGTCGTAAGTGGCACAAAATTGGAATTTCGGAGTCGAAAAAGGGGGATAATTCTGTAAGGATTTGAGGTGGATTTACAGATTTTGCGTTAAGCACTGAGGGACTTGATAGTAGTCACGTATGGAAAGTATGAACTTGCTCAGATGATATCTGTAGGACTAGTTCGCTGTACAAGACTAAAGTTTACGGACGGACGGATGGACAACGCCACTACATAATATTTCAAAAGTGCGTATAAAATTTATTTTTGTATACAAATCGATGCTGATTACAAACCTTTAGCAAAACTCATTGGTGGTTACCAACATGTAGCAAAACTCATTGGTTGTTACCAACCTATAGCAAAACTCATTGGTGGTTACCAACCTGTACCACAACTCATTGGTTGTTACCAACATATAGCAAAACTCTTTGGTGGTTACCAACCTGTAGCAAAACTCATTGGTGGTTACCAACCTGGCAAAACTCATTGGTGGTTACCAACCTGTAGCAAAACTCATTGGTGTTTACCAACATATAGCAAAACTCATTGGTGGTTACCAACCAATAGCAAAACTCATTGGTGGTTACCAACTTATAGGAAAACTAATTGGTGGTCACCAACCTGTAGCAAAACTCATTGGTGGTTACCAACCTGTAGCAAAACTCATTGGTGGTTAACAACCTGTAGCAAAACTCATTGGTGGTTACCAACCTGTAGCAAAACGCATTGGTGGTTACCAACATATAGCAAAACTCATTGGTGGTGGCCAACGTTTATCAAATTCAATGGAGATATCCATCAATGTGAAGAAGCTATTGGTGAAGTTTGGAGAGATCCGACTAATGGATCATATTCAACATTTGGATGTACGTCAAAATTACTGACATGAATGTTGAGATAAACAACGCAAAGGTCAATGTCACCCAAATGACACTAGATGGATAGCTATGAATGTGAGAAAGCTATTGATTAAAGGTACCTGCCCACTTAGTAGGCACAAAATGTTCTTTGTATCAGAGACATCGTCCGAGACATTTTCTGGCAAAATAAACATTCATTCACCATTACCGCACATATTGATTGGCATTATTATACATTTTATATCAGACGTAAATTTCCACACTGATATCAGGGGCGATAATCGTGTTTCCTTAAAATGTTAAGGGACATTACTATTTATTCTCTGATCATACTTTATAATATGTCAAAAATATTATTTTTTAAGGTGACGCATTTAATTAGTATAAATAATTAAAAAATACCACGCCTCATTTGCATATGAAAACAGCCAGATACCACCGCGCGTGACTATCAGTAAAATAAATATCACTAAATGATTATATCTATATAGCGGGCACTCGTAATTTTCAGGACTGGTGGAATAGTGACACAATTATACACTTATTTCATTCCCGCCTATAAAGAACAGTTTTGCGCCTACTGAGTGGGCAGAGACCTTTAAGTTTGGACATGATCCAATTTACATCCCAAATTGTTGACAACGACGACGACGACGACGACGACACCGGAATTGTGACCGCTATGTCTCACTTTCCACTATCGTGGGGGAAACAAAAATCACGGTGGTGTCCAACCTGTACGAGATTGTCGAGAACATTTTGCTGTAACACCGGGTGCCATTGCACATCGAAGGCCTGGCTCAGGGGCTCGTCGGGGAGGAAGTGATGGGCAATAATGTCACAGGCAGCGGCGTACCGGGCCTCAGATACCAACTCCAGGCGCCCGCCTTCTATCTCAAATCGCGCCTTGATGTTGTCAAACGCCTGTAGTGAGAAAACAGTCGCCGCCGGCTGATTAAATGGAAATCACGGCTTTTGCGGAAATACTTATATCCCGCTGATACATGTACGTCAAAGTGAAACAAATAACATAAGCTTAACCCAATTTCTCTGCATGCAAATATGATACAAGCCACGGGTTTTTGTACCCAAGTATATGTGCGATATCTACGGAGACCCGCAGGGGACGTTGAATTCTTTTTTTTAATTAATTCGTTCCAACGAAATAACAATTCGTTCCATCAATTTAACAATTCGTTCCCACGAATTAACAATTCGTTCCCGCGAATTAACAATTCGTTCCCTCAATTGAAAAATTCGTTCCCACGAAATAACGATTCGTTCCCACGGGAACGAATTGTATTTCGTGAGAACGAATTGTAACATCGTGGGAACGAATTGTTAATTCGAGGGAACGAATTGCTAAATTGAGGGAACGAATTGTCATTTCGTAGGAATGAATTATCATTTCGTGGGAACGAATTGTTATATCATGGGAACGAATTGTTAATTCGAGGAAACGAATTGTTAAATTGAGGGAACGAATTGTTATTTCGTGGGAACGAATTAATAAAAAAAATCCATGTCCCCTGCAGGGCTCAGTAGATATCTGACAAATATTTACAAAATTCACGATATTTTCCGTAAAGGACGTTGCAAGTTGAGGAAATGTTCAGAGCAGAGCCGCATTTGCTATGACAGTTTCGTCAACGTTTGACTTCATATACAGAAAACATGAGGGTTTCTGCAAATATTTGTTTCATGAAACATCGCACTTCTCCTTAGGTAAAAATCCACACAGCTTGTCTCAATAGTATAGCAAGGTGTATGATCACGTGGTACTAACAACAACAACAAGTACTGAAACTTCCAGAATCCATCTGATTCAAAGTACGTATTATTTTATATTGTCCTTATTGCGTAACGGATTTTGATGAAATATGGCGCATCAAACGCGTCTTGTTAAGCTGTATTTTGTGGTCTTTGTATGTACGCCCAAACTTTTGTCGTTTTTGCGAAGAATCGATTGCCTTGTCTACCGACACGGAAATCGATTCTTCGCATAAACGACATAACTCTGTGCCGAACTCCCTGGACCACCAAATGCAGCTCACGAAGACGCGTTTGCTGTGCCATATTTCATAAAAATCCTTTGCATATTAAGGAAAATATCAAATAACATTTACTTTGGAGTGGGCGACGTTGTTGTTGTTGTAACCACGTGATCATGCACCTTGCATATGGTTACTATTGATATTCGGTAATAAAACCCAAATAGTAACCATTTTACTATTGGCTTTATTTATTAAATTAAATAAAAAATAACCAGCACCAGTCAGAGAAATAAAAACACTATGTTGATGAAATAACAATAAAACAATATATTTGCAATGTAGTGTGTACTTACCTTTATTTTGTCCTCTCTGGAGAGCGAATCCGTTATAAATGACGTCATAACGGCAAACACTTCAATTCTGCAACATCAGAGCAAAACATTGTTTCATGAATGCGGAAATCGGTCATATGTATCAGTCATATGTATCAGTCATATTTATCCGACATATTTATGAGCCGTATCTACGAGTCATATGTATTGGTTATAAGCATCTGTTATATTTATTAGTCATATTTACCAGCCGTACTTATCAGTCGTATCTATCAGTCATATTTACCAGTCATATCTATCATTTATATTTATCAGTCATGTGTATCAGTCGTATTCATCATTCATACATCTAACAACTATTCGCAGATGAAAACTATACATACACTGGTCAGATGAAAACTATACATACACTGGTCAGATGAAAACTATACATACACTGGTCAGATGTAAACTATACATACACTGGTCAGATGTAAGCTATACATACACTGGTCAGATGTAAACTATACATACACTGGTCAGATAATACAGTGGAACCTCTCTAAACCAGAGGTCCCCAGGGTGTCCGGTTTAGAGAGGTCCCACTGTAATTAAGCACTCCATGAACAAGTTAGTTTTGTCAGTTTCAATCATGAACAGACACGACAATGAAATCAATCACAGTGACACCCATCTAAATTAAACACACTGTGGTTCAAAGTGTGTCTACTGTCTGTTTCACGAAACCTGCCCAAATTTTACGGCCATATAAACAATGCAAAAACTGATTCGACTGTGTGGATGCACGGGCTGATTTGGATCTACACTGGTCGCAAAACACATAATCTCCATTTATCCAGTCACAGGCACATGTGATTGTTCATAAGATTGTTCACATATGATACCATCATTTAATAACATATAGGCCCATAGGGCCCCGGCGTACAATATATTGTTGTCAGATTCGGCAGAGCCCATTCCATTTCCGTGCCGCGCCAGATATATATTTCCCATTCACAGCACTAATCTACTATTCTATTTATCCCGTCAACACCTACAAATAGCTTTAAAATGCAAAAAAAAACAAGAGGGCCATGATGGCCCTAATTCGCTCACCTGACTCCATGAACACCAGAGGAGAATGTGACATTGAGTTCATGTGTTTTAACAAAATTGTGCTATTTTTAGATGGCGGTCATCTTGGATTAAGCGATGACTCTCATTTTACCAAATCTGAAAATGCTTCACCCAAGGATCTTAACTTCATATGAAGTTTGGCCAGCATCGGTCATGTGGTTCCTGAGAAAATGACGTTCAAAATCTCGAATAAATGGACCTTTTGGTGGCCATCATGGATGACATAATCATCCGATTCCGACGAATATTGCACCAGAGCAATCGCCTCATCGATACGTTCAATTTGTTATATGACATGAGCATATTTGGTCAAAAATAAAATTTGACCAGGGCCATGCCCATTTTTGACCCCGGGGTCACCATTTTAACAAATTTGGATTAGCGATGACCTCCATTTTAACAAATCTGAAAAGACATCACCCATGGACCATAACTTTTAAGTTTGGCTACCATGGGCCAAGCGGTTCATGTGAAGAAGAATTTTGAAATCTCTAATAAAATAACGACCTTTTTACCTTTCGGTGGCCATCTTGGATGACATAACAATCCGATTTCGACAAAAAATGCACCAGAGTGATCGCCTTGTTGATACCGTCGATTTGATATATGACATGACCATATTCGGTCAAAAATAAAATTTTACCCAAATTTGACCCCACGGGCCACGCCCATTTTTGACCCCGGGGTCACCATTTTAAAAACTTTGAAAGAGCATTGTACATCGATCATTCCTACCAAGTTTTGTCGAAATCCGGTTGGCGGTTCTTGAGAAGAAGATTTTTGAAGATTTTGTGCTATTTTTAGACGGCGGCCATCTTGAATTACGTAATGACGTCATTCTAACAATTTTATAATCCCCCTACCTAAGGACCATGACCATGAAGTTTGGTGACTATAGGCCCAATGGTTACCGAGGAGAAGACGTTTGAAAATGTTCACGGACGACGGACGACGACGGACGACGACGGACACATTGCGGTAACAATAGCTCACATGAGCTTCGCTCAGGTGAGCTAAAAACACAAAACAAAACAGCCACATCCTCATATTCATACGCAATGACTAGGTCGTATTGACCGGATTTCAAAAATGTTTAACGGCACCGTGGTTCACGGTGAATACGCACTGTGTTGATGGGATAAAGCTGTTTACAGTGATGCTTCAGCAGCCAATTCTATGACATATTCATCTGTATGCAATGAAGATTGACATATATTGTTAATTGCTGTCATGAACAGATGACTTGAACTGCAAGAAAGGCATCATATAGATAAATGTTCTGTACATCGCAGTGTTGTTCAACGTACACAACACACCATTCAACCAATTAAAAAGATAAGATACCGCCGGTAGCACAGCTACAAGATAATTTGAATAGTCTATCGGAATGGGAGAGGAAATGTAGGATGTCCTTTAACATCAGAAAATGCCATGTAATGCACATCTCCAGGTCACGCAAAATACTGCGAAACACATACACTCTCCAGAACCAAGTACTTACAACTGTGAACCAAGCAACCTATTTAGGGGTGGAGATAACATCTGACTTATCATGGTCTCCACATGTGAACAAAATCACGAGCAAGGCCAGCCAAAGTCTAGGCTTCCTGAAAAGGAACTTCCCACTTGTTCACCCAGAGACCAAATAAGCGGCATATAACTCGCTTGTAAGGCCCGTACATGCACAAGGATGTCCAGAAAATAGAAGACGTCCAGCGCAGAGCAGCCAGGTTTGTCTCAAACAATTATGCCAAAACTCCGGGTATGGTCACCAATATAATGTCCAAATTACAGTGGATACCCCTAGAACAGAGGAGACAAACTAGTCGTCTCACTCTCTTCTTCAAAATGGCAAACAATCACGTTGATGTCTCACCCACCAACTACTTGATCCCACAGACAAGGCATACACGAGTCTTCATTTAGCTTACCAAAAGCCAATCACATATGTTGAATACCACAAATACTCGTCTTTTCCACGAACACTCACAGTGTGGAACTCCCTGCCGTCATATGTAGTCAGTGCTGACACAATCCTCGGATTTAAGTCGGCGCTGGCTACATTGACACTTCCATAAACAATGTGTCTTTTGCTTTTAACCAATACTAACATTCTTTTCATCACCATATCATGCACACCTTCATAGGATTTTAGTGGATTGTATTTAGGACTGCACCCGTTTTTATTTTATCCCGTCAACACAGAGCGTATGTGCCGTGAAACACGGTGCCGTGAAACATTTTTGATATCCAGTCAATACTATTTTTGCATTTTACAGCCATTTGTAGGTGTTGACGGGATACATAGAATAGTAGGTTAGTGCCGTGAATGGGAAAACATATCTGGCGCGGCACGGAAACGGGATGTGCTCGGCAGAGCCTCGCCCATCCCGTTTCCTGAGCATTGCCAGATATTTTTCCCATTCACGGCACTAACCTACTATTCTCTATCACTTTGCCTTGTCATCCTGGGTGGATTGAGTAGCTTGGGAGACATGGCAAACTTTCACTTGCTAACACCCCACGCATGGCCAAAAGTGACTACTTGCCGTTATTGTAAAAGAAGAAGAATGACTTGGATTAAGTTTCCCGATTTCTGTGTAGTAGTATTGCACCATTCACATTTTGTGGGCGAATAACATTGGATTATTCTAAATATCAAACGATATAATGGCATAACAATTCTGATGAAATTTTGCGGATACTTTATTAAGCACACTATAAAATGAGTATATTCTTCGTAAAACTATAACAGAACTCAACGCCAAACAAGTCATGCAATTTCAGCAGAATCGGTTGATTCATTCAGAAGATATGACAATTCAAAGTGAAACCGAAAGTTACAGTGTAATGTAAAGACAAACCAATATGCGTGTGTTCCTAATTCCGGCATATTTGAAAACGTGCGAGATTGTACAAAAAAAAGATAATTATTCAAAAGCATGCAATAAAATGTGTATGATCATGATGATTGGTCAATGAGACATGTGTGTGATATTTGCTCAATGTCACTACAGTTATAGAGAATAGTAGGTTAGTGCCGTGAATGGGAAAAAATATATGGCAAGGCTTAGGAAACGGGATGGGCGAGGCTCTGCCGAGCACATCCCGTTTCCGTGCCGCGCCAGATATCTTCCCCATTCACGGCACTAACCTACTATTATATTTATCCCGTCAACACCTGCAAATGGTTTTAAAATGTAAACAAAATAACCAGTCACCGCACATATTCATACGCAGTGATTAGGTCGTATTGACAGGATACAAAAGAATGTTTCACGGCACCGTGTTTCAAGGCACATACGCAATGTGTTGATTGGGATACAATTGTAGATGTTGGTACTTCTGACATTGTCGCGTTTTTAGTTTGACAAGAGTTGAATAGAATTAACAATATTTAAAAAAATATGTAATACCTTTCAATAAAATTTCAGGATGTAGTATATAAACAGCGGAAATAGACAAGTAAATGCTTTCATCTAAAACTATGAAGTTGTTATCAAGTAAATCGCAAAGTACTTTTACACATAGTGTTATATTTTATGAAAATTACACTATTTTTGAGTGTCATTCGATCACGTAGTACGTTCATTTTAACTACTTTAGCCACATTTTATTCAAGTGCTATTAGTCATTCATTAAACTACAGTGTTTGATCTTTCAAACAAACTTGTAAACAGAGGGCCGGGGTAGGGTAAAATCATATTTTGAGGAGATAGCCAATTTTGGCTCCTTTATTATTGATAATAATGCTGAAATATATTATCTGTACTATATGCTAATTATTTCAGTTTATCATTTGAACTTTTTGAAAGTTTGTTGATGGAATTAGAATTACTTCAAATGACTTCAGACTCGTACACTTCTAAGGACTCCAAACAATGCAGATAGAGGAGTCAAATGACCCTTGGAATGAACTCGTTACTGGGAGCCCTGAATTATCTTATAAGCCCCATTTCTCCAGTCACAGCCACATCAGACATATCGTGTTTGTTATAAGCGTGACAGATGTTTCATTGGCTAAATGGCGAATAATGCAAACCTAGATCAGACTGCGCGGATGCAAATGCTGATATGGGGGTTGTTCTGAGTACCGAACTCTAATTCCAGTTTAGCTGCACGTTTTCCGCTTTATAGGCAGCAGGTGGCTATATATTTTATTAATTCGTTCCAACGAAATAACAATTCGTTCCCTCAATTTAACAATTAGTTCCCACGAATTAACAATTCGTTCCCACGAATTAACAATTCGTTCTCACGAATTAACAATTCGTTCCCTCAATTTAACAATTCGTTCCCACGGGAATGAATTGTTAATTCGTGGGAACGAATTTTTATATCGTGGGAACGAACTGTTATATCGTGGGAACGAATTGTTGATTCGAGGAAACGAATTGTTAAATTGAGGGAACGAATTGTTATTTCGTGGGAACGAATTAATAATAAAACATTCATGTCCCCTGTGGGGCTCCGTAGGTGGCTCTATATGTAATGCAGTGTAATGAAATGTAAGTATGTACTATGTACTACTGTCTGTTTCACGAAAGCTGCCCAAATTTTACGGCTATATAAACAATTCAAAAACAAGATTTCTTTTGATAATATTAAATTAAAGGAAAATTTAAGAATGAGCCTTCTTTTTATTTCGTGAAATTTGGTCAAATATTGGTTTTATTACGAAAAATTTATTTCTCTATGGGAATTTAACATGGGGAGAAAAGAGGTAGAGGACTTGTGGGAGGAGTCAAAAAACAGTTTTTTTTGGAAATTTACTCAGAAACCTAGCGAGATAGCTTGGAAATGATCTAACTAAGAAAACAAAAGTTACATTTTAAAAATCGGTCCAGTATTTCTGAAATTCTAAAAAATTTCCACATGTTAATGCACCAGTCAATGGAAATCCCCGCCCGCCCTGGCCCGGGGAATAGCCGGGACGTAGCCGGGCATACCCCGGTGTTTTAACCTGTCACGATGCCCCGCACTACGGGGACAACCCTGGGGCTTTAACTTCGCCAAAATATGCGGGGACGTAACCCCGGGGCTTTACCGGGGTTTTAACATACTTTTTAACTAGTTTTTTTCTGGATCTCAGCAGTCTTTATTTATTGAACTATAACCATGATATCTTTCTCTAAGCCATGCAGGAAAAATGTCGTTCTTTTATTAGAGATTTCAAATATCTTCTTCATACAAACCGCTTGGCCATTGGTGGCCAAACTTCGCAGTTATTTTTCATTGGTAAAGCCTTTTCAGTTTTGTTAAAATGGCGTTCGTCGTTAATCCAAGATGGCCACGGTCTAAAAATAGCATAAATTCTTAAAAAATCTTCTCGCGAACGTCCAAACCGATTTCGACGAAACTTGACAGGAATGATCGATGTACAATGCTTTTTCAAAGCTGTTAAAATGGTGACCTCTGGGTCAAAAATGGGCATGGCCTGGGGGAGGGGGTAAAATAGGGGTCAACTTTTTTGCGGAATATGGTTATATTATACATAAAATCTAAGGATTGCAATAAAAAGTAGGCTGGAAGCATCCTGTTGTGGTCTCCAAACCTCTCAAAGTTGTGTAAGATATATATGTACATATCGCGAGACAACTCCTACCCTGGTGACTTCTCAAGTTCAACATTTTGTGCCTGTAATGGGCTTATTTTGATGTATATGTAGTGACAAATTTACATACCAGTAATTGCTTGATTTTTGTGACATTGCACAGGTGATCGATATAGGGCCATCATGGCCCTCTTGTTTCATATCCTACACAATATTACGTCCTTGAAATATGGTAGTCCTGATCCCTAAACTGCACCAATATTAGGTAGGACAAATCTTACCAAATGATACAAAACGACACCTTAATGAGTGATCAGGTATGATGTTGTCCTGGATGTGACAGATAATGTAGCAACTCGCTACCTGCTGAATGATGCGTGTGTTCTCGCTGGTAAGCCATTGGTCTCGGGTAGTGCACTCCGGTTTGAAGGACAGGTATGTACATGCTGTTTATTCAACCAGGTGAGATGATCATTATGAAATATTGTACAAGTTATTGGGTCCTTTCACTAAACAAACAAGTGATTTGGTTACATTTCACACATGATAATTTATAAGCAAATTAAAATAAAATATGGCCAAGAGTTGCGCAAATTAAGGCGAAGTGGAGGTGACTGTCTCATGACTCAGAATCAGATGGTGTCCGAAAAAATGAAACACTTTATTGTGACATTGTGATGTCATTTCTCCATATATGGGAAATACGGGAGTGGTGCAGTTTTAGAGACGATTCTCATGTGCTGTCCAAACATAATTTTAGAAATATTGAAAATAAGAAAGAAACTGCTTTTTAATACACATTGTTTTAAAGTCACTTTTTTTATTAAATTTTCGACCAAAATAGTATGAAAATGTATCGGCAGTCCTATGTGACGTCCATAGTGTGGCAGTAAACCGGATGTTATGAGCCGGACGTCGAAAGTAAAACAAGCCCATTCTGCGACACTTCCTGGGCCACGGTGATCATGACGTGGGTGTCGCTGTCCTCCAGAAGCTGTACAGCGAAGGACGCATATTTCATCTTCTTACGGAAGAAAATTGGATAAAAAGACTGGGAACGAACTTCCCACATGGGTGTAATGTGATGTGTAACATGTGAATTGGTGTTTTGATCCGGACGTATTCAACATGGTCAACATGATACTAGAAAGGCGAACAATCCCGTTACTGGTGTCAGGTTGAAAGGGTTTTATTTATATATTTTTGTTTTTGTACTACATAAGGTAGCGGCGTCAATCGCATTCTTGGTTTACCACATGCAGCCCGATGCTGGAAACGCGAATTTTTTCTGTAATGACCTTTGCTGTTGAACGGACGTTAAACAATATTCAATCAATCAATCAATCTTTGTCCTCTAGACTGGGTTGTACCCAGTGATTGAATTGTTATTTTTAAATGTTTTGTACATCATCTATACACACTGATTGAACAAGCCTCCTCTTCTCCATTTTTTTAATATCAGCTTTGAAATATGCCCCGCACTGCAGGGCCTTTACGGGGGATTTAACCTTACTGATGTCCCCGGGGTGCGGGGCCATTTACCCGGGGTTTAACCAGCCAGATTGCCCCGCACTGCGGGGACATAGCGGGGCTTTAACTGAGTCAAAATTATAAGCCCCGCTATTCCCTGGGCCAGGGGGGGGGGGGGGGGGGGGGGGGGGGGTGTGGGGGGGGGGCGGGGATTTCCATTGACTGGTGCATAAATCCCCATAGACATCTTCACTCCGTGAAGATGTCTATGGGGATTTACTCCGTGAAGATGTCTATGGGGATTTAACATGGGGAAATTTTGTTTTCGCAATAAAATCAATATTTGACCAAATTTCACGAAATAAAAAGAAGGCTCATTCTTAAATTTTCCTTTAATTGAATATTATCGAAAAAAATATTGTTTTTGCATTGTTTATATAGCCGTAAAATTTGGGCAGCTTTCGTGAAACAGACAGTAATTCCATTCCATTCATCCCTTACATGTATCATGCACATAAAGAGTTAATATAATAGAGGAATATGCAAATAAAATACATCCGTATATCTGGGAGTATCTAAGCTACATATAAAGCGGAAAACGTGCAGTTAATCTGGGAGCAAGACTGGTCGGTAATGTCATAGGCCCCATTCATCCAGTCACAGCAACATATTGAGTCACTATCGACCGGTGTACTGTACAGTGGGGTCAGAGTGTAAGTTCACACACGAACGAACACGACAGGTTGGTTCCAACCTGTCATGTTCGTTCGTGTGTTCACTTACACGCTGACCCCACTGTTCCAACCTGTCGTGTTCGTTCGTGTGTGCATTTACACGCTGACCCCACTGTACTTCCTCCTTCGTAATTTGCAAATAAAATACATCCGTATATCTGGGAGTATCTAAGCTACATATAAAGTGGAAAACGTGCAGTTAATCTGGGAGCAACACTGGTCGGCAATGTCATAGGCCCCATTCATCCAGTCACAGCAACATATTGAGTCACTATCGACCGGTGTAGGCCCAGATTGAAACAAAATGACATACTAGTATATAAACTATCAAAGGACTGAAAGTCCTGAAATCCTTCGCAGTTGCGACAAAAAGTATTCTCTCAAAGTGTCGTCACAGACTGGAATGCACTCCCTAGTGATTATGTAAATTCGAACACACTAAATAGTTTCAAAAGTTCACTCAACTCCACCTGGAAGAAGAGACCCAGCAAATTCAACACGTGAAAATATTGTACAGACATTTTAACCATGATTTAGTTGCGCTCTCCCCCCAGTTTCAAAGACAATTATCCAATTTGACGTCGCTAAAATAGGCCAGTACAAGCCTAGCTTACAAGAAACGGCCTTCAACCAAGGTTGAACCAAGGTAGAAAATTAAAAAAAAGTACTTGCCCAGGTCAAAAAGTTACTCGCCCAGTTTTTTTTAAAATAAATTGCTATTTCCAGTTTTTGTAATGTTGAATCTTATTTATAAAAAAAAGCTTTTACATATGATCATTACCAAAACGTATGAGACATATTCACTATTATTGTTATTTATATTTTAAGTATTAAATGAACATAAACAAACAAATAGCAGCGAATTTGCTCAGAGGCTTGCACACTTCTTATTTTCTATAAGCGTTGAGTGACATAGATTTAGTTTAATTTATAGTGGCTATGTTTGCATGCGCTGCGTGCTGCCATAATTACTAAATTGAATGGTTTCGGACCCGGCGCCGATCGTTTCGTCCCAAGCCGTTATGTTCGGCGTCTGAAATGCGCGTTAACCCAACTGTATACGAGACGATATATGTGGCCGCGTATGCACTAGTCTATACTCGCAGTCCTATTATTTGTTAGCCCGGCCGCGTAAAGCCGGCAAATAATCCGTGAATTAAACTTGCCCGATATGGACCGTGTTCAAAATCGCTAGAGATTCTACCCGTAACCGTGTACATAGACACTGCTTGAATCTTACTTCCCGCAAATTGACGTAAACTGTAAACAACAAATGGTCGCTGAATTAATACCATTTGTTGGTCGTTATCGATGGAATTAATTGGCAATTTCTTCCAAAAAAAAAAATCCTGACCTAATCTTTCACTCGCCAAACTGGGCGGCTGCCTGTAGAAAGTACTCGACCGCCACAAAAAGCACTCGCCATGGCGAGCTGGGCGAGTGAAATTTCAACCCCTGAATTATTGTATCGATTCAGCTGCGCGAAATGACCTTGTCAATTTGCATAAACTGAAGCCATCACAGGCGCTCGGATTGTTCAACAAAAATAATAGAGTCTCATTTCATCACACTATCGGATTATTTAATGATTATGATGCATGTTTTGTTGAACGGGTATATAATAAATAGGTTTTTGGATTTGTACGGAAATATATTTCGGCGTACTCGTTCGTTCGGCGGAACCTAAAATTATTCAAACTCTAAGACAATGTTTCCTTTGTGAAGTGTATCGTACTGCATTTTCTGTGTAACGTCATTATAGATTAGTTGATGTTTTAAGTAAAATGGACACTGATTAATAATATCGATGGCTCAAGATGATTATTTAAAGCATGCGGTATGTAACTGTCAAAAAACAATGTTTCTGTTTTAAATCATCATCATTTCGCTGTCCAATGTTGGATTTTATCGAGCCATTGACCTATGACTATGTAAACGATTCTGTAATTTGTCGGCATAAAATGGCGGAAACTACTTTTCATGAGACACGAGGTTAATTGTATCAGTGCGCGTGAAAAATAATATACTCAAATTAATACATGTCAGTTTATATTATATTAAATCAGATAAACATTTTGTAATATAAATGTCGTACAGAAAAATTAACAACACATGTATTACACTACACAATATAATGTTAGCTGACTATCAGAACTATTTTTCATGGCGTATAACTACGTATAAATTACATGTGGAGCGGTCGATCATTGCGCGAAAAATATAACCTTCCTAACAAAATATTTATTATGAAACACGACAGTTAATATTTTATAAAATCACAAACTGTTTTTAAAAATATAACTGTAGCTGAAAAAAAATGTAGCTGGCCAAAAATGTGAGTGACACGTTCATAATGCACCGCTCGCTTTGGAACTCTCTCACGTGGCGTAGCTAGAATCACGAAGCATGAAGTACGTTCGTTGGTCGACAATTACTCATTTGCATAAATCATGTGAGGTCTCAAAAACCGTATAAGGACTATATCCAAGCAAATATGCTTGGATAATAAAAGATTAAATGAGTAACTTACCAGAATGTTGTTACGGTTGTCAAATAACCTGACGCTATAAATAAGCTACTTCATACTTGAATATGTGTGTGTAAACCCTGAGCATGTTGAGTGTACACAGACATGCACTGGATACGTGACGTCCGTAACTACACACGCAAAGCGCTGTCGGTGTCTGTGAATGATCGAGCGAATAATATATGCGGAATATGTTGTTTGCAGCGTGTGTTGCTGCAAATGAGTTACAATTTATGTTTGAATTATTGATCATATATTTTGTTTCCCTATTCTATAACAACCGATTGCTTTTATAATTATCGAATACATAAAACGTGTGTATACATCATGTACATGTATTTGATAACGTAAAATATGCGTTTAAATCTGTTGCTAGACATGTTTGAAGGCGAAAATATGAGTTTAAATGAGTTGTCATTCATGTTTGATATACTGACCACATATGTGGCTGTTAGTGGAGAAATACGGCTTATGGGTTTTGCGACCAGCGTAGACCAAGCTCAGCCTGTGCATCCGCAGTCTGATCCGGATCTCGCTTTTCGCCTTTTCATTGATGGAACACCCTACCCGCCATGCTTCTAACATCGAATATAGATTGTTATCAGGCTACAGGAGTGTGCTATTTGATCAGGAGCCACACTGGTCACACATTCCACAAGCCCCAGGTCTCTAGTCACAGCCACAGGTGATTCTAGCGTGTCTTGGATTGTCAATTATTGTCTGTATATACATGAAACACATTTCTAAACAATGTACAAACCAATTCCAATGCGTCCGGCTGTAAATATAATAGTACTTAGAAAGGTACAAAACTCCCATTCGCCACTATTGTAACAAAATCCCACGCGATATAGACAATTGGAACTCGACTATACAACGCATTACAACGTGTCGAAACCGCTGCTTGGGGTGGGTTTTCGGCATATATTTTACAGTTGATAATACATTAACATAAATCTCAAAGATTTCGAGTTTAAACTGCACTAAAAACGCGTCTCACTAACCTAAGTTCGATTGTTAAAATCAGACACGTTCATTTCCTGATTAAAAATGAATGTTAGCCGCCATCTTTAAAAATATTGAATCACGTGACACGCACTGATTTGGTTGGCTAATGAAAATGACGTCAATCTCCAGTAACCAACCAAAACACTGCGTGCACGTGATAGAGATATTTTCAAAGATGGCGGCTACAGGGGCGGTGGAATCGGGGGTGGGGGGGGAGAGCAATTATTGTGTAGGGGGGGGGGCCTATTCTAATACATTTGTGTAATCATGAGTACTGGGAACTTTGCTGAGAACTTTGCTGAGAATGCAGGAAATGGCGTTTCACACCACTTGGATTTCAAAAATTTCCTGTTTCGACACGCTGTAATGCGTTGTATAGGCGAGTTCAAATTGTCTACATCGCGTGGGATTTTGCAACAATGGTGGCGAATGGGAGTTTTGTACCTTTCTAAGTACTATCATATTTACACCCGGACGCATTTGAATTGTTTTGTACATTGTTTAGAAATATACAAACAATAATTGACCATCTAAGACACGCTAGAATCAACTGTGGTCACAGCCACATATTTTTTTTCAGCAATCAAACAATTTTATAAGTATCAAAGATATAAAATACAGTGTATAATCAATACCAACGTGTATGATCACGTGGTACTAACAACAACAACAAGTACTGATACTTCCAGAATCCATCTGATTCAAGGTATGTATTCTTTTATATTGTGCTTATTACGTAACGGATTTTGATGAAATATGGCTCATCAAAAGCGTCTTGTTAAGCTCAATTTGGTGGTCTTTGTATTTTCGGCCAAACTTCTGTCGTCTTTTGCGAATAATCGATTTTCGTGTCTACCGACACGGAAATCGATTCTTCGCAAAAACGACATAGGCCTGAGCCGAACTCCCTGGACCACCAAATGCAGCTCATGAAGACGCGTTTGCTGCGCCTATTTCATCAAAATCCGTTGCACATTAAGGAAAATATCAAATAATAAAATAATACTTACTTTGGAGTGGGCGATGTTGTTGTTGTTGTAACCACGTGATCATGCACCTTGAATACACTCGTTTTAATAAATATCATATTAAATCAACACTCGTGTAAACTCTAACATAACATAAGCTCGTTGATTAATTTCATAAGAAAATCACAGTTGAGGAGATTGTAGCCCAAGGAAGAGGAACATTTGATAAACACATTACCAAATGGGGACATATTGTTATTTAATAGTTTACTAGTTGACCTAAAATAACAGATAACTAACTCATTTACCAACCAAACGTATTGATTCTGTTTCACATATTAGTATCAAGGGGCAAGGACATATGTGGCATACAAACAGTAAATATCGTGTAACGTAATTCTATATGTGCATGTTTCATTTACATGTAAAATTGGAATGCTACAGTCTGGAATTCACTATGATATATGTCTTGTTCTAAGCTGACACTCAGCTTATTCTTATCTCAAACATTCCTATATATATATATACTACATCTCAATATATTCATCTTCTTTGATTTCAATTTATTTTCCTCGATAGTAAAAAACACTTTTGTATGTATCCATATACTTGTGTATCAGTATAAATATGAAATACTTTGAGAAATAAAAACAATTCATGATAAAAAAATATTTCATAAGAAAATCTGAATAGCCTCCTTTCTTATGAATAAGTAGACTCGTTTGAGCTTTATTATTTCCTAAACGTGATGAGAAACTCATCGTCACACATGTACATGTATGTACGAAACACGTTTGCTGATTTCATAAGAAACTCGGTTTAACTTCGTTTCTGTTTCTTAAGCAATCAGTAAAACCCGTTTAATAGATATCATGTAAATAAACCCTTAAATAAGATCCTTCATGAAATAACTTATCCTTGATTTTTATGAAATTAGTAAATTCGTTTACTTAATACCATATTAAACTATCACTCATGTTTGATCCACTTTAAACTAAACTCGTTGACTGATTTCTTAAGAAACAAGGCTATAGCCTCGTTTCTTATGAAATCAGTAAACACGTTTAATAAGTATCATATTACATGCAAATTCAGGTAAGATCATCTATATATAGGCGGGAATAGGAAAAGTGTGTAGAAATTGTGAGGTTCGTCCGACGTGAATCCACAAGAAATGTCCAAGTAAGATATATAACACT
This sequence comes from Conchocele bisecta, assembly GCA_029237695.1. NCBI lineage: Eukaryota > Metazoa > Mollusca > Bivalvia > Lucinida > Thyasiridae > Conchocele > Conchocele bisecta. Next base: position 3,568,081 of record CM055266.1, read on the forward strand.
TTATTTTAACAAATAACAAACAGGTCAATAAGTTAATAATCATGATGCATGATACAAACAACAAAGGTACAATGTTTTAAACATGTAAATATTTCGCTTTAACACTTTAACACTTTAACACAACGCACGCACGAACGCACACACGCGCGCGCGCACGCTCGCACGCACTGTTCTCCATTGATTGTTTAACAATTTATGAAAAACATGTTTTGACCGCACTTGAAAGACGATTCATGCAATGTTAAATATGTTTTCATGAAAATGGAGAAAACAACTCGTGAACATGTCCTAATGACTATGATAAATGGAAAATCGTCAAAATGCAATAAAATAGTGACTATTTAAATATGATAGATACAATCAGCATATGACATAATAGAGAATATCAGGCGACTGTCTTTTGATATCATATTTATCAGGTAATGCTATGGAACGCATAGGAATTCCTACCGTTTCCGAGCCGAGCCTGATGAACTTGATATCTAAAGACGCTGGCCTGGTATTCTATTTATCAGGTAACGTTTTAAATAGAAACATAAACAATTGTGGCATTGTTTTCTTGGAAATCAACGCTGACTTATGCAGCGACATATTTTATTTGTATATAATTTACAAGTGTGGCATCAATATAGGTATATATACAATATTAACACAATGGGATTAGATTGAGCCTATGCAATGCCTATATATATTATACGTGTATATGATTGATTAAAATCGTACATAAATTGTATCAATGAGGAATCTGTGGCCCGTTTCACTAAACTTCGTACAACCAAAATGTTCGTAAGAGCAAATTTAGGATCGTTTGTAAATGTCAATTGATGGATTTACAATTATTGAGCATAGGCTGCATATGCATATGCAGCCTATGCTCAATAAATGTAAATCCAATAATTGTTTAATGGAAAACATTGTTAATTTAAAATGTACAGACTATCATAATGTTGCACATAAGAAAATTTTAGTCGTACGAAGTTTAGTGAAACGGTCCCCAGCTGTGCTCGTTCTAAGTTAAAATGCGACAGGCTACATGTATGTATCCTCACTCGATACGCTTAATGGTTCTCTTCTGATATTATTGTTTGGCTTTTACGAATTATTATTTTCATTAAAAATAAATAAATAAACAACATAAAGTCATAAGCAATTACACTCGTACCCGAAGGCAAACTTTCGTAAATAGCGTGCAATATCAACCCCATGTAGTGGAACGGCTCGATTAAACAGGTAACTACATCCACTATTCACCAGTAGTAGTAATATTTATTTCATCCAGTAGGAGAGCACAAACATGAACATGTAATTAAGCATGGTGAAATATTGGAATGGTGAAGTAATAAAGAGAATGTGACAAAAGTTATACAACTAGTACTGTACATAGAACGTATAAAGTTAGAAAGCTGCGCTTTATATGTGCGGTTTCGTGGGAACAGTGTGTCAATTTGACGTGTGACCTATAAATAATACACGCCCAGATCTACACGCACAACCGTACGACTCTATCATAGGTAGCACTATTCATAATGACTCCGCAGACAGCTTCCACGCCGGATTAGTGTATGAAAAAAACCTCATTGAAGACACCAAATCGAAGGTTATTACATCTTAATCCACCACGTCGCCTCACATATATCGCTTATAACCACATAACTAGGCTTAGTCAGTAATAATCACTCCAAACCTTAGCCTAGATATATAACATATACGGTAAGTCAAGTTTCATCTTCACAATCTGGTCCATGTACATGCTAAATGTGAAACATATTCCTGATACATGTAAGAAATAAACAGACACGCCTACAGTCTGTTTCACGAAAGCTGCCCAAATTGTACGGCTATATAAACAATCCAAAAACGATACTTTTTTCGATAATATTAAATTAAAGGAAAATTTAAGAATGAGCCTTCTTTTTATTTTGTGAAATTTTGTCAAATATTGATTTTATTGCGCAAAAACAATTTCCCCATGTTAAATCCCCATATAAATATTCACAGAGTGAAGATGTCTATGGGGATTTAACATGGGGAATTTGTTTTGAATTTCAGAAATAGTGGACCGATTTTCAAAAGTTAACTTTTGTTTTCTGAGTTAGATCATTTCCAAGCTATCTACCCAGGTTTCGGAGTCAATTTCCAAATGTTTTCGTTTTATGACTCCTCCCACAGCTCCTCCATCTCCTTTTCCGCCCATGTTAAATTCCCATAAACAATTCTATTTTTCGTAATAAAATCAATATTTGACCAATTGTCACGAAATAAAAAGAAGGCTCATTCTTAAATTTTGATACAATTTAATATTATCAAAAAAATAATTGTTTTTGCATTGTTTAGATGGCCGTAAAATGTGCTAACTGGCTCTGATATATTCAACAGTTTATAAAGAGGTTCATTACTTTGCAGCCGGGCGTCTAGTTGAAGACGTTCATAACCAATAATGTGGTGGGCGGCCGTGACGGCAATATCGCTAATCACCCTTCCACTTCACAAGGTGCATGATCACGTGGTTACAACAACAACAACAATGGCTGAAAGTGTTTAAAGCGCGCCCACTCCAAAGTAAGTATTATTTAATATGTTCCTTAATAGGCAACGGATTTTGATGAAATATGGCGCAGCAAACGCGTCTTTATGAGCTGCATTTGGTGCTCCAGGGAGTTCGGCACAGACTTATGTCGCTTTTGCGAAGAATCGATTTCCGTGTCAGTAGACACGGAAATCGATTCTTCGCAAAAACGACAGAAGTTTGGGCCAAAGTACCGAGACCACCAAATGCAGCTTACCAAGACTCGTTTGATGCGCCATATTTCATAAAAATCCGTTACATAATAAGGACATAATACGTACTTTGAATCGGAGGCCTTCTCGAAGCTTAAGTACTTGTTGTTGTTTTAACCACGTGATCATACACCTTGCTACTGTCCATCATGCAACGTGGAGTCGTCGTGGCGCCACCACGGCCAGCATAGAAGCTGCACTACGACTCGACTACAGCATTACATGACGGACCAGCTTAGAAAGGATTAAATGTCCGTCACGACGTAGCGGATTTTTGCAAGATATAAATTCGTTCATACTGTAGTAGGAGGGGAATGTGCAATAAAGTGAAAAATATCTTATCGGCGGCTGGGGTCGTACCCAGGCCGCCTGCGTGAGAGACGAACACTCTACCACGTCGCTATAAAAGTCGGCTTGTGCCGCAAGGCAGTACAAGTGTTCGATTATCCTACTATGGCCATACTACTACATTCCTACTTCATACAATTAGACAGTTGTTTCTCAAATGTCTCCCTCCTGGTTCTTTTATAAAATCCCTAGTTCGTCCTGTATGGAAGGCATCATACATAATCTGACTTCGCCTATTGGCTCGAAGGGTAATCTATCCTGGTCACGGCACCATTGTAGTAGGAGGAGAATGTGGGTCGAACCCATGCCGCATGCGTGAGAGACGAACACTCTACCACGTCGCTGTAAAAGCCGGCTTGTACCGCAAGGCAGTACAAGTGTTCGATTATTTTACTATGACTGTACTACTACAATACTCAAGCAGATCACCGTAAAAAGGGTATCGGGATGAAATTTATAACTTGTTTACTTTGCACCATCGGTTGGGTGCAACATTCAAACACATATTAGTAAACATTTGTATTATGCAAATGCTAGTAGGTTTTTGTTCCCTTATAAAGTGTAATCCTTTCCATCAATGTGACATTGGACAACCATGTATCGTACTTACACCCACGATGGAGACATGTGACATCTACATTTGCTGTACCGGGTTTTTTGTGTCTCTTTCGTCACTTTTCATTCAAGAGCTTAGCGGCCATATTGGATGTTGAGACAAAATATACAGATACAGATCATACGTCCAGTCCCAATCTAACATATCACACTCATTTTCGTCTAGTAAACAGCGCAAAAGATTTGCAACGGTTACTAGACGAAACTTTCGTTTGTGCGATAGCTCTAAGTAGAGCTGTTTGGCATCTCGACAGGTAAGGTTTTACGCCGCCGGCTCGGAATGTAGTACCCATTGATAATATTCTGATTTGTTTTATATAACTTGATGTGGAAGTGGTGGGTGTGATTCATTCACATCAAGCATCGAACTCTAATTAAGTCTGGAACTGTAACGGATTATCGAGGGAAAAACGAGCAGATGTGAAATTTGTAAATATTCTGTCAAGGCATGACATCATCATTCTTTCGGAATCGTGGGCGGATGACAACACAGACGTGCAGCTTGTGGGCTATAAGACTTACAATTTCTACAAAAAGCTTAGGCATAGACATGCAAAGCGTAATAGTAGGGGTACAATGGTACATTAGAAACAACATTTTAAAGGGTGTGAAAATAGTGAAAAATAGACACGATACATTACTATGGTTACATTTAGACAGACGTTTCTTTGAAACATCAGATGATATTTATTTGTGCGGTGTTTATATCTGGGGCAATGACTCGCCTGCAAACCAACAAATTACCGATAATCTGTTCGATGTATTACAAAACGATATAAACAATTATAGCCAATTAGGGTCAGTGTTTGTTGCAGGTGATTGCAATGGGAGGGTAGGGCTAAAACAAGATCATGTGCTATTTGACACACACATTGTGGACATTGATGATGTAGACTATATTCCGGATACTCCACTATTACGGTCATCTAAGGACAAATCACACAATAGCCAGGGTAGAAAACTCATTGATCTTTGCAGAGAATTGCAAATGGTCGTTTGGGTCATGATCACATGATTGGTGAATTGACATTATGTAAATAGGCAAGGGTCAACTGTAATTGATTATTTGTTGTTGAATGAAAAAGATTTTCATATTGTGAGCGATTTTGCTGTAAAACCATTCAACCAATTTTCCGACCATGCACCAATGGAATTTAAGCAGTGCAGTAAATCGAGGGCGACACAGCCGCGGGCGAATGTAAGCGACCATCTAAAATGGGACTACAATTGTAAAGCGGAATTGAGCAGACGAATTATATCGTGATTACCCGAGCTGAATCGATTGACAAGTAACTGTAACACGTCACGTGACGTGGAAAGCGTAAATCAGTCATTGAACGGGTTTGTACAAATACTTCGAGAGGCAACGGATCCGCTCTTTCTAAAGCGACACGGCACTGACGGTCAGCCACGATATTCCAATACAAGCAATCACACGGCCACCTGGTTTGACAATGAATGTGTACTTTTGAAGCGGGCATATATACGTGCATTGAACGATTTGAATAGGCTCAAAACTAATGAACATAGGACAGCGCTGTACGACTGTAAATGCATGTATAAACGGACTGTAAAACGCAAGCGAAGGAAATTCGAAATTAGTCAACGATCTAAAATAATTAAACTGAGGCATTCCAAACCTAAATACTTCTGGAAGCTGTTTAAATCACATAAAACGATCGCAAGTAATGATATTACGGTAGATCAATTTTTCGCACATTTTCGGGATATAGCGGCAGAAGTAAACGCGGTAAATAACCAGGAAGCAGACCGTTTCTGTACGGAACATGATTTTGACTCATCTGACAGGGCACATGATGAGCTTGACATGCCGATTTCAATCGATGATGTTCAAAAAGCAATTCGTTCACTTTCACGATATATTCAATTTGGTGTACAGTACGGGTCATTTCCCAGATATGTGGACAAAGGGGATTATCATTCCATTGTACAAAAAGGGTAGTGTAAGCGAGGCAAATAATTACAGGGGAATCACACTCGTAAGTTGTATGGCAAAGTTGTTCAAGACCATTTTAAATAAACGATTGACAGAATGGACCGAGTCGAACAATGTAATTACGGATGCGCAATTTGGTTTTCGCAAGGGTCGCTCTACGGCGGATGCAATTTTCGTGCTGCATGAGTTGATCGAGAAAACATTGAACGAAAAAAACAGACATTATTGTGCATGTGTAGATCTAAAAAAAGCATTTGAGTCTGTAAACAGAAATGCTCTGTGGTTTAAGATGTACAAATGCGGAACAGTTGACAAAATGCTACTCGTTGTTCGTTCAATGTATTTGACCGTCAAATCATGTATACGTCATTGCGGCACATACTCAGAGTTTTTTGAATACTCAATCGGACTGAGACAGGGTGAGGTCATGTCTCCTCTGATGTTTTCTATCTTGTTGGAAGATCTGGAACTATTTTACAGGATCAGATGGGCAGCGGTTTAGAGATTAACGAATTGTCTTTGATATTACCTCTGTTCGCAGATGACATTGTCATACTTGGTAAATCGCCTGATGATTTACAGCAGAGCTTAAATTTGTTAAATGACTATTGTGACAAGTGGGGCATAGAATTAAATTGTGACAAAACAAAGATAATGGTATTTAGAAAAAGAGGCCCTACTAGGGTTAATAAAGTATGGACATATAATGATCGGGGAATTGAAGTTGTGAATGATATCAGTTACTTAGCAGTGGTATTTAATTACACTGGAACATTTGTATTGAACAACCAGGCACTGAGTGGAAAAGGTCTGAATGCTATGAATGTGTTACTGATGAATGTTCGAAAACACAAGTTTCCTCCGAAATGCCTGGGCCTGCTATTTGACGCCTTTGTCTCATCAACGCTAAATTATGCTTGTGAAGTTTGGGGTTTAGTAAATCAAAAGAGCTTCAACGAATTCAGCTCAAATTCTGCAAGTCTGTCCTGGGTGTCAAGGCGTCAACTAGCAACGCAGGCATTTATGGGGAACTTGCACGTTACCCATTGTATATACAGAGATACATACGAATTGTAAAATATTGGGGCAAGCGGATCAGTACTGACAATTGTATCTTACATAACTTATATATTGCTACTGTGAGGGAAGCTGATGATGGTAAAACAAATTGGGTCTCAAGGTTAAAAGACTTGTTATATAGATTCGGTTTTGGAGATGCTTGGTTAAATCAGCGAACAATTGACCATAGTGCGTTTGTATGCGCATTCACACAACGTATACTAGACTGTTTCATACACAAGTGGAGAGAAGATGTTGAGGCCAATAACGTAATGACGTTCTACAAACAGATAAAATTGAATTTTGAATTTGAGAACTATTTAAGTATTGTGTACAATCATGAGCTAAGGAAGTACCTAACGTTTGGGCTCACCTGGGCTGCGAATAGAGGCAGGGGATATTGTAGGAATCGTATAGAGCGCAATCAAAGAGTATGCACTATGTGCGATTCAGGAGACATCGAAGTCGCTTATCATTTTATTATCATATGTCCCTCTCTCACACACATCAGATCGCAGTATATTGGTTCATTCTACAGGTTGAGATCAAGTGTATTTAAGTTTACGTCGCTATTAGCTACATATCATAAAAGGACGGTCGTAAATTTGGGTAAATATTTAAAAGAAGCATTCCAGTACAGAAAATCAGCCATTCTCTAATGTAAATGTGTTCACTCTTGGAATACTATCTACTATTTTGTATATACATGCATTTGTTTATATGACGAGAAACTTGTCTGAGTTTAAGTCAATAAATTATATTCTATTCTAATTAAGCTGAACAATATCCATAGACCTAGCTGCTTGTATCGTTCATTGGTTAACAATTACAAAAGTGGCGGCCATATTGAATTTAACACGTTTCACACCAGTGACACGCAACCCAGAACTAATTTACATACATCGCAATTACATACAAAGTGCCAAACGGGGCATGTCACTGTTGTTGGACCAAAGTATCAACATAACTTATATGGGTGTTTGCATTAAGCTGTTTGTTTGTTTGCTTTGACATTTGACATTGAAGTTGACACATGACTTGCATATTTATTTTCAATTGATATAGTCATATCATTTCAATGGACGTTTCATTTCAATAAGGTAGTATGCATTTAAAACACGATACTATGCTTTTTTATTTTATTGCCGATTATAAGGTTTGATCATGTCCAGCCGTGTGCAAACGTTTGCTGTGGTCCTCGGGAATTGTTTGAACCCAAGGCCGCAGGACGCGGGTTCAAACAGTTCCCGAGGGCCACATCAAACGTTTGCACACGGCTGGACATGATCAAACGTTATTGTTACATTTCCAACAAAAAACTGATGTAATTTGAGTACTATATTCAGTATTTTCAGTACTTTTATAAATCGTCCCATTCACGTAGATAATATTCGGTATTCATATTCCGGGGCCGCGTCATGAACGTCATGAACGTCATGAAGTAGTGACATCATGAAGGCACTTCCACGTAGTGACGTCTGAAGGCACTTGGTCTACGCGCGGCCCCGGAATGAGCATTGCCTAAAGCCATATGCAAACAGCACGCGTTTGCACATATGTTGAACAACGGAAACCATGTAACACTATCTGATAAACCGGTGGTCATTTTGAATGTAAACTCCTACCATGGATATAAATGTATATACTCTGTTTTCAATTTTCTTTCAGGCGATCAAATTCGGCGACCGCGTTGGACACAATCTTTCAGACCGTTCGCACCACTTCCCAAAATGATACACATGCCATAAATATCCGCTGGCCATCACTCGAACAAATAAAAATGGCAAACCATCCGATGCCGTGTCAAAATGCATATTCGTTTAATAACTAGCGCACGAAATATGCGCCAGTTACTAGACGAAAAATGTGTTTATGAGATAGCTCTAAGTATAGGTACAGGTAAGTGGCATTTCTTCAGGAAACCGGTGCATATTTCGACGCGAAACATTTTACACCGGCTCGAGGCGCAGAACCAGTGGTACTACCGATAAGATGGAATCCCACGTTGCAATTGTTAAATATGTTCAATGTCACCTTTTGTTTCCCGAAGCGGAGAGGGGTGTGAATTTGAAAAACGACTCTGGGAGTTCGCTTCCCGTTGTGAGGAAAGCTCGTGGCTCATAGCTCCTTTCATCCGTGGCGTGAATGTGGCGCGCCACATCCGGCGGAACGCGGTCGCAAACATCCGGTTGGTGGCGTAGTAGATGAGCCAGTTCATTGACGGGTGCATGTGCGCCCACACGGACACGCACACGTGGATCACGTTCGGGAATGTGTCCCTCGTGTCGGCAACGATCAGCACGGCGTACGGAACCCAACACAGGACAAACACCATGTAGATGAAGAAGAGAGTCTTCGCCAGTTGGATGGTGTGCCGGTGTGTGATGAAGCCCGTGCCACTTTGACCGTTGTTCCTGAACGACTTCATGGCACTAGTATGTCGATACACGTGTAGCAAGATCTGTAGGAAACAGCATCCGGTGAGAACGGAGGGGATGGCGATCATGACGATGGCGAACAAGACGGTGTATGTGAACGTCTCCATGCGATCCAAGGTGCAGTCCAGACTCTTACGGTCAAACGCGTGGTTGCCGACGCCGGCGAAGTTAAGCAAGATCAAGGCGGCGCCGACGCCGTACGTGAGGGCACAGATGAGCACGGAGTTGCGCCGGGTGAATATCTGAGCGTGCATGTGGTGTTTGCAGATGTAGACGTACCTGAAACCCAAATAGTCTGTATGTAAAGCAGGGCCACTTACAAATACGTAAGGAATAAAACCATGGGTTGTTGCGTTTACTGTATAATGAAAAACCGTTGGTCTGTTTAAAGAGCGTGGAGTCCGAAGGACTCATCACAAACTTATGGTTGTATTACCAGGGGCGAATCTGGAAGGGGCGTGGGGAGGGGGGGGGGGGGGGGTCCGGGGTTGCATGGATCACAGTTTACCACCAGTTGGAGTCTGAATTTAAATGCCGTAAAATACAGGAAAGTGCATTTCGAAGAGCTCAGAAATTGGAGAACCCCCTAGTTGCGAACAGTAACTCTTGCAATTACTCCCGTACCGTCTGTAGCTAGCTACGGACGGTACGGGAGTAGATTGCAATAGTTACCTTCGCAACTAGACAACCCCCGTTCCAAAAATGCTGGATCCGCCCATGATTACTTATATTTGCATTGTTTCTTCTGATATTCAAAAACGTAAATAGCCAAATATGACGTTAACATTAAGAATCATCTCGTTTCATGTCACTTTGTCGCAGTTCATTGAAAAGCGACATTGCCGGTCAATCGTGTGCCGTATTTGAAAACGTCGTATAAAATAATGAAGTCAAACGAACTTTAAGCAATCAACAACGTCGCGCGACATCACGTGGGGTTAATGTAATGTATTGAGATGTATTCACAAAACGTCGAATTGTCGTTTGCATTATGAATTTATAGAAGGTGTAACTATGCAACTCGCCCTGCGTTACGGACATAACATTTGGATGAGCGTACCTGTTTATGCTCATGCTGGAAATGGTGAGCATGGACGCCACGCAGGACACGGTACACATGCTGGCGATGGTACGGCACAATCCGGGCACACGGTCGAAGAAATGTTCGCCTTCAAGCTTCGCTGAAAAGGAAAACACATTGTGATTTATTTCGTTGACCGGAACAGTCGCATTATATCGCTTTCAATATATCACTTTATTACCAGCTTGTAAAGATGTACATACACCTTAGCAGCAATAATCAAGGAAGTGTATTAATTTATTATTTCTGGCTCTGCTCTGTACAGTGATCTGTGTAGAATAAATTGTCAAAACACGGGATTTATCTTGGTTCAGCATAGCATATGGTCTCTTTTCTCAGCACTGTGGTGAAAATCTGACTACATCAATAAACACTATTAATAATAGCCATCTACACTGAATACAAAGCACATCTTACCACAGCAATACAGGTATAAAAAAAAGTCCGCAGACGATATAAAAATTCTAACTTGCTACTTGTTTACAAACAAACCGGTCATAAACAAAACACAGAATAGGTGAGACAGGTAAATATACCCGTGCCTGAATTCCTGATCACTATTGATTTTGAGATTTGTCATCAAGTTGTATGTAGTCGAGGGGTTAGAATGACGTATATCAATGCCGTATGTAGTGAGTTCGAATCTTAGTCATGTTAGTTGTTCATACATATATACATACGAACATTTAATTGCTTATATTTTATGATACATGTATATTTCTTTTTTTTTTATATCTGTTGCTCTTACATATTACATTAACTAAGCATGAGATACATTACATGTAGACCGTTAGTCTAACTTTGAAGAAAACTAATAACTAAATGCACATTTCATATGTGTCTACATGAAGAATCTGGGAGTATGTTCTCGCCGATCATGTTATATTGAGGTCATACAGCAATAGTGATAACCCTCGCCGTTTCACATATTTCCCTCTCTAGCAACCAGTCATAAAAATAACACAATAATATCGACAAACGTAATGCGTTTTGTGAGGATCGAACTCTCGACCAGACAGAAAAAAAAAGTTCTACAAACGTATGTATATTTTCCCGCTTCGATACCACTAAGCCACACAACATGTCTATTTATAACCACCAAGATACACTATCATATTGACATGCATACACGTGCACTCTATCATGTATTTATTATGCACGAAAACGAGGCTATGATAATACACATTGTCTACCTAATTTTAGACTCATCGATTGACCTCCAGCAACTTATTATCGTCTGTCATTTATACATTTTATATTGACATGCATGCACGTGCACTTTGCCATGTTGTTATTATACACGAAAACGAGGCTATGCTATGATAATACACTTGGCTTATAAATGACAGACGATAATAAGTTGCTGGAGGTCAATCGATGAGTCCAAATATAGGTAGATCAGGTGTATTACACGTACAGTGGGGTCAGCGTGTAAGTGCACACACGAACGAACACGACAGGATGGAACCAACCTGTCGTGTTCGCTTGTGTGTGCACTTACACGCTGACCCCACTGTATTCTCTTATCCAGCAAGCAGTCATACAATAACAGAATGATATCGACAAAAGTAATGCGTTTTGTGAGGTGCGAACTCTCGACCAGTAGCCTATTTCATCAACACTGCAAAGTATACTTTAGTAGCAAAGTATACTTTGAGGGAGACATTTTCAATTTTATGATAAATTTATTAATTTTTATTATACTGAATTTATTACATTATCACAGCCAATTTGGCTGTGATAATGTCATAAATTCAGTATAATAATTCTGCATACTTTTAATCATGAAATATATGCATTTGTTAGTTCTATATGAAATAATGCATTTCAGGAAAAATAAATGATTACTCCCTCAAAGTATACTTTGCTAGTAAAGTATACTTTGCAATGTTGATGAAATAGGCTACTGATAACATGAACAACAGTTCTGCTAACGTATGGATATTCTCCCGCTTCGATACCACTGAGCCACACTACATGTCTATTTTGCGCACCAAGATACACTTTTATACTGACATGCATGCACGTGCACTTTATAATGTAGTTATTACATAATTTGTAAACAAGTAGCAAGTTATCGTCTGCGGACTATACTATGTTGATTTCCGATAAAGTGGCAAGGGCAAAGGTCACAGGAGATTCCATGTTGAAACATAATAGGTAAAGTAGGTGTGTTAAAAATGCAAAACCGACATTAGCATGATGATGTAGCATGCATGTCACCAATGTTGGCCCGAAATATATTCAAGCAACGTTGAGGAACATTCTGAATCAAGTTGTCACTTTTGTTGTTACGTATTTGCTGAAAAAGAAAATAGTGAGCACAGGTACTCGAATCGTATATGTATCACACCATCATTCGTCAAGTGCTCATTGGTAATGCATGCATGATCAAGTCAATATTAATCGATATGAATGCACCTGTGTTTCATCTAATTTTAGAACATACACTCAGTGTTATACATACGTGCATCTATATCAACCTGTGACCAATACTTACATCTCGTAGCTGATGCATGTAGCGTAGTGGTAACAGTTATAGAGAATAGTAGGTTAGTGCCGTGAATGGGAAAACATATCTGGCAAGGCTCATGAAACGGGATGGGCGAGGCTCTGCCGAGCACATCCCGTTTCCGTGCCGCGCCAGATATGTTTCCCATTCACGGCACTGACCTACTATTCTAGTTATCCCGTCAACATTACAAATAACATTAAAATGCAAAAAATAACCGCAGCCGCATCTCTAAATTGTATTGACAGGATATCAAAAATGTTTCACGGCACCGTGTTTCACGGCACATACGCACTGTGTTGACGGGATAAATTGTTTTTGTTTAATCAATCAACGTTGAGGGTTGTGTGTTACCAACACTGTGCTGTCTTTTTTTATTGAATTATGTCCCTTACTTCATACTCCCAGATAGATATCTGCCGTCGTTAATAGGTTTATTTTATTAACATTATTTAATGTAACTTACAGAAACATATTTGTTGTATTGGTTCAAAAACTGATAAAGACGTATATTGCATACTGTCATTTGAATCGTCTTAGTTACATCCATATGTCTGTCTGGACCAAATGTATAAGTGCAACCAATGGTTTTCCCCGCTCTGGGGCGGCGGACATACAATGTGTGGGGTGTATTTACAGTCAAACATTTCCAGGGGCCGGGAATTAGGATGCCAAAAAAACACGAAGGTATGTGTATATTTGACATCCCCAAGAGTCCCCCTCCCGTACTGTCGTTTCAGTGAAATACCTACTGGCGACAACTTTAGAATGTGTCTACATCCCGATTTTGTTTCACGTTGTTTGATAGTCAAAGATTTATTCAGTAAATGAATTGTGAACACCGTATGTCCTGATCTGACTGTGTGATGTGCATCCTAATCTGTGACGCTGTAAACCCAGTGCACACGTCACAAGGACCCGTTTGTCAAACTCTATCTAAGACACTTTCGTACAAGTGAGAAAATGTTGAATCTGTTATATGAATACAAAAATAAAAAATAATAATTTGTCCGAGGCTCGAACTCGCACAAAAGGAACGCAAGTCGAATGCATTTACCAAGAACTCTACCATCTGAGCTGTGGGGACTATACTGCTTATGCTGGCGGATGACTGGGCGATCAAAATGAATCAATTATCGAAACGTTTTACGTTTACAAATATGGCTTTTATTGTGGTTTTAAATCGCCTGTTTCACCAGTCAACAAGTTGGTAATTTAAATTATCTCATAAGCTATCGGGAGCATGCATTTTCAAGCTCTAAATTGCTCTAGATAAGGCGTCGATTCGGCCAGCTAAAATGGATGCAAACGGCTATATCCTTAGAAAGCTATAATAGACATACTCCGCTGACCCCGTGACGTGACGTGCCCTTGTCAATTTCCGATAGAGTGGCGAGGGCAAAGGTCAGAGGAAATTCCATATTGAACCAAAATAGGTAAGGTAGGTGAGTTCAAAATGCCAAACTGACATTAGCACGGCGGTGTAGCGTGCATGTGACCAATGTTCGTCCGAAATATATTCAAACACCGTTCAGGCATATTCTGAATCAATGTGTCACGTTTGTTGCTACGTATTTGCTAAAAAAGAAAATAGTGAGCACATGTACTCAAACATGTATTACACCAACAATGTCAAGCACTCCATGTGAAATGCACGCATGAACACGTCCATATTAATAGATAACAACGCACCTGTGATTCCATCTAATTTTAGAACATAACGCTTTCTTATACATAATCGCACCCATATCAACCTGAGACCAACCCATTTATTTCGTATCTAATGCATGTACAAGGTGTATGATCACGTGGTACTAACAACAACTACAAGTACCGATTCAAAGTACGTATTCTTTTATAGTGTCCTTATTATGCAACGGATTTTGATGAAATATGGCGCATCAAACGCGTCTTCCTGAGCTGCATTTGGTGGTTTCTGTATTTTCGCCTAAACTTCTGTCATGTTTGCGAAGAATCGATTTCCGTGTCTCCGACACGGAAATCGATTCTTCGCAAAAACGACATAAGTCCGTGCCAAACTCCATCGACCACCAAATGCAGCTCATGAAGACGTCTTTGATGAGCCAGATTTTATCAACAATCCGTTGCATATTAAGGAAAATATCAAATAATACTTACTTTGGAGTGGGCGACGTTGTTGTAACCACGTGATCATGCACCTTGATGTAGCCTAGTGGTTACAGTTATCTTTTTTATAATTATTTCTTCGTTGAGGGTTGTGGGTTCGAAACCACCACTGTGTTATATTCTTTTTTATAATTCAATGTTGTCCCTCATTTTATATTCCCAGATATTTGCCGTGGTTAATACGTTTATTTTATTAACTTTATTTATTGTCATACCGCAGATAAGTTTCTCGGCTTTTGATTGGCTAGCTTGCCTGGTTATATATATTATATGACCTGCCAAGGCCGTCAGACATAGAGAAATTGCGATTCCCCTCCGGCGCCTCGCGTCCAATGAAGACACATTTTGCAAGTGTCTCGCGATTGCGAATTGTATTTCTCACTAAACACAATAAAACCCCGAATTGATCAATACAAGTAACAAATTGTACACTCAAAACCAGTCTTTTTTGTTTATTTTTCCATAAATATAAATATTCATCAAAATATGAGCGAAAAATTAGCCAAACTGTCCCGTTTAGTCTTTGCAAATCTCAACGCACTTGGCTTCGTGACACGGCTATATTTACGTCACAAACTATGGGTTCCACGCACGAAACATTTGTGAACCAGTCGCATTCTTGTAGAGCCGCCGAAGGGAGAGCAGATCGATAGAGCAGTGGAATATAAATTAAATTACACGATATAAAAAAACTGTCATAAAGTCGTTTTCGATGGATTTCTTACTCAATGTTTAGTTTGTTTTCGTTTAATAAAAAAAACAAAATGTTCATTTACGCCTTTATATTAAGACTGACGGTAGAAAATCGAATCTCGGATTATTTTTCTTCCTGAAAAAACGCAAAGATCAAAAGAAGAGATATGTTTATATGGCCAAATATAGGATCTGCGGCTCGGGTGAACATACCTCCAGACGGGCAATATTACACCATATAGCCTGTGTAGAATCACAATAACTTATAATGTACCGTATAGAAAATTGTTGTTTTGCATTTGTTCAACTTGAAATTTGGCCCTTTGGCACACGAACGCCCCCGCTGGCAAAAGCAAAAGAACCGAGGGCACATTTGAAAACATGACATGCTGAATGCACCAAGTCTGTGACATTGACCCTGGATTTAGGGGGGGGGGGGTGGTGTGAAGCAGATCCGAGCAAGAAAACAAAAATTATAAGCCATTTACCGATTTCGGGACGGACGTACGTACGTACGGACGTGCCGACGCCGGTAACACCATATGCACCCCTCACCATTCGGTGGCGGGGGCATAAACACTGATAAAAACGTACATTGTATATTGCATAATGCCGTTTGAATCGCCTTAGATACATCCATATGTCTGTCTGGATCAAACGTATACGCGCAACCAATATATTCCCCATTTGTAGCCGATTTCACCAACATTGCAAAGTATACTTTTCTAGCAAAGGGAGTTATCATTTATTTTACCCGAAATGCATTATTTCATATGGAACTACCGACTGCATATATTTGATGATTAAATGTATGCAGAATTATTATATTGAATTTGTTACATTATCACAGTCAAAATGGCTGTGATAATGTAATAAATTCAGTATAATAAAAATCAATAAATTTCTCCTTAAATTGAAAGTTTCTCCCTCAAAGTTTACTTTGCTACATAAGTATACTTTGCAATTTTGATGAAATAGGCTACAGGGGGCGGCGGACATACGACGTGTGGGTGAGTTTAGCCAGCCAAACAGGTTCAGAGGCTGGGAAATACGAGGCCAAGAACCCCGAGTATGAGTATATTTACGCCCCCAGTAGCTTATTTCACCAACAGTGCAAAGTATACTTATCTAGCAAAGTATACTTTGAGGGAGAAATTTTCAATTTAAGGATAAATTTATTAATTTTTATTGTACTGAATTTATTACATTATCACAGCCATTTTGGCTGTGATAATGTAATAAGTTAAGTATAATAATTCTGCATACTTTTAATCATCAAATATATGCAGTCGTTAGTTCTATATGAAATAATACATTTTGGGAAAAATAAATGATTACTCCCTCAAATTTCGGGAAACATAAATGATTACTCCCTCAAAGTATACTTTGCTAGATACAATGTAAGTACATTTTGTAAGTTTGATGAAATCGGCTACAGAAGTCTACCCCCGTGCATTGTATTGGCCTTCTTTCACGTTTTCTGATAGATATACAACATATTTATTTAGTAAAAGGCCCTGGTCTGACTGCGTGATGTGCATCCTGAGCGAAACAGTAACCCCAGTTCACACGTCACAAGGACCCTTGTCTGAGGGCCCTATCTCTAAGAATATAACATTTGAGAAAACGTTTCATCTGTTACGAATAAAAAAATATGATTTGTGCGAGGCTCGAACTCGCACTAAAGCAACGTTGGACGTATGCATTTACCGAGCTCTCTATCATCTGAGCTGTGGGTCAACAATGTTTCTGCTTGCGCAAAACTGGAAAATCACAGTGAATCAACTACTGAAACATTTTACGTTTACAAATATGACATTTATTGTGGTTTTCAATCGCCTGTTTCACTAGTCAACCAGTTGGTAATTTAAATGATGTCCCAAGCTACCAGGAGGATATTTTCAAGCTCTACTTTGCTGTAGATAAGGCGTCGATACCTAAAATGGCTGCAAACGGCTACATCCCTAGGAAGCTAAAATAGACACAGTCCTCTGACCCCGTGACATTACGTGCCCTTGCCAATTTATCGGAAACCAACAGTAGGTGAGACGGTAAATATACCCGTGCCTGTATTCCTGTTCAATATTGATTTTGAGATTTAACATCAAGTCTTATGTATTCGAGGGGTTATAGTGACGGATGTCAATGCCGTAGGTAGTGAGTTCGAATCTTAGTTTCTTGTCTCGTCCGCGAAAGCGGAAAGCGAGACATAGGTTTTGCTTTTCCGGAGTCGGCGGCGTCGGCGGCGGCGTCATCATTCAATGTTAAGTTTTCGTGTTACGGTCATTGCTTCAACACCTTATCAGCTACAGTCATCAAACGTTATACATACCTTTACTATGATATGTACATGAATATAGGACTATTAAAACAATTTGGCAGGCCCCAGGGTCTCCAGGGTCAAGGTCAAACTCTATTTGTTAATGCATTCAATGTTAAGTTTTCGTGTTACGGTCATTGTCGGTTACGGTCATTGTTTTCATTGTACCTTGTCAGCTACAGTCATCAAACTGTATACATACGTTTACTATAATATGTACATGAATATATAGGACTATTAAAAATAAATCCGGGCTCCAGGGTCAAGGTCAAACTATATTTCTTTCTATGCTACAAACTGAACATTAATGCATGAAGACCCGTTTTCTGGTGTGCTCTGTACACCTTACATGTAGAGAGAACAATAGCCTTCTCCGGTTGAACAATAGTGACTGCGAGAGCCCTTCACTTGTGCATGTGCAAGCATGTGCAAATGTCCAGACTGACCGCTATATGTTCAGGTAAATTATTACAGGTAATTTATACAGGTAAATTATTATATTACATTTCCAGTGGAGCGCCGTGGTGTAATGGTTAGTGTGTCGGACTACTGATCCAAGGGTCGTGGGTTCGAGCCTGCCTAGCGGCGTGCGTTGTGTCCTTAAGCAAGACACTTTATCCACACTGTTCCAGTTCACCCAGCTGTAAATGGGTACCGATAATTCGTAGTTTCTCTGTAAATACGAATTACCGGCTTCTCTCAAAAATCTCTACCTCCGTTCTTTCTCCCATTCTTGGGAGACGGCATGCAAGGTCCTAGAGCCAGTGCCGCCGTTAAATATAAGCTAAAAAAAAAAAAATTACATTTCCGTAAACTGTGTTGACAATATTGTGGCATTATGTGGACCTGTGCAGATATGATATGTAGATAACTATAGGACTATTAAAAAAAATTCTGGGCTCCAGTAGCGAGCATTATTTTTTTAAATTTTTAAATTTTTTGTTTTCCATTTTTTTCTTCAAATTCTTTTTCAATTTGTGTCAAGTAGCATAAGGTCGTAAGTGCTATATACGGACTATTATCATATAACAAAACAATTATTGACTAGTGAGCCATAGAATATAATCTGATAGTCTATGGCTCACTAGTCAATAATTGTATAATATATTCGGGCCAGTGAAAATTGCTTTCGGGCCCAGGCTCGAGGTCAAGGCGGGACAAGGCGAAACATTTGATTCCGCGATATTCTTGTCATACATATGTACACATATATTTTGATTTGTTTGTATTGTATTATATATTTCTTTTGTATGCGTGTTGCTCTTACAAATTGCATTAACTAAGCATGAGATATATTACATGTAGAACGTTGGTGTCACTTTGAAGAAAGCAAATAACTAAATGCACATTTCATATGTGTGTGCCGTGAATGGGAAAAAATATCTGGCAAGGCTCAGGAAACGGGATGGGCGAGGCTCTGCCGAGCACATCCCGTTTCCGTGCCGCGCCAGATATTTTTCCCATTCACAGCACTAACCTACTATTCTATTTATCCCGACAACACCTACAAATGGCTGTAAAATGCAAAAATTGTATTGACTGGATATCAAAAATGTTTCACGGCACCGTGTTTCACGGCACATACGCACTGTGTTGACGGGATAAAGTGATATACCTAGCCGTTTCACGTATTCCCTTCTCCAGCAAGCAGTCATGAAAAGAACAGAATGATATCGAACAAAAGTTTATTGCCGTTTGTGAGGTTCTCGAACAAATAAAATGAACAAAAGTTCTACAAACGCATGGATATGCTCCCGCTTTGATACCATCTAGCCACACTACATGGCTATTTTGCGCACCAAGATACATTATTATATTGACATGCATGCACGTGCACTTTATCATGTAGCTATTATACACCAAAACGAGGCTATGATATGATAATACACCTGGTCTACCTATATTTGGACTCATCGATTGACCTCCAGCAACTTATTATCGTCTGTCATTTATTAGGTAATATCTTTTGTTGTTCTTGCATCGGAGTTCTTTATTATTTCTATATAAACTTGAAGAGATTCGGGTAGATTATTCGTTCGTGCGTTCGTGCGTTCGTGCGTTCGTGCGTTCGTGCGTTCGTGCGTTCGTGCGTTCGTGCGTTCGTGCGTTCGTGCGTTCGTGCGTTCGTGCGTTCATTCCTTCATTCAGCTTATATTTAATGGTTGGAATTGGCTGGAACACATTCCATATTTGGCATGGCATATGCTTTCTGTTGGTACTGGTTTATAAACCAGGGGGCCGTTTCACTAAACTTATTACGACTAAAATGTTCGTAAGTGCAAAATTATGTTAGTCTGTAAATTTCACAATAACAATGTTTTCTTGTAAATAATTATTGGATTTACATTTATTGAGCATAGGCGGCATATGCAGCCTATGCTCAATAAATTTAAATCCATTAATTGAAATTTCCAGATGATCCTAAATGTGCACTTACGAACATTTTAGTCGTACGAAGCTTAGTGAAATGGCCCCCAGAACTTGAAATAGCAATACTAAAGGAACGTGACACGGTTTTCTCTTAAAAGTGTTCCTTAGTATGCTATGTAAATGGACTGTGTGTAATTAAAATTGAATTTAATTGAACAATACACAGACACTAATTATAGATGATTTTAATCACACAATGAAAATTAACGCTTAAATTGTCTCTTTTTCTCAATACATATATGGTTTGATAGCACTTTAAAATCATTTCCATTAGAAATGAGTCTAAAGTGTTCACAAAATTTTAGAATGAAAATATGGTAAATAAAATATATATAGCAACGACAAATTTAATTCATCATTGTAAATACCTCATATGTATGCAGAAAGTAATGAAATAGATTAGTCAACATTAATTGAACCCTTCCACCCCTAAGTAACACTGGAATGGATTTTGATATGTTAATTTTGCAACCAATCCGCCCGTCACAAATGATTTTCAGACTAGTCCATTTATGAAAAGGGGGTGTTTTCTTTTCTCAAAAATATGAAAATTGCTTTCAAAAAGCGCAGATCCTGATGAGACGACTCGTCACGAGCCGGCTCATCTGGATCTACACTGTTTGCCAATACCACTATACAGGCATGTGGTGTTGAAAGTGTTAATTGTAGATTTGCACCGTATTTCTGAACCAAATGATACATATGGGTCGGCTTAAAAAAAGTATTTGAGTAATTAAATAGTGATAATTCCAGCACAAAAATATTTACACAATTCCCTAACATTTGATTGGCCCGTAGCAAGTCTCTGTCCAAAATTTATATCCCAGTAAACTCCCACGCCGAACTACTTTCCGTAACCGTGAGGCGCAGTTAAAATAATTCTTAAGAAAACGGAAAATAAACACATTTTGTTGATGAATTTATTTCAAATGCTGGAATTATAAGGAATGAATGGCCTTTTTGTGGAATTTATCGGGGATAGAAACTTGGAAAAGTCGCGGGAATACTGGACGAGGCCTTCCGGCCTTCATCCAGTATTCCCGCGACTTTTCCAAGTTTATACCCCGATAAATTCCACAAAAAGGCCATTAATTCCTATATTAAACAAATACACCCGGCAGCAGATTGGAGAAGCTCCGGTAAGCGTCTTAATTTCTGTCTAATCATACACTGACAAATAACTAGCGTTTTTAACGTAGTTCATTTTCAGTAGTATACGCATTTTTGCATTTCGATAGTTAAGAAATTACACATTATAATTGTATATACATGAATAATATTCGTACCTATACTGGAAGCTTTTTTCTAAATGTGATACATGTATATAGTATGGTCATATCACCACACAAATAAATTAGATATCACATTATTTTAACTTCCCTATCAGGAACATGCATAATCAAATACTTCAATGTACATTTATTGTTTAACCTAGTTTCTCGACCAATGCAAGAACAACATTTCTTGGTAATTAATCACATATTGTGCCAATATATATTAAAGTAATCATTAAATGTTCAGCCGCTATATTTAGAACTGAGTTTTACATTTAGAACTGAGTTTACGCCTTGTTATCATCAGTTCACGAAGCGCAAAGCCGCATATTACCCCCCACAGGCACACACGAGCTCACTTCGTGTCACACCGCCAATCACGTGCTAGTATAGCGATTCGAAATCACGTTTAGGGGCGGAGCTTCGCGAGTGGGCTTGTAAACAATAAATTCGCTCGCTACGGAATTCATTTATTAAAAAGTCAATATATAAACTATAACTATTACGTAATTAAACCGTTTTTGAATTTGTTCAAATGTAATCTACATATAGCTTATATGTAACTCTTTCAACACTGTAAACCTCTTTTGTGTGTTTGCAAACAGTGTAGATCCAGATGAGCCGGCTAGTAACGACCCTTCTCATCAGGATCCGAACGGTTTGCAAGTAAGTATTTTTAGGTTTGAGGCGGCTTTCAGCTGCGCCGAAAACCTATTGTATTCGTTGGGTTTTTTTTTATTCAGCCGTTCAGTCTACAGCCCAAACCGCTGGTCGGATCGACTTAAAATTTTGCATGCCGATTCGGATCAAGTGTGAGCAGAGACTCAGAGATTTTCAGAAATCTCTTAATGCCACTTTCCACGAAACCGGAAGTGACGTCATACTTTCTATAACTTCCTTATTTTCCAACCGATTTCAAAAATTCGTTTTGCATTGGAAAGCTGACAAAATTCTCTATCTCGACTCGCTGACAGTTCTCGGCTATCTGGTCAAATAAGAGAGCTATAGGCATTTGAAGTTGAAAAATGTACATACTTTTCAACGATTTTGCCGAATTTTTGCCGAATTTCGGCTGATAACGGGTGGTCTTTACAAACGTTTTCCAATTTGTACAGTAATGTCAGCAACATAATTTCTTGCCAGTGTGATAGGGGAGTGTCAGGCGCATAAAAGATGATGATTTTCAGAGCTCTATCTTGACTACTTCCGGTTCTATTGGATGTCAAAGATGAACGTCTTTTTTTCAAGTTTTCAAAATAGAGCAAACGGATGTGACGTCAGCTTCGTTATTTATCGATAGATTTCAAAATTTATTCTTGCTGCGGTCGATATTTCAGTCCGTTAGCTACTAACCTTTCCCGCTTTGTGCCCGGCCTATGGTGAAAAACAAACGAAAACTTCACTGGCGGAATATTGCACATATGTAATTTCCGTTTTATTAGGTGTATTTACAAATGGCGTAAATTGCAATTTAAGGGCGATAACTATCGAAAAATAATCATCCGCTGACTTACGGGCTCCCTCCATCTACACAAACCGCTGGTCGGATCGACTTCAAATTTTGCATGCCGATTCGGATCAAGTGTGAGCAGAGACTCAGAGATTTTCAGATATCTTTTAATGCTACTTTCCACGAAAACGGAAGTGACGTCATACTTCCTATAACTTCCTTATTTTCCAACCGATTTCAAGAATTCTGTTTGCATTGGAAAGCTGACAAAATTCCAATTTGTTCAGTACTGTCAGCAACATAATTTCTTGCCAGGGCGATAGGGGAGTGTCAGCCGCATGAAAGATGATAATTTTCAGAGCTATATCTTGACTACTTACGGCTCTATTCGATGTCAAAGATGAACGTATTTTTTCAAGTTTTCAAATTAGAGCAAACGGATGTGACGTCAGCTTCGTTATTTATCATTCGATTTCAATTGTTTTTGCTGTAGTCGATATTTCAGTCTTTTAGCTAAAGCTTTGGCTGAGGATCGAACCCGGTATCCCTCGCTCCGAGTCCATCGCTCTACCTCTAAGCTAACCGGCCCCACATCGGTGTGATGATGCGAACACAATAATGTTGGACTGTTCATTCTAAAACTTCAGAAATTAGGTTTGAGGAATTTGATTCCTCAAACCTTTTGTTTTCGTTGGTTTTTTTTTTTTTTTTTTTTTTTTTTTTCAGCCGTTCAGTCTAACACCCAAACCTGCTGGTCGGATCGACTCAAATATTGTATACCGATTCGCACAACATGAGACGAGAAATAACGCAATTTTCAGAATTCTCATGACGTCACTTTCTACGAAACCGGAAGTGACGTCATATATCATATAATTCCCTATAACTTCCTTAGTTTCCAACCGATTTCAAAAATTCTTTTTGAATTGTAAAGCTGCGAGAATTCTCTATCTTCGTTTCGCTGACAATGTTTGGCTATCTGCTCAAATGAGAGAGCTATAGACATGTGAAATTGGAAAAAGAAAAAAATGAAAAAAATCAACAATTTCAGATTTTTGATTTTATTTTAACGGTGGTGTCTTTGAAAACAGTTTCCAATTTGTACAGTTATCTCAGCAACATAATTTTTTGACAGCGTCACGCGGGACATTCATCCGCACAGAAGATGATATTTTTCAGAGCAATGGCTTGAATAGTTCTGATTCTATTGTCTTTCAAACTTGGACGTTTTTTTTTCAATTTTTCAAATTTGAAATGGTCATAACTTTTGTATTATCTAACCGATTTCAAATATTTTTTTTGCATTAAAAAGCCAACAAAATTCTCTATCTCAGTTTCGCTGGTAGTTTTTGGCTATCTGCCCAAATGAGAGAGTTGTAGGCATTTGAAGTTTTTAAAAAAAATTGAAATGGTCATAACTTCCTTATTATTCAACCGATTTCAAATATTTTTTTTGCATTAAAAAGCCAATAAAATTCTCTATCTCCGGTTCACTGGTAGTTTTTAGCTATCTGCTCAAATGCGCGAGCTACATGCATTTGAAGTTTTTTTTCTTCAATTTTTCAAATTTTAAATGTTCATAACTTTGTTATTATCTAACCGATTTCAAATATTTTTTTTCCATTAAAAAGCCAACACAATTCTCTATCTCCGTCTCGCTGGTAGTTTTTGGCTATCTGCCCAAATGAGAGAGTTGTAGGCATTTGAAGTTTGGTTCTTTCATTTTTTTATTAGGTTTGAGGAATTTGATTCCTCAAACCTTTTGTTAGGTTTGAGGAATTTGATTCCTCAAACCTTTTGTTTTCGTTGGTTTTTTTTTTTTTTTTTTTTTTATTCAGCCGTTCAGTCTACAGCCCAAACCGCTGGTCGGATCGACTTCAAATTTTGTATACCTATTCGCATCAACAGTGAGACGAGAATAACGCAATTTTCAGAATTCTCATCACGTCACTTTCTACGAAACCGGAAGTGACGTCATATATCATATAATTCCCTATAACTTCCTTATTTTCCAACCGATTTCAAAAATTCTTTTTGAATTGTAAAGCTGCGAGAATTCTCTATCTTCGCTTCGCTGACAATGTTTGGCTATCTGCTCAAATGAGAGAGCTATAGACATGTGAAATTGAGAAAAATGAAAAAAATCAACAATTTCAGATTTTTATTTTATTTTAACGGGTGGTCTTTGAAAACAGTTTCCAATTTGTACAGTAATCTCAGCAAACATAATTTTTTGACAGCGTCACGCGGGACATTCATCCGCACAGAAGATGATATTTTTCAGAGCAATGGCTTGAATAGTTCTGATTCTATTGTCTTTCAAACTTGGACGTTTTTTTTCAATTTTTCAAATTTGAAATGGTCATAACATTTTTATTATCTAACCGATTTCAAATATTTTTTTTGCATTAAAAAGCCAACAAAATTCTCTATCTCCGTTTCACTGGTAGTTTTTGGCTATCTGCCCAAATGAGAGAGTTGTAGGCATTTGAAGTTTTTAAAAAAAATTGAAATGGTCATAACTTCCTTATTATTCAACCGATTTCAAATATTTTTTTTGCATTAAAAAGCCAATAAAATTCTCTATCTCCGGTTCACTGGTAGTTTTTAGCTATCTGCTCAAATGCGCGAGCTACATGCATTTGAAGTTTTTTTTCTTCAATTTTTCAAATTTGAAATGTTCATAACTTTGTTATTATCTAACCGATTTCAAATATTTTCTTTCCATTAAAAAGCCAACACAATTCTCTATCTCCGCTTCGCTGGTAGTTTTGGCTATCTGCCCAAATGAGAGAGTTGTAGGCATTTGAAGTTTGGTTCTTTCATTTTTTTATTTTCTTTTTTGTTCAACATAATCATGATAATTATACCGATGAAAGCCGAAACAGGCCGAATGCTCAACAATTTCAGATTTTTATTTTATTTTAACGGGTGGTCTTTGAAAACAGTTTCCAATTTGTACAGTAATCTCAGCAACATAATTTTTTGACAGCGTCACGCGGGACATTCATCCGCACAGAAGATGATATTTTTCAGAGCAATGGCTTGAATAGTTCTGATTCTATTGTCTTTCAAACTTGGACGTTTTTTTTCAATTTTTTTCAATTTATTTTGAAATGGTCATAACTTTTTTATTATCTAACCGATTTAAAATATTTTTTTTGCATTAAAAAGCCAACAAAATTCTCTATCTCCATTTCGCTGGTAGTTTTTGGCTATCTGCCCAAATGAGAGAGTTGTAGGCATTTGAAGTTTTAAAAAAAAAATTGAAATGGTCATAACTTCCTTATTATTCAACCGATTTCAAATATTTTTTTTGCATTAAAAAGCCAATAAAATTCTCTATCTCCAATTCGCTGGTAGTTTTAGCTATCTGCTCAAATGCGCGAGCTACATGCATTTGAAGTTTGAGAACGAGCATATAAACTTAGCCGCCTAGAACAGTGTGTACAGCTGACAAACTTCGAGGTGGAGGCCAGACAGGTATGGTGGGCTGTATCAGACACTGGTTTTATATACGAACTGACATGCTGTGAGTGCTTTAGAATCGTCTTAACTTCAATGTCAGACGAGGGGGTTAACGGTACACATTTCGTAGAACGTTATATAATGAAAAATGCTTAGAATAGTCAAGCGATTCTGAAAATACAAAACTTTATTTTTTCAATTTCATTGGAATTGCATCAATTTTTTTTGAGTTTCATATGTTTTCGTCATTGGCAATGTCTTCTAATCACTTTGCCAGTGTACGTTTGTCAGTACATCAAGCCTCAAACCGTTGATGCAGCTTCAGCTGCTCTAGTTGTAAATATTATTGTAAACACGTGCTATTTTTTAAATAGTTTACGTCATATGTTGTACATGGTATTTGTATACCAGCGCAAACGCATTGACATTCGATAGAATTGCTAATAATAGTATCATCGTTTAGTGCTTTAGTGGGTAGGTCTGCTGTTTGGTGATCGGACGGTCGTGAGTTCGAATCCTGCCAAAGGCATACATTTTTCTCTCGCTTTTACTATTTTGGCGCCAGAGGTAACGCACACATCCCGAAACAGTCGTGCATTTACTTTTACACAACATTATAAAACACTTCACTTTGAACCTAATCATTGTGAAATGCATTCTGCACATTCGTGTGTTGTTGTGAAAGTCCACCTCGACCCACTACAAATGCAAATATGTTACGGAGAACACCATGTCGAAAAAGAAACCTCTCACTTCAGATAATAAACAAATAAATAAATAAACGTGGATGCATGTTGTTCATAGTTACCATGTCAATTGTTGTTACATGTAATAAAGATGCATTAAAAATAAAAAGAAAACACAAAAACAATATTTAAAAAAAAAATAAAATATATATATATAATGGCCAAAGTGAGGATCGAACGCATGCAGTGCAAAATTAAAATCAAGTGCCACCGTTGGCCGCCAGTTTACCCACTGCTCCAGTATGAGAAACTGTTTTGTCAATCGCAATATATCGATCATGACTATAGCGACGCGCCATAATAAACAGGGAAATACCTACAGGAATTCCATGTTTATTTATAGACCAATGTTTATATAAACAAAGCATGTAAACAACGCCATGTCAGGCTGGTAGACTTATAATATATGTGATTTAGTACTAAACACATTGACCCGGCCTTAAATGACCTTAGCTGTTGATAGGCCGTTAAACCCTAACAAACAAATATAACAATTTCCACTGGAAACTATTCTAAGTGATATCAAACTTTGTTGCTGATGACAAATTTTGAGAAAATAAACAGCAGACGACAAAATTGAATTCAGCACTTAAGTTAGCTGCACGTTTTCCGCTTTATAGGCAACATGTTGCACTATATCGCTACACCACGCTACACAGTAAAAATGTGCGTATTAGCATTTACACATCGCGCACTAAAATATAGAAAAAAACCTGCAGGCGAACGTGACGGTGTCAATTAACGGTAGGGGTTCCTCCTTATAGGAATCATGATTTGCCTGGTTTGGCACACGGGTACGTTTTTATCTTTGGCTCTTTTGTTACATGGGAGTTGAATTGGGTTATTGCCCATTATAAACGTAATAAGATTATTATTGATCCTACTGCTTTTGGGAGGGGGCCAAGCAATTCTGGTGTGGCGAGGACCTGGCATTGAATCAGGATTGTTCAGATTTCAGGGCTGAATATATAGTTTTTTTATTGTAAATATTCTGTTCTGATTTTGGATCCCCCATGCGTACATGTACTTAAACATGTACATGTATTTTACAGGTACTATATGGAATTTAGTACTAAACCCATTGACCCGACCTTAGATGTCAACATATTACCATAGACTTACCTAATAAAGTGTGTATTGCAAATTCTTAGGTCGCTCTCCACGTAGAAGTAAACAAAGAAAGCTCCAAACGCACAATTGGAAATACTAATTCGTCATAACTCGTATGTAATGCAGTATAATGAAATGTAATTATAGTTATGCACTCCGAACTAGGGTTAAGTGTACTTCACAAATGCCATTGTGTCTTGCTATCACCAGTAACATGTTTGTCCTCAATATATCGGTTGATCGTATTCAAGATGTCCCCGTACACGTAGGTACAACTGTGCAACACCGTTAGACCACATGGCACAGTTGTTTGTTTCCTACGAAAGTATGCAATAAAGGTACCACGTCCCAGATATGCAATATTGAAAGAAAATATCAGGCTATGCAATATTGAAAGAGAAGGTCAGGCTCAGAAGGTCCGTGCCACCACGCAAACGGATGCAGTCCGTCGTATACCGCTACATATGTGAAGGTTGTGATCCGTCAATATGAACATGGGGCATTATAGTGGTCTACACTTGTCACATTCGAATACTCATTTTGTACGAAAACGCCAAATGTGCACATGTTTCGATCATACTGTACGAACGTGCATATTCATATGGGACTAGACTAGCTTCAAACAAATGGATACGCAAATTACATAAGATACACATGCAAGGTACGAATACAGGGGCGGATCTGGAGGGGCGGTTCAGGGGTTGCAACCCCCCCCCCCCCCCAACTCCCCGTTCAGCCACGGAGTTTACATAGATCACAGCTTACCACCAGCTGGAGTCTGAATTTATATGCCGTAAAACACAGGAAAGTGCATTTCCGGACATCTAGATTTCAAAATATTTACGGTGGGTGGGGGGAATGCACCCAGACCCCCATAGCATACTCGTTCCACGCCGTGGAGCTCGAAAATAGCCCCACCCCCACGTTCCCCAAATACTGGATCCGCTCTTGGAATATGTGCGCACGAGCGGTTTTACTGTCACAGTTGGTTTAAACAGTATTTTATTTCATTTGAATAAGCACATGTCATATATACACATTAGTATTGTAGGGATTGTTCCTGTTAACATCAGTTGGCAGTAAAAGTGACACGATACATGTGACACGACAATGTCACCATAACAATGCCATGATACCACATTTGAATCGTTAATTGGAAATAGATATAGTTAATACATTAAACCCGACAGCCCGCTATAGCGGTTTATGCAAACAGTGGAGATCCGGATGAGCCGGCTCGTAACGAGCCGTCTCATCAGGATCTGCACTTTTTAAAAGTAATTTTCCTAATTTGGAGAACAAAAACACCCCCTTTTCATAAATGGGCTAGTCTGAAAACCATTTTGTGACGGTTGGATTGGTTTTGGAAGGTCCTCGAGCCGATTCCTACTCTTAAATATAAGCTAAAAAATTATATTCACAGAGTGACTGACACGACGATAATGTCCTTGAACATCACACGGATGTACTTACTGTCCGCAGTGCCAATGACACCGGTGTCCAAGGACAGAAGTAAGTAGGCTATGTTTAAATGTTGATACAGGCAACTAGAAAACTGCAAGCTATTGAGTTTTTAATATACAACGATTTAACATGTCAGACGGGCAGCTCCAGGCAACAGCGATACTTATTTATTATAATTTTATAGTATGTTTGGAATGAAGTGTCCCAAAGAACCGAGGACAATAGGAACGACACCGATTATAGATCGTTAACGAGATAGACGCAATTCGAGATAGCAGGTTAGCAAACACCCCACATA
Organism: Conchocele bisecta; assembly: GCA_029237695.1. Classification (NCBI taxonomy): domain Eukaryota; kingdom Metazoa; phylum Mollusca; class Bivalvia; order Lucinida; family Thyasiridae; genus Conchocele; species Conchocele bisecta. The sequence goes on from CM055266.1 coordinate 3,598,270, forward strand.
GAACGTGCGTGCCCTGACGGCACGATTTGGCACGAAACTGCGTGTGAAACACGCCGACTTACACGGCTAAGACTGGTGTACGACTGCCTCTTTCCAAATGACAAACAGCGTATACAGTATTCACTGGCGTGAATGCGTCTGTGGGTATACGCTGCTTGCGATCCCGACCCGAGTTACTCATGCACGAGGTAATTTCTCAACCTTTTATCCAGAGTAGCGTTGACTGCCGCATTGTCGACGACAATTTACCGATTTAAGAACAAAAGTGCTACGTCAATACGATGGTATCAGGTGACACGGTGGGAGAGGTATTGCCGATCATTATAATTGCACTTGCCGCGCGGAAACGCTCCTTCATGTTTTACTATTCGATTCCAGTACATTGGCGAAACGAATACTAAACAAGTGGAAAGAGCAGCTGCATGCAATTATCAGCCTGTATTTATTAATCCTGGTTCAAACCTTACAGACCATAAAGCGAACATTTGCAAACACTATATATCCAGATGAGCCGACTCAAAACGAGCCGTGTCATCTAAATCTGCAGTGTTTGTCATACCCCTTATTCCATTAATAAAATAGTCCAAAATAACACGAAACTCTCCATATTATATATATATATATATATAGAGATGAAGGGTTAAGTAACAACCAATACATACGATGGTACAATGGAGACACTGTGATATACAGTGAAACATCTCTAAACCGGACACCATGGGGAGTCCACATGGTGTCCGGTTTAGATAGGTTTCTCTGTGAAGCAGACATATGCTCATTCCTCGCCATAGTTGTGTGTTATGCGATCACGAACAGACAATATCACCTGAGAGAAATGACCAATAAACCCATCAACAATAAGATAACATGAGTTCGTGGTGTCCGGTTTATTTAGAGAGGTGCCGCTGTACTTTAACCCTTACAATGCTGAATTAATTTGTGTCGTCTGCTGAATATTTTTCATTTTTCTCAACAAAAACTTGGTTTGGCAGCACTTTAGAATCATTTCAAATGGAAATGATTCTAAAATGCTGCCAAACCATGTTTTTATTGAGAGAAAAGACAAAATATAAATTATCAGCAGACGACTATTTTCGGTTCCCGCTTTCTACGGGTTAATAGGGCCACGTTTTCTCAGGTACAGGAATGAAAATCAGCAAATAATGCCGTCACAATGCAAACATTGTATTCATATGGAAGCACTGTTATGTCGATCTACGCACCACGTATAAAACTCACCGCGGTTTTAGTTTTATCATATGCAAGCAACACAACGTTCGACCATAGTATACATGTATGGTGTTATATGCACGTGCATTTATAATGCGACACGTGTACATTGACTGGTATGGCAAGGGTACGCCGTGTGCTGGGATAGACATTGAGGCTATGCCACATATTTCCCATGACTCCAGCCACTACCATTATTGGGCAAAACCTTCAATTACAAGTTTAAATATTGACATGATTGTCATAGTACGGACCATATCAGGCGGAATGGTACACCTTGGGCAAGTAAGAGTGGTCAGCATAGTCGATCAAGAATGGCCTGCACAAATACGGCATTATACTAGTGTGTATACAGGCAGGAGATAGGAGCATGGTATACAAATGAAGTTAAACAGTAAATATTGTAAGACAAGTATTGTAGTCAACGCGTAATAATTCTGCAGGTATGTATACACGTATCAGAAAGGTATATGTTCCATATTATGTTTTGTACTACAATAAATCCCATAAATCAGAAAAAAGATGTAAATAAATATATATTTAGATCCGATGTATTTAGATCAGACCTGTGACATTCAGTTCACGATTGGTAGATCCTGATTAACACTGTCATTAATAAATAACACCGGAATGGATTTTGATGTATTCATTTTCAGACCAATTCAGTTTTCGCAAACTAATTTTCAGACTAGACCCATTTTGAAACGAGGGTGTGTGTGAAAACTACTTGCAAAAGTGCAGATCCTGATGAGACGGCTTGTCACGAGCCGGCTCGTCTGGATCTACACTGATCTACACCGCTATGGAGATCTGGGGCCCGTTTCACTAAACTTCTTACGACTAAAATGTTCGTAAGTGCAAAATTATGATAGTCTGTAAATTTCGCATTAATAATGTTTTCTTGAAAACAATTATTGG